>LPNX010374892.1:59107-280160 GCA_001517045.1 Pseudotsuga menziesii
GGCACGTTTTCCTATAAGGCCCATTTTAGACCCCAAATTTCCTCTAATGAATGGGCAATGACCCCCACCGATTGAGTAGAATGCCCATGAGGAAAAAGCCAAGCACTGTCTTCTTGTAGCCTTGGTGGCTGAGTGACCACCTACAACCAATAGGAATCCATTGAAACCGGGGTCCAAAAAATCATTCCCACCAGTTTGATACATAAATCTAACACAATTGATCCCCCACGCTCTTCCTCACACCTAAGAGGCAAACAACCACAATTCAAGTCATTGAACCGACACCGTCAAGACCATTCTCAATGACCTCTCACACCATCAGAAGGCCACACGGCCTCTAATTTAGATTCAGACCCATATCATTCTAAACCAGACCTGAACACCACACCATCAAGCCCCATGTCTGGTGCAAACCCAGATCCATTTTCTAGCATAGCAATCGCTAGTGGACCCATGTCCACACCACAAATTATCACCAACAACCCTGCAAGTGGCCCCAACATGGTCATGCAAACTATCATCAGTCAGCTTCAAACACCCATAGTAACCACTCAAGCTGTCTCACCTGCAACACTTGGGGGCATTGGACCTCCCACCTACACTGCCCCTCTTGTTAGATATGGGGGTAGTGCCCCTTCCACCTACACTGCCCCTCCTATTACACATGGGGGCAGTGGCCCTTCCACCCACACTATCCCTCACACCATACTTGGGGGCACTGGCTTGTCTACAATGGCACCACCAGTACCCCCAACTATGTAGGTACATTAGGCACCTACAAACCCCACCACCATACCTTCCCCATCTCACATCAACCTGGGGTCAAATATACCTTTCATGGCTCGTCTTAACTTGCCTAATTTGGCTTGATTGATAAACGACCCCATCCGCTATCAAACCTTTTGGCCTCCCATGCCAACCAAACTTCCCTCAGACATTCCCAAATTTGAAGGGAAGGCAGGGGAGTGTCCCCAAAACCACATCATGGCATTTCATCTATGGTGCTCCTCAAATAGCATCATAGACAATTCAATCAGGCTAAGACTGTTCCAACTCACCCTCATAGGTGCGGCCGCCAAATGATACCTTGAGCTACCGCAAGCCAAGTACCCAAATTTCAACTCCCTAGCTTTCATGTTCTTGCAGTATTTCCAACTCCCTGTGAGATATGATGAAGGGGTGGAGATCTTGTTATCCTACTGCCAGAACACTGCGACCCATATAACCAATCACATCCATGAGTGGTGGCAACGTCGTAGTTTGTGTAAGATCCAACTTGATGATAGGATCTTCTTGGACTGGTTTCTCAAAACCTTTGTCCCACCCATAGCAAAGGATGTCGCATCCAAACATCCCCAATACGGAGAGGGGGCCATACTGAAAGCCCAATAGTTTGACCTGATCTATGCACAATATAGATACCTTTACACCATCATTCCAGATGCTCCCCATGTGGGTACCTCCTACCAGGATGCACCGGGGGCATCCCATGCTACAAATGGCATCATAGGCTCGGTCTCCCAATAGCCACAGCACCGTCCGACACCACCTGTAGTTCTACCACAACCAAGCAACACTGCTAGTATTGCTTACCAAAACCAAAATATGGACTATGCAAGAATGATGTCCCAGTCTAGAGAAACAACTTCTTATGCACAACCTGTGCCATCGCAGTAGGATTAGGCCTTGGCTTGGCAGACACAACAGTACACGGGGAAAATTCCCACATTTGTGGCACCGCCACCCACCCAAATTTATTATGCACCACCCATGAAAGTGGTTCAAGACCCCAACCCTTCTCCACCCGCTCTGTTGGGACAAGTATTTGCACAACAAAACTATCCCAAACAGCCTACCCCCAACAATCAACAAGGAAATTCCAGAAATAATTGGCCTCAGGACCAAGCCAATAATCAACCACAGGGAGGCGGTCAACAACCAAACCCTCCCAACAATGCCGCGGCAAACCGACCTACCCAAAATCCCCCACGACCAAATGCACCAAGATGCAACACCCCGTTACACACAAACCAACCATGCACACTCTGTGAGGTCTATGGGCACTACACATTCAAGTGTCCCCTCATGGGTTGCACTAATCAGGCCATTCGGAATGAGGTTCAATAGGCCACCAACGCTGCAAACCAAGCCCAACCCAACCCGACACCACAAGGACCTCCTCCTATGGTGCTTCAAAACCCATTACTAGTCCAAGGATTGGTGGCAACCACACCCCCTCCCTAACCCAATCCCAATGCTTCGAGGGCACCTCTCACAGCTGAAACAGGTGTCCACCACCTGCTAGCCATGACGACTGAAGATGTCAACCTACAAACTAGAAGGAATCAGTACGAAACCACCACCAAACCCGCTGACACATCAGCGGCATCTACGTCCAAATTGATCAATGGACCTCTTCAGTTACCCCCTTTCCCCCACCCCCCCACACGTCGAGTTTCCAATAACACCACGACTAGAGCTATGGTCAGCTATAGCATCATGGATGATCTGGCCCAAACACCAATGGCCATGTCCTCTCTTGAGGTACTCAAAATGTGCCTAACACAGCGAAAAGCATTACTAGCCGCCCTTGGGGCTGTAGACCCCTTTGACTCCAAGTTGATCACATTCAACATGGAGAATGAAGAACCATGCATGCCATCCATCGTCACCTTCCAAATCTTGGTGTCTATCCGAAATTTGGTTGTGCACCGGTGCATAGTGTATGAGGGGGCCTCTACGTGCATTATGTCTACCCTAGTCTGTCAGAAACTTGGATCCCCAATTTTGCAACCATCTTCCACAACTTTACAGGCTTATGATGGCCATCCCACTAAAGCCCAAGGAATCCTCCCCCATGTCCCCATCACATTAGCTAGGAAGACAGTTCTGATTGACATAGAGGTTGTCAATGCTCAATTGGACTATAACCGTCTCCTTGGAAGAAGTCATATGTACTCCATGAGAGTAGTTGCATCAACTGTCTTCCATCTCATGATGTTCCCCTGCGAAGGGAAGATCGTGACGGTTGATCAACTCACTTATCATGATCTACAAGGGTTAACATCACCCACCAAAATTATCCCTACCATTAACACCATTGAGCCACAAGGGACGACCACACACGCCAATGTTGTCCCTTTAATCAACACCATAGTTGACAACACACTAGCCTCCTCATTGTTGAATGTGGGCCCTGGGTTGTTTGCCGATACCACCATGACGACTCATTTCCCCTTAGCGTCACCACCACCAACACAAAATGAGACTGCGGACTTGTGCATGGTCTCATCTAGCACCGTTGCACCCAAACAACAAGCGTAGTTGCAGCCCTAACCGTAACCGCAACACCGTATGCAGCCGCAACATCAACAGCAGCTGTAGCATTATGTACAGCTACAACCACAACCTCACCCCCACATACAACCATCAGGGAGTTATCTGGGCTCCTCTCAAGTCCATACAATTCCCTTCCTCTTTCCCCCACTTGGTGTCATGAGCAAGCCGGTAATGGCCACCCTGAACCTACCCAACTTTACATTGGGAATTCCCGTGTGGTATCTTGATCCACTAGATAAAACATTAATGCCCCAGGTATTCCTAACACATGTGTATCCCATTGTGGTCGAGTCCCATCCTCCACCCGGTCCGTAAAAACCAACCACCGCACTCGCACCTGCACCCCCCCACCCGAAAAGAGCCAGGGGAAAGAACACGAAAGCCCCCATAGAACCTTGGAAAATCCCACCTTGCACCGTCTATGAGCAACAGGGCCATCCAACTCAAAACTACCTTGAGATTCCAATGATCCGTGCACATTTGGATGCCATGGATACAACCGAAAACCTCCCCTTAGTTGAACTTCCAAACGCTCCAATAGTAAAAAACAAGTCACTGAGAACAAACCATGCTTGTGCCCTCTGCGGTTTGTATGGACATTACTCTCACCATTTTCAATACTTGCCCTAATTTTGAATGGATTTATCTAACCTCCGTCAACATTCCCTTGAGTCTGAGATCACCTTGATCAAAGAAGTTCACCCCCCACCTCCTTCTTCAGACACCATGTCCATTTACATGATATCTAATTCAATTGACCCGCTCATCTCCACCTCCATTGATGGTCCATCAGACCTATCTCTTCATTGCTTCTGCAATGATGAGGAGATACTTGAAGCCTTGACCACCCCGAAATACCCATGGGACAACATGCACCATCGCTCGATCTTCCTCCCCAAAGAACTTGTGTCACAGTCTGACTAGTTTTCCGTGGAAACCAAATATTTCATTCATGGGAAAGTCAACTGGTTCAAGAACTCCATCCCGGCACTATATTCCTTCGAATAAGGGAACATGGCCAACATCTTGCCCACCATCAAAATCAACATCTCAACCAATCTTAAGGTTGTTGAAGAAATCATGCTGGGGGCATCCTGCTCCCCGAAAGAAGTTGCTGCCCACAAAGCTCTCTTCCAAGAATTCCACGACATCTTTGCCTGGTCTTGCACTAAAATTCTTAGCTTAGATCCATCCATTGTGGAACACCACATCGACACATGGCTTGATGTGGTCCTCGTACACCAAAATAAATGGCCCATCCATCCTTCCAAAGTGGCCATGATGAAAGCCGAGATAGAGAAGCTACGCACATGCGGCTTCATCTACCCCATTGCCTACACCACTTAGGTTTCTAATCCTATTCCCATGAATAAAAAATAGGGTACCATTCACATTTGTATAGAATTCCATGACCTCAATGGGGTGTGTCCCAAAGACAACTTCCCAACACCCTTCATCGATTAAATTATCGATGTATGCGCCGAACATGAGGCCTTTTCCTTCATGGACGGATTTTTTGGCTATAACCAAATCTAGATCCAGAAAGAAGACCTTTATAAGATGACATTCACAACCTCGTGGGGCACATTTTCTTATCGAGTCATGCCCTTTGGCTTGAAAAACACTGGAGCCACCTTCTAGCGTGTCATGACATATTGTTTGCATGACCTAATTCACATCATATTGGTCTACCTGGATGACCTCACTGCTCGATCACCAAAACAAGCACAACACATAAACGACTTGCGACAAGTCTTTTTACGTTGCCGCAAGTACAAAATTCACCTGAATCCCCTCAAGTGCATTTTGTGTGTCCTAGCAGGCCGTCTACTTGGATTCATCATGTCCCACAAAGGTATAACGGTAGATCCCCTCAAAGTTCAGGATATCCTTGATCTCCCTTCCCCAAAAACTCGGCACCAACTACAGAGCCTCCAAGGTAAGGCCAACTTTCTTCGTCTCTTTGTACCAGAGAATGCAAGAAAAGCTTACGAATTCATTCACCTGCTCTGGACAAAATTCCCCTTTGTGTGGGATCAACAAGCACAAGAATCATTTGATGCACTCAAACAAGCGTTGGCTCATTAGAGGAATTTTGGGGTCTAAAATGGGCCTCCTAAGGAAAATAATAAAATAATAGTTAAAATAATAAAATAATAGTTAAAATAATAAAATAATATTGATTAATTTTGTAGGAAGAAAGAAAAAAACTACTTTTTGTGTTCGTATTTTTGACATATCTCCCTGTGTTTTTACTCAAATTTCGATCGGGAGAGCTCGTTGGATGCAGAATTTGATTCTGCATCCAATGAGTACCCACACTTCATACTTTTGATGGACCCTGCTACCCCAAAAACAAGAAATACCTGAAAAAATGTGATGATGATGTCATCATCACGTTTTTTTCAGGTATTTCTTGTTTTTGGGGTAGCGGGGTCCGTCAAAAGTATGAAGTGTGGGTACTCGTTGGATGTGGAATCAAATTCCGCATCCAACGAGCTCTCCCGATCGAAATTTGAGTAAAAACACAATGAGATATGTCAAAAATACGAACAAAAAAAGTAGTTTTTTTTAATGACAAATATGTCAATTCAACCATTATGGTTGACTTATTTTATTGAAATTCTATTGGTTCTTGAATTCCAACTCACAAAAACTTATTTTGGCACGTTTTCTTATAAGGCCCATTTTAGACCCCAAATTTCCTCTAATGTCTACATCATTACTCTCAGCACCAGACATCACTCGAGACTTCATTCTCTATGTGTCAGCCTCGGACAATGCCATCTTCAGAGTCTTGGTCCAAGAAGATGATGCTCGCCATGAGCACGTGATTTACTACGTCAGTTAGAAGCTAACAAGATCCCCACTATGGTATTCACCCGAGGAGAAATTGGCCCTCACCATCATATTCTCAGCTCAGAAGTTGCACCACTACATCATCATAAACCATACTTCTGTAGTGGCTGATTCAAACCCAATGTGGTACCTCTTAAGCCGCCTCCTTCTACAAGGTCGAGCAACTAAGTGGGTATTTGTCCTCCAAGAATTCAACCTAGAGTTTGTGTCCCCAAAAAACACAAAGGCACTCACACTAGCCACACTCATGACCAATTTTCCCCCATTAACCGTGTCATCACCCCCCAAGGATGATCTCCCTGATGACTTCCTATTCGTCATATCAACGGAAGACCCATGGTATGGGGACATCCTTCTCTACTTATGAGCACATAAGTTCATAGCGCACTTAAACCATGAGGATAGGCGACGCATTCGATATCAAGCCATCCACCACTTGTTGATTGGAGATGTCCTGTATCATCGAGGAATTGATACCATCCTACGTTGTTACCTCACCCGTGACAAGGCTGAGACCATCCTCAACAACTATCATAGTGGAGCATGCGGTGGCCACCTTTCAGGCCTGGGAATTGCCCAGAAAATTCTACACGCTGGCTATTTCTGGCCCTCCATCTTCACTGATTGCATAGAGGTAGTCAAGCATTGCCGCAACTATCATCTCTTTTCCCCAAAGGCAAGAACTCCCCCTGCACCGTTACACCTCGTAGTCATAGTCGGGCCCTTCTACAAATGGGAAATTGACTTCATGACAATCAACCCTATCTCAGCTAATGGTCATAAATACATCATTATGGTAGTCGATTACTTCACTAAGTGGGTTGAGGCCATGCCCACATTTGATTGCAAAGCTGAAACCGCAGCGCGCTTCTTCTTTAACCATGTTATTTCATGATTTGGTGTTCCTAAAAAAATAGTCTCAAACCATGGAGCACACTTTCAAGATGCCATATGGGATGAACTGTCAACCATGTTGAAGTTCAAACACTAGTACTCATCATCTAACTACCCCCAAGGCAACGGCCAAGTTGAAGCAGTCAACAAAATCATCAAAACAATGCTCCAAAGGCTTTTAGGAAACCATAAAACCAACTAGCATCACATGCTACTCTCCGCCCTATGGGCTTATCGCACATCCACAAAAATTGCAACCGGTTTCACTCCTTGCCACCTAGTACATGGCCTTGAATCAATACTCCCTATAGAGTGCCAAATCCCATCCCTCCACCTCGCAGTAGAGCTTCTCCCTGATACTTCACCTTTAGAAGAACGACCCTGCCAACTTGAGCAAACCATAGAATACCATTGAGATTCCCTCCAAGCCATCGAAGCAGTAAAAACACAGTCAAAGGTCCACTATGACTCCCATGTCCACCCTCGCACCTTTAGCAAAGGAGATATGGTTCTAGTCTATGACCAACCCAACAATAAGTTGGGCAAAGGCAAGTTTGATTCAATGTGGTATGGCCTGTACGTCATCTACCATTGCCTCAAAAAAGGGGCATACACCCTTATTGACTCTGATGGACAACTCTTGGAGAACCCCTACAATAGACTCTACCTCAAGAGATTTTATGCTTAAACATCACCAATGAGTCACTTCATTTTCTTTTCTTGTTTTTCAACATTTTTTACCACAAGTCAGGGGCAGCACCATTAGTTGCTAATCCAAATTCACCTGGAATTAGTTCAAGACACCTCTCACACCTCTGAGCTCAAACTTATATCTTCTTATGAGACCAATGTCTCATGTTTAACAAATAAATTTCGGGACCGTTTCCTAGAAGTCACCTCGATTTACGAACCGCAGCATGATGATGTAAGTGTCTGTGGACCTGTACTTGTATCACTATTCCCTACTGCTACTCATGCGGTTTTTTGGGCCACTGCCCATTAAGGGACACCATTTTTAGTTTAGTTTTGTATTTTAACACATAGTTGTCTTCTCCATCCACTGCACCTTACGTGGATCTCTAGACCATTGTCCACAAAACGATTTATTTTTCTTGCATGTATTTGGCATAGAAATACCTCCCGAGTTGCACTCACATCACATGTAGTCAATTCCATCCACCACAACTCACACACACGCTATCCTGACCTCTGTCTGAGAGCCACCTTGATTTGCATGTCTCTGTCGCACCAACTTGTGTGCCTCTGCCGTGATCTAGCCTGCACATGTATTGGTATGTTTGAGAGCCACTTGCTCCATCCATACTGTGTGGATGAAATTTGGACCATTTTCCACTGTCTTGACATGGGGCACCGCCTGTGCCACCACAACCGGTTGACCATACTAGAGTTTTGTTTAAGCTCTTTTCTAACTCCTAAAAACAATGAAAAGATTGTTGAGCACAGCTGCTTCCTTTCCCGCTCGTTAAAGGATAGGAAAGGGAATCTACATTGTCTCGTTTACCTCCTTTTGTGGACTATGCAGACCATCAAATCAAAAGGACCACCTTGGTGTAGTCAAGCCAAGACCATTCCCCTTTACATACTTTTATGCTTTCTCGGGCAGAGGGGCTGCACTTTACGAAAAAACTCACCATAGGTTGTCGTTAAGCTCTTTTCCAGCCTTCTCATTAAGAAAATATTACTGAGAAAAATTGGTTTCATTCATGCTCTTAAAAGTATTTGAATGACCGTCCAGTCAGTATAGGTTTAACCTTTTCCAGCCTGATTGGACTACCAACGGTAAAGAAGTCTCTCGTCCTCTATAGGATGGGCGAGCTCTCCTATGTATACTTTTATCCTTTTTTGGGCACAAAAGACTACCAACAAAAAAGAGGCCCCACTGGAGTATTCTTCACGCTTTCAGACTCTCTAAAATTGAAAGCACCATCGAGCATTTAATTTCTTGGGCTCTCCAAAAATCCATGAGATCGTACCACAACGGTGTCTCCAGACACCACTCCACAGAAAATAGTTTGGTAGCATCCCCACTTTGGGTCTCCTTTTTTCAGAGTACTCTACAATGTGTATTCCTTGGATCCCATCAAATATCAAAAGTGTCTACCTCCCCCAAGTATTTCTGATCTCCAGTGACATTCCTGGTATTACAGCTATGATCCCATTCCCATGAGTCGGTTTTATTTGCTGCCTAGTCTGTCCTATCATCATACTCTGAACAAAGGAAGTTTGAGTCTACTACACTTCCCTTGCCCCTGTTCAACTCTTTCCCTCCCCCCCTCCCCATTCAGTGGGTCAGTCCACAGATTGTCTCGCATCTTTCGGTTATCTCCCTCGCACTTCTGGTTAAGGAAACACCATTGCATTGACCAGGGGTAGGTCTCCCTCTATCAACGACAACACACATATTCCAGAGGATAGACCCAGAGGTCCCTGTATCCTAGTTTCATTGACCTCATTGATGAGTTCCTTGGACCACTTACGAGGAGTCCTTAGTGCCTCTCGGGATGGTTGTTTCTCATGTGCTCGACTCCAACTACATCATTGCACCGTTGAGATTCGTACAGGGTTTGGTCCGTGCAGTATTTGGTCGAAGACCCCGGATGTCACTTGACTCTAGCACATTGATGAGTCTACTCAAGGGACCTAAACAAGTTATGTCCCTTGTGATTTCTGGGTTGCGTTGGAGACAGTGTTCAAAAGCCCCAGTAGGGCCTCTATTTAGATTTATGATTGATGCAGCATACTTTTACCCCAGAGACTCTGACTCTCAATCAGCGATTCCATACAGCTATGTACCATTCTAGATCCAGCAGGTATTCATGAATATATAGCATTCCATGAGAATGCCATGGGTCCAATGTTGCAGTTCTTCATATCAGTATTGTATTCAGCCTCACATCCAACCAACCACTATTTATCATCAGTTGTATATGATCGGCTCTCGTATTTTAGAGCATAGATCAAATTATTCTTTTGACATTGTCACGAGCATGGGGATGCCCGCCTCATCCATATACATGTCACACATTATTTGTATCTCACCCATTGATGGGAACCATATTAATACAAAAACCAAAATCCACCATGCCCCAACCTTGGAATTACCACCTCTTCGCAACAAATCCTATGATGTCCATCGGCCATACGATGAGCTCCTACCCTCACACACCAGGGGGAAATTTGTTAACTTCAAAAATACCTCACTCATCTCTACATGGCCTACACCACCCAAGGACACCCATGCACGACCCTCGTATCACCCCATTATACCCCCACACCATCAAAAAGGATTAAAAATGAGTAAAAGGGCTTAAAACCCCCAAAAAGGAGCCTAAATAACTCTCCTAGGGGCTAAAGCCTCCAAAAAGGGGCCAAAACTCCTCAAAGGAGCCTGAAACCCTAAAAGGAGATAAAGTTAGGGTGGAAGGGGCTAAATCCCTGACTAAGGGCTTAAAACCATAAAAATCCCCAAAAAAGCTATAAAAGGAGGGGTGGGGGTCACTCTCAAATAACTTCTCCCTTGCATACTGATATGCTGCTCGTGGATGCCTTGAGACCCTTTGTCTCTCAAGCCACCCACATCCCTCCTCTCCTCCATTCATTCCTCCATTGAGCCATAGCTCCTCCATAGCCAAGAGAGAGAGAGAGGTGCTTCTTCTAGCCAGGGCATGGTGGCCCATTGCACCAAAGAGAAGGTATACATGTGTGTTTTGTTTTGTTTCTTTGATTTTATCTAATCCGTAGCTTGGTTGCAGGTTTTCATTTTCTCTTTTTAGGTTTATTTCTAACATGTTTTTGCAGGTTTATTGTTTCTAATAGTTGTTTGTAGGTTATTGAAGCAAATCCCTAACATTGTTTGTAGAGGGGCTTCTGACCATTTCTTATCCATCTTTTCTTCCTTTCTATTCTATTTATTTTTCTTGCATCTCCACACAGGAAAATATCCTTCCATCCTATAGATGGAAGGTAGCCATTCCTGCCCTGTAGCAAGGGAGAAATCCCTGCTACAAGAGGTTCAAGCAAAAAATAACCACTATGGGTGGAAAGGGTAAAACTTTAGAGAAGACCAAGACATTGGAAGAAGAAGAGGCCAAAAAGAGAGAAGAAGATTCTAGAAGGCTAGCACAGGAGTTAGAGAGTTGGATGAAGAATGAAGAAGAAGAAAGAAAGCAATATATAGAGGAAGCATCAAGGAAGAAAGAGGAGGAGAGAAAGAGAAACGAAGAAGCAGATATCAAGAAAAGACAGGAAGAAAGTGAATGTCTGAGATTAATAGGATCTAGAAAGGATCAACAGAATACTGAGCAGGTAGATGCACAGGGAGGAAAAGATCACACAGATCAAGAACATGGACAATCTAATCCTGATCACTAGGATCCTGTTGTAGCTTCTGGCAGTACACTGGGGCAAGCTTCATTTTCTGGAATGATTTTGATCCCTTTCATGCCTATAGAAGGGGATGAGGTTCCTGACTTCAGTATTATTTTCTATGATAAGGAGAAGAAAAGGATTGTAAAGAGAACTAAGAAAAAGGTTGAAAATGGAAAACAGTCAGGAAAGATGATAATGGGTAAAACCTTGGTGCATGGAACAGATGCAGATCTAAGATTGATAGCAAGAGCGGGGGTGGCATTAACCCAAGCAACTGAAGATAACGTAGACATGCTTATGACAGATCTCGAGAAGTCAAGAAAGAATGCAATGCAATTAAAAGAAACATTGAAGAAGGAGAGGGATGAAGGTCTGAAGTTGAAAAGGAAATATGAAGACATGATGAATGAAGTAAGGACTTTGAGAACAAAATTCCAGACTCTGCAGGCAAATAAAGAGGCTTTAGATATTTTTGCAAAGAAAACGAAAAAGAATTCTTAGGATAGCTTAGCTGAATTACAAAGGCTACAGCTAGAGCATCAAATGTTGAAAGTTGAGAAAGATGACCTTCAGGTATCCTATGAAAATCTGAGTGTAGAGAAGGACCAGTTGCAAAACAAGGTCGTTGAGTTAGAAACAGAGAAGGATACCACAGAAGAAAGAGAGAAGCACTATCAAATCCAGGTGGCAACCTTGGAAGAACATAATACTTCATTGATAACATCACTGAAAGATGCTATGGAATAGAGGACAAACTTCCAACCTTTGAAAGAACATGTTCTAACTCAAAGAAGGAAGATCCACTAATTACAAATATGCATTGAGGAAGAAAGGTGTAAAATTTTACAAATAGACACCAGATTAGAAGACATTTTGGACACTACTTCATATTTTTTGGATAGATCTCAAGAGATTCTGGAGATTCTAACAGGAAGAATGGTGTGGATAGAAACAAATAATGAATCAAATGCGGAGTTACCAGTTAAGGAACAACAGAGTTTAAAACAGGAATATGATTTATTGGAGTTTGCAATTGATGTTGCAGAAGAGTTCAAGAAAACTGTAAAGAAAACAAAGGGAGCATATGTCGAATACTGTAGGAGGGTGCTTGCTACATACAATCAATGCTAGACCTCTGTAGAGAAAAGATTGAACGCAATACTAGAACATGAATTGTTTATAGAACATCTATAGAATAGATATTAGGAAGACGAGGAAGAGATCCAAGAGGTAAAGGATCTAGATGAACAAATTTTAAAGAATGTAGTGGCACATGCAGCTGTAAGTATACATCTACTAGAAGATCAACTGCTCCTGAGTTCAGCAAGGATAGAAGGAGTAAAGAACCAGGCTACTAAATATGAGATAATTATCTGTTTTCTTGAACCTTCTGGATTTGAAGGCATAGTAGCAGAGGCCCAGGCATGGAAGAAGGTCATCAACGACGAAGCTGGCCCCTCTTCATAAAGTGTTCTAAAAATACTTTTTGATTTAAAATATAATATATTGTATTAATTATGTGCACATGCTACAAGACGAAATTTTGGAAATAAAAGGTTGGGGAAGCTCAAAAGTCATTGAGGAGTAGCCTAAGGGTTTTTGTTTTTGTATAAATATAGGAGATTTTAGATGTAGAAGGGACTTCTTTCCCAGACCATTTTTGAGAGTGTATTGTAAGAAAAACTATTTCCTTTTACAATAAAGAGTTACAAGTTTCTGCTAGAGAAAGTTTTGTGGAATGTTTCAAATGTTTGTCTATGGATTAGTTCAATGTGAACTAATTCATTTTCAGCTTACTTCCATTAACTATGAGATTGTTCTAACTCATTGAATTTCTTTTCATGTTATGAATGTACTCTAGTTTATTTTGTGAAATTTCCACTTTGAGTAATGAATGTTGTAATTAACAATAAGCTATCTTGTTGTTTGTATTTCTCTTGATGTTCATGTGTTCTGAAAAATTTAATAGCTATCTGTGATCTTTCCTAATGCATGCACTAAAATACATTATTCACCATTAATTATAGTTTTGCTCCCTTGGGATAGGATAAGTATTATTAGTTAGTTTCTTGCTGTTTGTGATTTAGATGCGAGAGAGGTAAGACAAGAGGTAAGAACCTGCACATCACATTGTGACCCTCCTCGTTATATCTATCATTTGCATTTTAGTTAGGCACTTGCACATCATACCTCAAACATAAAAAAACTAAAAATATACACGGTGGACCGGGCTGTAACTGGTAAAACATTTTAATTTGTTACTTGACCTACGGTAGTCGGACCGTAAACTGAATAGATTCCCCATACCAAATAGTAACGAGCTAGTTGGGAATGTTTATTGGGGATAATCCCTAACTATTGTTACCTACTATTTTCCAGGCCTCAACAGATCACATATAAGCATATCAGTAGACTCATGGGAATACATTGGTAATGAATCCTTTGTATGAAAGGAGGAAAGAATGAGATGTTCAAAATCTTTAAGAACATTATGAGTATTGATGCCAAGAAAAAAGGAGGATATGCTGAAGCACATGAGATCAAGTAAGGTAAGTGGTATGAAATAAATAAGGCTTGATTGGCTAAGAAAACATCCTAGCAATCACTGGGTTGTGCACCATCAATGAGAGAGGTATGCACAGAGTGTGAAGGATCTGTCACATAGATCTTAGAATATAAGATAGGAGATTTAGATAACAATGAATGTGTGATAGGATCATCATTAATATCAATAGAAGCTCCATATGTTCTTTTTCATCAATAGTATCACAAGAAGAAAAATCACTTTCAAGAGACATAGAAAAAGATGGCTCTTCAATATTTGCTTCTTCATTGAAGAAGGATGCATTCAAATCAATGAGAGTAGAAGAAACATGAACTGTATGAGAAAATTATTCATCATGATCGACTTCCTCAGAGAATTTAGAGGCCGAGAAATCTTGAGAGAGAGAACAAGAGGAGATGTTGGGTTCTCTCCATGCTTCATCTTCTATTTCCTTCAAACCAAAATCTTTGTCCAAATTATTCCATTGCTCAAATGGATACTCAACAGAATCTATGAGATGATATACATTTGGAAAATTCCCAAATACATAATTCCATAATCTCTATCACAATTATTTATCCAATCAATATTCTCTTCATAAGACTCAGGTTCACTCAATGCACCAATGGAGACATCAAAGAGACATTGCCTCTTCAAGTATGCGCTCATCTTTGGCTTCCAATCAACATAGTTGAAAGGAAATAGTAGAGGAACTTTTGATTCCATATTGAAGTTGTTGATATTCTCTAGGAGATACTCTCTGCAACCTGCAAAACAAACTAGGTGAAAATCTTGTAAGCTAGATAAGCTCTTCTTCAGAGAAGGATATGAGACTAGATGCGCTCCTCAACTCTATAGAACTTGATCAACCTTGATGCTCTGATACCATGTAGGAGATGGCAAGGTTGTGCTCCCTATAGCTTTGATACCATGTACAAATAATAGATCAATGATATGAGAAATGATGCTAAGAAGAAGCACAGGAAATAGATCTTGCTACTAAGAATTCTCATAAGCATACACAGGAAAAATAGAGAGAAGAAAAGAAACTGAATCACATGAATGAAGAGATGAATATTGGTGTGTATCCTTCCATTGAATAATGATGAATAATAGTGTACATAAATAGTAAATCCCTCATATGAAAATCGAGTTTTATGGAGACAACTCATAAATCTCAAAAAGGATGACTTACCAAAATATAGCAAATCTCCATAGGTGGCTAAAGCACTTCCCAAATCTATCAAGGACCTCATGAATTGGAAAAATCATGAGTGAATTGTCAAGGAGATGGAAAAAAACATGATAATCCTAGAAAATGGAGGAAAAGTCATGAAGGATGGGTTGGCAACAAAAGCACCCAGTTTCCTAGTTTGACTAGCTTTACCTTATCCATAGAAAAGCAGGAAAAACAGAATAAAGAAGAATCTGCTGTTAAGTGTTGTATACTAATTCTGGATGGTCAAAAGGTGGTCAAGATCAACCCAGAATTATAAATAAATCATTTCTAGGATATAGGTGGCATGTATTGACTTTAAGGTGAAAGCGGATGCCATCTAATTAAGCTAGTGGGTGAATAATTAATCAAATAATGATTAATTATTTTATCCTAAGTTATGAGTGGGTTTAATATATTCCAACACAAGGGATCATGGTTTGTGTTTGGGATCCATAGCCACAAACTAGACATTTAATAGGGAATTCAATATATCCCATGGGTTCGATTTGGTAACTATTTCAAGGTTAAGTGATCTTGGGATGGTTCTTGTGAATTAATCCATGGTATTGAGGATCAAGGTCAATGTTTTCCCCTCCCCCCAAAGCATCACATTATTCCTCGGTGCGCACTAACCCATCCCACACCTTATAGAGTATCCCCCTAATCCCTATTTTTCTATATTAAATTTTATTTTACATTATCATTGAATGTTTAATATTTTCCTTTTATTTTGTATACTTTTGATTATTATTTATGTCAATTTGAAGCATATTATTAATATTGAATATTCATGTTTCGAATATAGAAATTTTTATATTCATTTGTATTGAATAAATAAATAATATTTTTCTCAATACAAATATACGAGTTTAGGCTTGAAATTGCCTTATCCATACTAAAAGATGTGAATTTATTTTATATAGGATTTTTATTATTTTTAGATTTTGTAGTCATAATGTAAAGATAACTTACGCAAAAATAATTTAATTTTAAGTTTCCAATTCATGGTGATAAATTAAAAAAATATATATATGTGGGTAATTAAAATATTTAATGTTAAATTGTAAATATATATATAATCATACATTTTTTAATATTTTTTTAAAGATATGAAATAGTAAACTAAAATCGAGCTTTAAATTAATTTTTCACCTAATTATAATTGATTAAACATTTTAATTTCATTTAAGGATTTTATTTAACTTCTTGATAAAACATACTCTAAAATTTATGTTCACTATAAATATGGAAGAAATATAAAAATAATGAAGTTAACAAAGTTACCAATTTAAATCATTGTGAGATATGTGTATTAAATTTTATTAAGTTTTGTGTCTTTACAAAAATGTTGATACAAAGTGAATGGAAGAAGCATATGGAATTGAAAATCGAGGTTATGTAGTTGAATGGTTAATGGCTTAGGTATTATGGGTTAAGGCTTAATGTTTAATAGTTAATGGGTTAGGGATTATGGAATAAGGCTTAATGTTAGAGGGATTAGGTTTTTAGTGGTTAAGATATTAGGGGTTAGGGGATTAGGGATTAATAGAGCTTAGGGGTTAGGGGATTTAGGGATTATGGGTTAAGGGTTTAGGGATTAGGGATTAACTGTTACATGATTAAAGGTCAAGGGATTAGGCATAAGAAGCTTAAGGGTAATAAAGGGTAGTTATTATGGATTGAGGGCTAAGGAGTTATGAGTTAAAGGGTTTATGGAATAAGGATTTTATGGGTTAAATCCTTAGGGGTATGGGGTTTATTGTTTGGGGGATTCATCTATCATGAGTTTATGGGGTTCATTCCGGTGTTATGGGTAAAGGGTTAAGGGTATAGGGACTTAAGGGTTTAGGGATTGTGAATTAGTGGTTAAAAGGTTAGGGATTAGGGGATTGAGGGATTATGGTTTAAAGGATTAAGGGTCAATATATAAGGGGTTATGAGTTTAGGGTCTAGGTAGTTTAATGGTTAATGGATTAGGTATTATGGGTTATGGGATTACTGTTTAAGGGGTAATGGATTAAGGGTTAAGGAATTAGGGTTTGGGGAATAAGGGATTAAGCGTTGAAAGGGATTAGTGCTTAGGGGATTTAGGGATAATCGGTTAAGAGATTAGGTTTTAGGAGATTCATGGATTATGGGTTAAGGGATTAGGGTTTAGGGGCATAGGTATTAAGGGTTAAGGGATTAGGGATTATGGGTTTAAGGAGTAAGGGTTAATGGATTAGGGATTAGGGGTTTAAGGAGTAAGGGTTAATGGATTAGGGATTATGGGTTAATGGATAATGGGTTAGGGGATTAGCGGTATGGGTTTATAGTTTAATGGATTTAAGGTTTAGGAGATTATGGGGATATTGTTTAATATATTAGGGATAAACGGTTAAGGGTATGGTGTTTAAGGGTTAGGGTCTTAGGGATTAGTGATTAGGGGGTTAAGGGTTGATGAGTTAGGGATTATGGGATCAAGGGGTTAGGGATTGTCAATAAGGGAATTAAGAGATTAGGGTTTAAGGGATTTATGGGTTATAGGGTTAAGTGCTTAGGTGTTTAGGAGTAAAGGATTAAGGTATTAGGGTTTAAGGACTTAAGGGTTTTTGGGTTTAAGGTTTATAGGGATAAGGGATTGTATTGGTTAAAGGATTAATGGTTAAGGGATGAGGAGTCAGGGGTTTAGGGATTAGGAAATTTGATGGTTAATGAATTAAGGATTATGTTGTAAGGGTTTAGGGATTAGGGGTTAAGGGAATATGGGTTAAGTAGTGAGTATGGAATAGGTGTTTAATTAGTTTATCAGTGTCATATTATAAATTTTGAAAGACCATGACCCCTCAATTTAATTAGAATGCAAGTAAATTAGATTATGTCACATGGTAAAAAAATTCAATGATAGAAATAATATAACATTGTAAACATGATAAGAAATATATGTCATCATAATTCAATCAACATTAAGGAAAATTGTATGATATTAGCACACATAGGACATAAAATATTTGGACCATGTACATGATCCCTATGCATCAGAAAGGAATTTAATAGGGAATCAATGTACCATGATTTCAGTTTGGTATCCATTTCAATGTTAGGTGTCTTTTTAATGGATATTGTTAATTGAACCATGGTATAAGGATCAAATACCATGTGTTCACCCCATACTATCACATTATAACCCTATGCACACTAACCCCTCCCACCCTTTACACAATATATCCTAACTAGTGGAATATTAAACAAGGAAATAGAGCCCTAAATTCATATATAAATACAATATTAATTAGACATATCCCCATTATTTCAATGACCATCTATTGCACTTATTGACCCAACACACTTAGCCTTGACACATCATGGTTAAGGGATTGAGGGTCAAGGGGTTAGGGGTTAGGTTATGAGGTTTTAGATGGTTTAAAGGTTAAGGTATTAGGTTTAGTCTTCATGAAATATTTGAATGAGTTTTTTTAATATAAATTAATGAACAAGCTTTGCATACATTATGCCTAATGTTTTGGATTTACATTGTTTTACACATATGATATATGTATTTATATTTTTTTAAATGTATATTTAATATATTGTTATTAAATAGGACCTTCATGATAGGTCATTCACAGTCTAACCAATAACCTAAAAATGCTTCTAAACCATTATCAACCAATAAATGACCACCAACCATGATAACTCTTTATATCCTACTAATCCTATTTTTTTTCTGCAAACAATTCATATTGAAGATTGGCCACTTTAAGGAGACTGCAATAGGTAATTTGTATTGAGATAGATAATAATGAAGCATGTCAAAGTTTGGGTCATAAAATTCATCAATATTGTTTAAACATGGATTACAAATTCTATAAATTTAGAACTCTTGATCATTTGCATTATTGTATGCAACAATGTTATCTAGTGTCTCCTTGTCAATGTTCATATTCTCTTGCAATTATTTAATATTATTATTTATAAAACATTGTACTAAAGTGGTAATATATAGTCATCCTAGTATTAACCTTCATCATCTTCAACATCATTGACTTTTTTTTGTATACCACATATATTATTACTAGATGTATTTGGATCACCAATTTCTATACTATCCATATTGCTGTCTTGTATGATATCTTCTAACTCTAAATTATGTTGTTTACCATGACCGATGGTGTCATCTAATTGATCATTCTATGATGATGCATCTCTGAACCTACTTCTCCACATTGCTAAATGAATATTCTCATACACCTCTCAAAGGAAAACATTCACCTTATTTATATGAAACCCGCCAATTCAATGTCATGAATAGGTGTATAAGTAAATGGACTTGTAGGTCCATGAAACTTCTAGGGATATCCTTCTCAAATAAACATGAAATTATTGGAATTTCCTTCTTCCATCTCGACATTTCATATTCATGGATTTCCTTGGAGGTCACCAAGATAATACAATAATACTAAATTAGTATGAACCTTTAGTCAAAATTAAAATGCAATATAATATATTTATGTCTCTCACACATGACAATTTCATACCACATACCTTGTAAATGATTATAATGAACTTATGGCATTACTTAAATCAAATCTACGACATGAATCCCCCTAATTTCCAATCGCATGATATGCTATCAAACAAATTTATCAAAGGTCATCAATAATTTTTATCACACAATAGAACAACAAAATATATTTAGTACTTAATTAATGTTAACAGTAAAAGTTAAATGATGATAATACCTTCATAAAACATGAAAATCATGTGTTTAAAATCCTGTTATATGCCCGTCAACTGTAAAATAATTATTCAATGATGACCCATATCCAATAGGTTTCCTTATTGAATTGATGACATTTTTTAGTTGGTCTAGCTATTTCTTCTTCAAAATCCATAGAGCTTATGGATATGTTTCATTTTCCTTGTTTGGACAGAAATGTCTTCTACTAGTTTTGGTATGTGCAAGAGCAATATCTCTCCTTGAAGACAAGGTATCCTTCTCTTTTCCTGATAAATGTTGATATATAGTATATGGGACATTTTTGACGATGTTCATAGGATCTAATAAGTGAGATATTAATATATCCTTCCTATAAGGGAACTCATAAAATATAGATTATTTTTCATTCATTTTGGCATATTAACCACAACTTAATTTGGTTCTTCAATTGAATTGCCTTGATAAAAAAAATCACCCCAAGTTTTGAATTCAACATATTCATACTTCTTAATCCAATCACTTAGACCCATAATCATGAGAGGGAATATATTTTCAGCTTTTCAATCAAATTGATTCTTCAAGTGACTGCTAAACTCATGATCTAGTGGTAGAAAACCATGTTGTTTGCATAAATAAATTTATGTAGATATTTATAATACTACCACTCAAATTGTTTTGCACATATTGGATGTAACACCCCTGTTTTGACCCCATTTGCATTAAAGGTACATGGTGTATAGAATGTAATTAATCGTGGTGAGGAGCTAAAGGAAAAAGCCCCACCGTCGATTTGGTTGTGTATGTTTCGGCAATAGGGATAGTTGCCAATGGTATATTGTGCTATCCGACACATTATAGTTTGGCATCATGTAAATACACACATCAATTAAAATAAACCTACAGTAGCTACGGCGGTGCAACGTTAAAATGAAAAGGGCATGATTCCAAAGGATAAGGGGGGGGATGATGAACCTTGAGTCATGGGGGAAAAAGCTACATGTCATCACCCTGTCTGTTTTGATCACCTTCCCTTGTCTCATCCAACCACCTTTTTAATGTTCTGCTGAGTTGTTGAGGCATTTATTGTTGGAAGTGGAGGGTGGCGGAACTGTTAGTCTTTGCCACATGCTCACTCCACCAGTCCTCTCTCCACCTTCACGTGGGTAAGGGAACCATCACTACGACTCTCTCTTGGCTTCTGGGGGTTCACTCTCACGCAGGGATGTGCAGGGGGGGTTCATCTTCCTCACATAGAGCCGAGTTAATAAGGGGTGTGTTTTCTTGTTTGGGGGATCATTTTCCCTCTCTCATGCTATTTGTTAGTCTATGGTGGTGTTCCTTCCATTCACGTAGAGAACCGGTTTTCCTTTGGCATTATTGAGCTGTGTATTGTTTTCCATCCTTCGTGGTGGATCATGAGCTGTAGACCGCTATGTTTTCTTCGATGTTTTTCCTGGGCTGTGTCTTTTTCCCTTGCACACAGGTCGATCGTTTGTTCTTTCCCCTTTTCTACCTGTGTAAGTTCTCCAGCCATTACATTGAGGAGCTGTGTGCTGTGGGATTTTGGATGTTGGACGGTTGTTGATTTCCACATCCGTTGGTTGAGTCCTCCCATGTCTACACTAGGAGTTCTTATTCTATCCCAAATGTGGACTGTATAAGGTTCTTGTCATTTCCCCCATTAGACTCGGGTCTACGTTTATGTCCTTCTTTTTCCCAAGGTTGAGAATCAGACTTCTCCCCTGTTTTGGGACTATGTAAGGTTGCCATAGTTTTCATTGTGAGTTTGGGCTATCGATTCACCCTGGTTTTGGGTTGCTTCTTGGTTGTTGAGGAAGCAGTCATATTTTGGGGATTGTTGCTGAGTTGTTTTGGCCACGATAGGGCCAAGAACAACTCTGGAGTGTGGTTGGACCTGAATTGTGTTTCATGTTTTGTTTGGGATTGTCACCCGGTTGTCTTTGCCTTCTTCACAGAGCTATGAATGGGTTGTTTTGCTGTGGTATGCAGTGGTTGGTCTTCAAACTGTTGAGAGTGGGATTAGAGCCTGGGTATGCTTGAGAAAACTGGTGTTTGAGGCCACTAGCTTAGCATTTAGCCTTTCCTAGCTCCTTAACAACTTGGTAAACCCTACTGTGTGGGTTTGGCTGATTTGTGTACCTTGGCTATGTGTAAGCCTGCATTAACCCTTATTCCTTGAGGAATCATGCCCAACTCAGGGGTGGCAGTGTTGCTGAGAGATTGATGAGCACGCTAGCCTATGGTTGGGTGGAATGTTGCAGTGACGTAGCTAGTTGCGGGGCGAGTTCTTCATTTAAAGATAAGTACTCCTGACTATTTCATCTCTGCAATTATATCTACTGTTTCATGAATTATGGTGAACATGTTGAATGCTGGAATGTATATGTTTGCTTCTGCTGAATGTTGAGTAACTATGTATCCTTGTATATTTTATGCATCTTAGTATGTATTATGTTAAGCTTTTTAATATAAGAATTTATCCTTGTTCATGTTCATGGGGCTGTTTGCCCATTTGTTTGGTTTTAGTAGCATCCTCTTTGCTAGTCGGAGGGTCGGGGACATTACAGAGTTGTATCAGAGCAAAGGTTGCAGCATGGGCCTGAATGGGCCGTAAATATGCAGTGATAGAGCATATGTTGCAGCAATCGGCCCTTAGAGGGCCATGTAGAAACAGTTAACAAAGGCAGGGTGACTACTGCCCAGATGAAAACAGGAGAAATATGTGAATGGCAGGAGAAAATTCCAAAAATTTTCTAAGTCCAAAAAATTATTGGATAAGCTAGGCAGAAGTCCACCTAATGCAAAACAGACAGAACCTAGAGATGGAGCCGCAATGCCAAGAATCTTCATGAGAAGTCTTTCGATGCAGCAGTGGAAATAAAAGAAAAGGGAGGCTCGCCGGAAGGGAGCCACAACGACGAAAATGAAGAGGTGTTGAGAGCTGATGCCATCATGCGAAATAAGCTGACAAAGAGGAAATCCTTTGAAATATTTTCTAAGTGTTGAGACCGTCGGATCGTCAGAGAACTTAGTTGGAATCCCCTCCGATACAGACCCCAGCGGTGGCGAGAGATAGAGGAATTCTGAGCTGACGAAGTGAAAGAAATATGATGAAGGCACCGCAACAGTGGCAACAGATAGTACAGGATTGAGCCGATGTGGGTGAAAATTCAAAAAAAAAAATTTAAGTGTTGAGATCATCTGAAGGATTCAAGTGAAGACTGTCGAAATGTCGACACATTTAGATGGAAGGAATTTCAATGCCATCGGCAGAGAAAATGTGAAGACGGAGCCGAAGTGTCATCAGGGATCTCCTGAAGACCACCAAAACATCGGAGAAATTTAGTTGTTTGAGAAGCCGATGCGGTAGCAAGTATTGGAAAAAAATAGAATATGGGATCATCGATAATTAGAGGATGAGGTTGCTGATGCAGCTGTGAAAGAGAAGAGAAGGTTTTGGCAGAAATTAATTGAAGGCAGAGCCACAGTTTCGGTAGAGATCTCGCGAAGATCGCCGAAACGTCGGTGAAGGTTAGTTGATTGAGCAACCGATGCGGTGGCAGATGAAGGAGGAAGTTTTTCTGAAGAGCTGGAAGCATTGCAAAAATTTAGACGATCGAGCAGTCGATGCGGTAGTGGAAGGAAGAAGAAAAATTTTCAAAATTTTTTCTAAGTACAGAAAACATCGAAAAACTTTAGAGGATTGGACTGCCGACACGTCAGAGAAAACTAGAGGATCGATCCGCC
Organism: Pseudotsuga menziesii; assembly: GCA_001517045.1. Classification (NCBI taxonomy): domain Eukaryota; kingdom Viridiplantae; phylum Streptophyta; class Pinopsida; order Pinales; family Pinaceae; genus Pseudotsuga; species Pseudotsuga menziesii. Next base: position 82,820 of record LPNX010374892.1, read on the forward strand.
GATACATTGGAAGCCAGAGGAGGATCGATCTGAAACGTTGGAAAAATTTAGTTAATTGGACTATTGATGAGCGTTGGATGAAAGATGAATATCAGACCATTGAAGTGTTGGAAGCTTAGTCAACTATCGACCCAATACGTCAGAAGATTAGTTGGGAAGATACCCAATTTCACAAAGGAAAATTTTGAGTTTCAAGTGGGATTTTTTAGAGATTTCAGGAGCTTTTCAGTGAAATTCTCAGTAGTCTTTCAGCATCTTCAAAGCTAAAAAGGAGAAGAAAATCCTAGGTGGCTGAAGTTAGCATTCCAGACCAAAATACAGTTGTGTGTTTTGCCTAAAATTGGTGAAATTCTTCATTTTTAGAAATGGTGTGGTTCCACACCCGAGGTCGGAATGAAGCATGTGGATAGGCGTTGGAAAGCTTATCCAATAGGGAACAAGGGAAAGTCACCAGAATCTGAGTATGGAGCAACAAAGTTTTGATGATGGCCATTGCTGTCAAATGGACAAATCTAGAAAATTACATGCCTAGAGGTAGCAAGACCATAAATTCAAACCAGCTATTATGTGGAAGAGGAATTCCATGCAAAGATGAGGGATTTTAAAGGGAAAATTCCTTAACCCCTGTCTTGCTAACTATATTATATTTTATAATTTTTATGCATGAAATGCATGAGGATATGCTTTGCATACATATGATATTGAGGATTATACGTCTATAATGAACCATTAATGATAGTTATTGCATTGGTGTTGGCATTAGTGAAAAAACCAATGACAGCATGGGCCTGGATGAATATGTTTTTGATGCTGACAAATGTGACTAGCAACCCTCTAGAGGAAGGGATAAGGAAGCTAGTCCATAATCAAAAGTTGGTGAGCAAATTCTGCAATCCTCTGCAAGATACTGACTAAACTGGTAATGTCGAAGGTGCAAGTAAGATCCATGCAGGTAATGTTTTAATTATGACAAATTCCAAGGAGTGGTAAAGGTAAGAGACCTCTTACCATGTGGATATTTGAATGTTATACTACGTTCATATAGAAAGGCGTCATGCCTATATATATTGATTGAGGTTAGTAGCCCAAGGAAAGTAAGTACTGATGATCTTGATTATAGTAATGCATCCTATATGAAGTAGTCATGGTTAGGCCATGCATGGTATGTTGAATGCATAGTATTCCTAAATTAGTGCAAGGTAGCATTGAATGGATATGCATTAAAAATATTTTATGAATCTTGTAGTCATGCATTGAATGGATGCATATGAAGGGTTTGAGTGACTGATTGCATAAGTATAGGTGCAAATGTTGTGATGCATTGCATGAATGCATTGAGATGAGTGCATGTGATATTATGAATAACTAATGGTTGGAATGATGAGTTGATGACAATTCAGGAACCATTTCAAAGGCTGTTATGAATGCAGGATAGTAAGTGCATAAAGAGGATAGTCATGATCAATTGGCTGCCAAAAATGCTCTATGGAAGAGCAAGGTGGTACAAATGATACACTTGTGAAGTAAGGAGTATCTAAACATTTCATTTAATTGCATGAATGATGTGACTATACCTTGCAAATGTTAGTATGATAATGAATGCATGAAGTAAATGAGTTTTGGTAATATTGATGTGATTAACAGTTGGAAGTATTTGAATTTTATAAATTCTGAAAATGCTTCAGTGATGGTTGCAGCAATGAAAAGGTTATATGCATCTAGAATTACCAAGTGTTTGGTTGATTGAAGCTCAGGTTCCAGGTATATTATTTAGAGCATGGCAATGAGAGTAAGACCATGACAAATGCCGAAATCTACCATGTGAAATAGCCAAACCTTATGAGAAGAGTCTCATGGTTGTGAAAATAGTTGGTATGCATAATGGGTTGTTAAATTTGAATTGTGAATTTTGGATTTAAGAAATTGTTGACAACTACTAATCACTATTAGCTTGCATAAGATTTTGTCAGGAAGATGCATTGTAAGTGGGTATTCATATTATGCTAGAAGCATAAAATTATAATGGGCATAGTGGTGCTACTTACAATAGACCCAAAAATGAGGATCACCTCATTGCTAAGAAAATCCATTTCTATAGTAGATAGAATTGCAAATTCCTATTGAATTTAATTACTAATGTCATTGCATGGTTATGGAACAATCAATTTGGATTGTATTATCAGATAATGATTGACTATTTGGCTATTTGATGAATATTCCAAGGGTACACACTGCAAGAAGATCGTACGTGATGGCCTGCAGGAGCCAAAATTCATGGGAAGGTTTTCCCTTATCTTGGAAATGGGTTTCGGGTGAAACTCCATTGGACATTTTGGAAATGTCTCATCTGCACTACATGTTTGGTAAGCAACATGAGTGAGATGGTATAGATTATGTCGGTAAGACATGTGTGGATATGAAATGTGAAAAGGAGTTGGGATGCTAACCGAGGGACTGTCAACTTAGAGAAGGTAGCCCCATTCCTCCTTAATGAAGGAATACTGCATCGACAAATGGATAAGTGTTCTGTGACCCTAGCTAAGAATACACATGTCAAATTGTTAAACTCAATATGTAGAACATGTCTTGATTTTATTTCCATTATGACCAATTGCTTGAATATGAATAGGGCCTACATGGCACACACCAGGAAAGGGTGCACACTTTTCCGATGTCGAGTCATGAAAGGGCTTTCAATATTGACTACACCCTAGGGAGTGGACGCACTCCTGGTGTCTCAATACTTGATAGTGAATGATATGAAATATGATTATAGTTTTAGAACAATAACGCTGATGAGTTTGCTTATATTGCTTGTGTTGATAAGCTAAATAGATGCAATTGGGTGTTGCACCCTAAAGATAAAAGGAAAATGGTTGTTGTGAGGGGTTGCAGAGTAAGGGTTATTGTTGATATAAGTGTGCATTATTGTTGATATAAGTGTATGTTGGTACAAGTGTATTGTTGATATAAGTGTGCATTATTGTTTATATAAGTGTATGTTGGGTTGTTATATGCTTGGGGATCCATAGTAGATCCTGGACCTAGAAATGGTCGTGGTAAAGTTCCAAGCCCAGTCGACGTGAGGGTGTACTGGCTGGACATTAATTATTTGATATCATGGAGCATCCTGCGTGCTGACCTAACATCCAAGTCCATAGGAGATCCCAAGGCTTGCAAAGCAAAGCAAGATCCTGTGGACCAATGAGGAAACACACAATACAGATAAGTATTGTATTATTTTGCTTATGAATGTACATGTGTATATGATTTGGTTATGATGTTTTAAGCTCTTGTTCTAGAGATAAAACCGATGAGAATAAAATAAAGATGTGAATCTATTCAATGTTTGGATATAGGTATCATTGGGAGAGAGGACTAGGAGAGCATCCTAGGGGTGCATGTGGACATGTGACTATTCTAGAGAGCTCGGAATGAGCGGTAATGAAAAAGGTGCTCGTGGGACTGTGAAGGTCCTAGCATCCAAGAGTTGTAGACAAACCATGTGGAGAGACTCCATGGTTGAGAGGTCTGAAATAAACCAAAGACACTAAGTGTCATGACCAAGAGGGATTTGTCCAGCATTCACGATGAAGTGAAAGAGGCTGAGAGCATGAAAAGCCACAGCGGTGGTGTGGGTTCCAGGATGGAACAAAACAAAGAGGGGAAAAACTCCTGCTTCTCTCTCTTACCTTTTGATTATATATATATATATTTATGCATTGTGAAAACAAAAGATTGTTGAATGCATGTATGGTTGAAAATAGAATGTGTCTATTTGCTTAAAATAATTATGAATGCTAGAATAATTAATTCCCTGCCCAAGAATGGACATGAATGAGCTCATGTGCTTGTTGGGAAGGCATGAAAAATATGAAAGTCTCCTTAATGAGACTTGGACTGTCATGCCAATTGGGTAATTAAGTGACTGATTTTAATGTCTATATTATTCTAGGCCTGACAGAATTTCAATGGTGCATTTCACAGGTGAGAAAAGTGAAACTCGGTGGTGCACATTGATCATGGCAACAGATCAAAAGTTGCTGGACTTGGCTGGAAGTCTCCTTCAAATGATTGCCAAGACCCAAGAGAATCTTGGAGAGATGCTCAAGATACAGAAAAGCCAGAATGAAATGAACCACTAGATTTTGCAAGACTCTATTGGTTTTCAAAGGGAGGTGAAAATCCTTCTGGGAGCAATTGGCAAAGGAAAGGAAGGTGGATAAGTGATGGGAAATTTGTCTCGTTAAGAAACAGTCCAGGCATGAAGACTCAAAGGAAATTGAGCAGGTAAAGATGAAGCAGCCAGTGAAATGCTGGGGATGCGGAGGATACATTTACGCCGGGACTTCCCAACGAGGGAACATAAAGAGGGCAACCACCACAAAGTTCCTAGGCTTCGGGATAAGCTGAAAGCTGAGAACCAGCAGGAGAAGTTTGTGGAAGCCGAGGGGCTTGGTCCTGAACATTCAAAGTAAACAATTGAACATGGGAAAGATCTGCAAAATTTTGAAATTTTGGATGTGCAAATTGTATATGTATTCTTATGTATTGGAACACCGAGGACGATGTTATTCCAAGGGGGAGGGGAATGTAATACCCCGGTTTTGACCCTGTTAGCATTAAAGGTACATGATGTATATAATGTAATTAATCATGGTGAGGAGCTAAAGGAAAAATCCCCACCATCGATTTGGTTGTGTATGCTTCGATAATAGGGATAGTTGTCGATGGTATATTGTGCTATCTGACACATTATAGTTTGGAATCATGTAAATACGTGCATCAATTAAAATAAACCTACACCCAGCTACGACGGTGCAACGTTAAAATGAAAATGGCATGATTCCAAAGGATAAAGGGGGGGGAAATGATGAACCTCGAGTCATGGGGGAAAAAGCTACATGTCATCACCCTCTCTATTTTTCTCACCTTCCCTTGTCTCATCCAACCACCTTTTTAATGTTCTGTTGGGTTGTTGAGGCATTTATTGTTGGAAGTGGAGGGTGGTAGGAATGTCAGTATTTTTCACACGCTCACTCCACCAGTCCTCTCTCCACCTTCACGTGGGTAAGGGAACCATCACTATGCCTCTCTCTTGGCTTTTGGGGGTTCACTCTCATGCAGGGATGCATTGGGGGGGGGGGGGGGGGTTCATCTTCCTCATGTAGAGCCGAGTTAAGAAGGGGTACAATTTCTTGTTTTGGGGCTCATTTTCCCTCTCTCATGTTGTTTGTCAGTCTGCGGTGGTGTTCCTTCCATTCATGCAGAGAACCAATTTTTCTTTGGCATTATTGAGCTGTGTATTGTTTTCCATCCTTCGTGGTGGATTGTGAGCTGTAGGTCGTTGTGTTTTCTTCCATGTTTTTCCTGGGCTATTTCTTTTTCCCTTGCACACAGGTTGAGAGTTTGTTCTTTCCCCTTTTCTACCTGTGTAAGTTCTCTATCCATTACATTGAGGAGATGTGTGCTGTGGGCTTTTGGATGTTGGATGGCAATTGATTTCCACATCCGTTGGTTGAGTCCTCCCATGTATATGCTGGGATTTTTGCTTCTATCCCAACTATGGATTGTGTAAGGTCCTCATCATTTCCTTCATCAGACTGGGGTCTATGTTTATGTCCTTCTTTTTCCCAAGATTGAGAATCGGACTTCTCCCCTGTTTTGGGACTATGTAAGGTTGCCATAGTTTTCATTGTGAGTTTGGGCTATCGATTCACCTTGATTTTGGGTTGATTCTTGGTTGTTGAGTCAACATTCATCTTTTGGGGATTGTTGCTGAGTTGTTTTGGCCATGCTAGGGCTAAAAACAACTCTAGAGTGTGGTTGGACCTGAACTGTGTTTCACGTTTTGTTTGGGATTGTCACCCAATTGTCTTTTCCTTCTTCACAGAGCTGTGAATGGGTTGTTTTGTTGCGGTATGCAGTGGTTGGTCTTTGAACTATTGAGAGTGGGATTATAGGTTGGGTATGCTTGAGAAAACTGGTGTTTGAGGCCACCAGCTTAGCATTTATCCTTTCCTAGCTCCTTGATGACCTAGTAAACCCTATTGTGTGGGTTTGGCTGATTTGTGTACCTTGGCTATGTGTAAGCCTACATTGACCCTTATTCCTTGAGGAATCATGCCCAGATCAAGGGTGGTAGTGTTGCTGAGAGATTGATGAGCACGTTGGCCTATGGTTGGGTGGAACATTGCAGTGACATAGTTGGTTGCGGGGAGAGTTCTTCATTAAAAGATAAGTAATACTGACTATTTCATCTCTGCAATTATATCTACTATTTCATGAATTATGGTGAACATGTTGAATGCTGGAATGTATATGTTTGCTTCCGTTGAATGTTGAGTAACTATGTATCCTTGTATGTTTTATGCATCTTAGTATGTATTATGTTAAGCTTTTTAATATCAGCAGCTATCCTTGTTCATGTTCATGGGGCTGTTTGCCTGTTTGTTTGGTGTTAGTAGCATCCTCTTCATGGGTCGGAGGGTTGGGGACGTTACATTGGACATGGAAATATACCCTTTGTTTAAATCCCTATAGTTCAATAAGTAATATTAATAAGATCATAATAATAGTATAAAAGTAACTATGTAACTTGGGATGAAAATAAATTATGACAGTAAATACGTAAATATTTTTTATTACCTAAATAAACACCAAGTCTTGGGAAATAATGAATAGTTCAACATAGCACATGATACAACATGAAGGACCCGTTTGATGGAGGATGTGATATGTTAAATTTTCATATGCTTAGCTAGAACATTAGTATTTCATTTCATTTTCATAACAAAAGGATATAAACAAGATCACTGAAAGAAACAGTATCACAAGAACAACATAGATTTATCCTGGGAAAAACCCAGCAAAAGCTTCCTCAATATAGATGCCCCAAAAAGATAAAAGGTAAAACCAACAAGGAGATCAAAGCCTGATCCTCTTCCTTCTCTAGCTACTCTTCTCTTCTCCACTCATGTGCTAAACAAGTGAGGATGTGTGTTTCAAATGAGGAGCACTACACCTCTATTTATATTCATCCGTTCACTTAAGTTAACTCATCTGACATGTAGGCTCTAGTTAAATCATGTAGGCTCGAGTTACACATGTAGGCTCAAGTAACTACACTGGGGTGCTAATGACCCACCTTTACAATTAGAGGGGACTACCTCATGACTCTTATTAGTTCTTTCGATTAGAAGCATCGGGGTACAAAGTAATACAAGTGGTTCTCCTGGTAGGACCATCAGGGACCAAAAAAATACACATATAGAATATTCTTCGAAGTTACAATATTTCAACACTCCCCCTTAACAAGAAGGGTATTCCACAACAACATCAACAACAACAATAATGGGGGAGAGAGATTGAGGACATCATCAACATCATCAGGGTAACACATATATAAATCATTGGAATCTTTTCAGCATCATGTAGTCTTCATCTTCAATATTCAGTCTTCAGTATCAACACTTTTGACTGCTTCAATCAGCAACATCTTCAGCATCTTGATCTTTCAATCAGCAGCAACATCTTCAACACTTTGTCCTTTTGATTAGAAACATATTTAGCACTTTGACCTTTCAATCAGCAACAACATCTTCAACATTTTTACCTTTCGATCAGCAACAACTTCTTCAACACTTTGATCTTTTGATCAACAACATCTTCATCAATATCTTCAGCACTTTGTCCTTTTGATCAGCAACAACATCTTCAGTATTTTGACTTTTCTATCAGCAACAACTTCTTCAACACTTTGATCTTTCAATCAACAACATATTTAGCAATATCTTCAGCACTTTGACCTTTCTATCATCAACATCAACATCAGCACTTTGACTTTTCAATCTGAAACACCATCATCAAAATATCATCATACTTTGATCTTTCGATCAGAGCCATCATCATCAAAACATAGTCATACTCTGATAAAAAACATCATCATCAAAATATCATCATACTTTGATCTTTCGATCAGAAACATCATCATGAAAGCATCATCATACTCTGATCTTTCGATCAGAAGCACCATCATCAACACATCATCATACTCTGATCTTTCGATCAGAAACATCATCATCAAAGCATTATCATACTCTGATCTTTCGATCAGTACATCATCATCATCATCATCATACTTCTGTTCTTTTTAGTAGTATGTCATCATTATCACATTCTGATCTTTTGATCAGTACGACATCATCATCGTCAACAACTTCTAATATTTTGATCAGAAAACATCATCATCATCATACTCTAATATTTCGATTAGAAAACATCATCATCAGCAACTTCTGATCTTTCGATCAAAAAACATCATCATCATCATACTCTGATATTTCTATCAGAAAACATCATCATTAGCAACTTCTAATCTTTCGATTAGAAAACATCATCATCATCATCATACTTTGATCTTTCGATCAGAAAAAATCATCATCATCAGCAACTTTTGATCTTTCAATCAGAGAACATCCTCATCATCAGCAACTTCTGATCTTTCGATCAGAGAACATCCTCATCATCAGCAACTTCTGATCTTTCGATCAAAAAACATCATCATCATCATACTCTGATCTTTCGATCAGATAACATCATCATCATCAGCAACAACCTGTAAGCACAGTACAAAGACATAGAAGTCTTTGGATCTCTTTTGGACTTAAAGTACAGGGATGATGCAATCCTACCACATTCTTGACAACTGAGGTCACCAAATCCATTCTTAACCGAGGATCAAGGATGATACAATCCTACCACCTTCTCGATGACCGAAGTTCACCGGTTCCATTCTGAATCGAGGTTCATGGATGATGCAATCCTACCACCTTCTCGATGACAAAAGTTCACCAGATCCATTCTAAATTGAAGTTCATGGATGATGCAATCCTACCACCTTCTTGATGACCAAAGTTCACCGGATCCATTTTGAACCAAGGTTCATGGATGATGCAATCCTACCACCTTCTTGATGACCGAAGCTCACCGGATCCATTATGAACCGAAGTTCATGGATGATACAATCCTACCACCTTCTCGATGACCGAAGTTCACCGGATCCATTCTGAATTGAGGTTCATAGATGATGCAATCCTACCACCTTCTTGATGATCGAAGTTCACCAAACCCATTCTGAACCAAATTTCAGGGATGATACAATCCTACCACATTCTCGATGACCGAATTTCATCGGATCCATTCCGAACCGAAGTTCATGGATGATACAATCCTACCACATTCTCGATGACCGAAGTTCACTGGATCCATTCTGAACCAAGGTTCATGGATGATACAATCCTACCACATTCTCGATGGCCGAAGTTCACCGGATCCATTTTGGACATATGTCCCAGGATGATACAATCCCTCTTCATTCTCGAGGACCGGGGTCGCCGGATCACTTTAGGGAAAGTGCCCAGGGATGACACAATACCACCACATTCTTGAGGACCAAAGTCACTGGATCCATTATGAACATATGTCCCAGGATGATACAATCCCTCTTCATTCTCAAGGACCGAGGTCACTGGATCACTTTAGGGCAAGTGCCCAGGGATGATACAATCCCACTGCAACATTAATACCCCTTTCAAGGAAGGTGTTTTCGAACCACACCAAGCTTGTCTCAAAAGTGTTCAAAATTTACTCAGGACAGAGGTTTCTTCAACACATTAGCAACCTGTTCATCAGTACTCACATACTGGAGCTTTATGGCTCCTTTATGTGTCATTTCTCGAATGTAGAAATACCTGATTTCTATGTGTTTTGATCTGTCATGAAACACATGGTTCTCTGTCATCTTTATACAACTTTGGTTGTCACATAGAATCATAGTAGTGTCCAACTCTAGGTTGAATAATCTTGACAACAGCTTCCTAAGCCATATGGCTTCACAACTAGTAGAGCAAGCTACTATATATTCTTCTTCTACAGTGCTTAGAGAAACACTGGACTGCTTTCTGCTAAACCATGAAATCATAGCAGATCCCAGACTATAACATCCACCTGATGTACTTTTTCTGTCCGAGATACTTCTAACCCAATCTGCATCTGTATATCCATACAATATGTACTCATGGCTATTATCATAGTATAGACCAAATTATATAGTCCCTTTCAAATATCTCATCACATGTTTTGCAGCTACCAAGTGAACCCATCTAGGTTGTACTAGATATTGACTTAAGGTATTTACAGCAAAACAAATGTCTGGTCTGGTATTTGTTAAGTACATCAATGAACCAATAATTTGTCTGTAAAGAGTCACATCCACTAACTCTGATGAGTCATCAACTAACAGCTTCAGGTTGGAGTCCATGGGTGTGTTCATGGCTTTGCATTCTAACATATTGAATCTATTCAATATCTCTACCGCATACTTTCCCTAGTTGAGAAAGATTCCTTTTGAACTTTGTCATACTTCCAGACCTAGGAAATAATGCATTAACCCAAGGTCTTTCATTTCAAATTCTTCTGCTAGCTTTGTCTTGCTTTCCATAACCTGTTTCTCATTTCCTGTCAAGAATAGGTCATCCACATATAATAGTAGGATGACAAGTTTATCTTCTACAACCTTGAGATAAAGGTTAGGATCAGCTTTACTCTTGGTAAAGCCCATGCTTGACAGGAAGCTATCTATCCTCTCATACCAAGCTCGAGGGGCTTGTTTAATACCATATAAGGCATTCTTTAACTTACATATGTGAGTATGTCTATCTTCAACTTCAAATCCTTGTGGCCGTTCTATGTATACTTCTTCTTCGATCACACCATTCAGAAAAGTTGTTTTCACATCCATCTGGTGTAAGTTCCACTTCATCATGGATGCAAGTGCCATGATAGTTCTAATCAAAGTATACCGTGCTACTAGGGCAAATGTCTCTTCATAATCAATTCCCTCTTTCTGAGAGAAACCTCTGGCCACAAATATTGCTTTATACTTCTCGATACTTCCATCAACTGCATGCTTTATTTTAAATATCCATTTGGAGGATACTACACTCTTTCCTTCTATTTTGGGAATTATATCCCACACATCATTCTTCATTATTGAATGGTATTCTTCAGTCATTGCTTCTTTCCATTCTTTCTTCTGACTACCACTTCTTTGTAGTTTGTAGGTTCTTGATCTAGAAGGTCACACATCAAGGCTACATAGTTGGAGAAAGTTTTAGGCTTCTTTCTTTCCCTTGTGGAGCCTTCAGGTGCTCCATATCTTTCTGCCTCTTCTATGATTTCTCTTGTCCAGGTAGGATGTCTCTTTCTTGATATCTCCATCATAGGAGGTTGTTGAGGTTCTACCATGTCATGTTCTTCAGGAGGACATGTAGATTCTTTATTTCTGGGAGATGTCTCTTCTTCATATACTTCTTCATGTTGGCACTTCCTAGATCTCTTGAGGGATGCCTCTTCATTGAATGTCACATCTCGACTGATTTCTATGTGATGAAATCCAGGAATGTAAATTCTGAATGCTTTGGATACTTCACAATATCCAACAAATATTCTCTCTTTCCAGATGGGTCCAACTTGGTTCTTTTCTCTTTTGGTATATGAATATATATTGGAAAACCAAATATCTTAAGATGACTTACCTCAGGCTTATTTCCCGTGAACATCTCTTGTGGAGTCTTGAACCCAAGAGCACTGTGAGATATTCTATTTTGTACATACACAACAGTTCTTGCTGCTTCTGCCCATAGATGCATTCGAAGATCTTGATCATATATCATTGTCTTCACAACCTCCATGATGGTTATGTTCTTTCTTTCCACAACCCCATTATGTTGAGGATTGTAGGGAGTGGTTAGCTCCCTTTTGATTCCGACATCTTTGCAAAAATCCCCAAACTCTTTTGAGGTATATTCTCCTCCATTGTCTGAATGGAGTGTCTTTATCTTCTTGTCTGAAAGATTCTCTATCAAGGTTTTGAACTCGAATTTCTCGAACACTTCACTTTTTGTTTTCTAAAAGTATATCCAATTATTTCTTGAAAAATCATCAATAAATGTGATATAATATTCAAATCCACTTAGGGATGTAGAAGACATTGGACCACATACATCTGGATGAATCAATTCCAATGTACCTTTTGTCTTTGTTTCACTTTTCGGAAATGGATTCTTGATGTTCTTTCCCTTCATACATCCTTTGCAAATACCTTCATGCTTGATCTTCATGTCTGGTAATCCCGTTACTACCTTGTTTACATGAGGTAGAGATTTGTAATTAATGTGGGAAAGCCTTATGTGCCATAGTTCACTAGGATCTATGGACTCATGCACAAGGGCTATTTCTGAGTGCCCTTTTAGTTTATACAAGCCTCCTTCTTCTTCACCAATAATGATTGCATCTTCAATATTCTTACCTTTGGGCCACATGAGTACTTGGCCATCTATGAAAGCAACTCTGAAACCTTTCTTATCTAATGCTGAGATAGATAGTAAATTCTTCTTTAGACCAGGTACATATAATACATCCTTCATCTTTAGGGGGTTACCTGAATCAAGTTTTTAGCTTGCTTCACTAACTCCTTTGATCAGATATTGATAGTCATCTCCTAGGGATACTTTCTGAGGAGAGATCTTTTCTTCAAGTTTGGATAGAGTTTTCTTTTGTCCCGTCATGTGATTTGAAGCACCACTATCAATAAGCCAGGTGTCTTCTCCATGAGTTATAGATCCAGAGAGTGCAGAGAATAGCACATATTCTTCTGCATCTTCTTCTCTTGCTTGTTTTCTTGGAGGTCTTCTTCTTCTTCTTCTTCATCTTCATCTTCTGCTAGATGAGCATGATATCTTTTTTTTTTGTTGATCCTCTTCCTAGATTCTTGCTTCTTTATAGGACAATTTTAAGCAAGGTGTCCTATCTTATTACAATGAAAACATTCAAAATCAGAATAGTCTCTAATGGGAGGACTTTCTCTTACCTTTTGGATTCTTCTGGGAGGATGAGACTCCTTGAAATTTGATTGGCCTCTCCTTCTCTTGGTGTGAGTGGCTAGGGATTGATCATCTACTTTTAGTAAAGCTTCTCTATTTGCCACTCTAGTCTCCTCTTGAATGCATTCTTCCCATACAATGTCAAACTCCATGTTTTCTTTTATGGAACACATCATCTGAATGAATGAATCCCAGGGTCTAGTGAGACCATTGAGAGCAGTCATGAACATTTCATATTCATCAATATTATCTCCAATAGCTTCTAGTTGCTCTTTGATATGAGAAACCCTTGAGAAGTATTCTTGGATGGATTCCCCATGACTCATCTTGGTGCTCTTCAGTTGAGCTCTTAGATTCATCTTTTTGTTAATGTTTCTTCCCTCAAACATTCTAGATAGGGCATCAAACATTTCTTTTGGAGTCTTCTTGGATGACACTTGAGGAATCAAGTGATCCTTCATGGAGTCATCAATAATCCTTTGTGCCCTAATCATATCGTTTCTGTGCTTCTCCTTGGCTTCACCTTCTTGAGGTTCTGCAACTTCTTCTTTGACATAATTATCAAGGTCATTCTCTTGGATAATGAGACCAATATTGTATTTCCATGCTTAAAAATTCTCTATTCCTTCTAGCTTGTCCTCAAGCTTAGTGCTTGGTGTCATTTTGTTAGAAAATCACAAAAACTGAATTTTTGCAGAATGAGAAACTGAACTTACCAAGAGATGCACTTGAATGAGATGATATTACTGGTGTGCTTGGATTTTGAAGACTTCAACTCTTCACCTTTCAAATCAGACTTGCAAGATTCAGCTTCTGCAACTTTCTGTTTCAGCAGTTTTCTGGTGCAGCTATCAAACTAGGGTTTGACTATCCTAGAGACTCACACATCCAACAAACTTGATTCCAGGCTCAAAATATGCACTCTAAGAGGGTGCAAATTTCTATGCAAGTAGTTTTTCGAGACTCAAATTTTTTCCTGAAAACCCTAATTCCTTCCGGGGAGAGAGAGAGAGCTATTTCACCGTGTGAAACCTGTCCTATTCAGGTTAGCTTTGATACCATGTTAAATTTTCATATGCTTAGCTAGAACATTAGTATTTCATTTCATTTTCATATCAAAAGCATATAAACAGGATCACTGAAAGAAATAGTATCACAAGAACAACAAAGATTTATCCTGGGAAAACCCTAAAGTGAAAAACCCATCAAAAGCTTCCTCCATATAGATGCCCCAAAAAGATAAAAGGTAAAACCAACAAGGAGATCAAATCCTGATCCTCTTCCTTCTCCAACTACTCTTCTCTTCTCCACTAATGCACTACACAAGTGAGGATGTGTGTTTCGAATGAGGAGCGCTACACCTCTATTTATATTCATTCATTCACTTAAGTTAACTCATCTGACATGTAGGCTCGAGTTAAATCATGTAGGATCGAGTTACACATGTAGGCTCAAGTAACTACACTAGGGTGCTAATGACCCACCTTTACAATTAGAGGGGACTACCTCATGACTCTTATTAGTTATTCCGATTAGAAGCATCAAGGTACAAAGTAATACAAGCGGTTCTCTTGGTAGGACCATCGACGGCCACAAAAGGATACATATAGAATATTCTTTGAAGTTACAATATTTCAACATGATATTCCAAACATTCTTATTTCTTTCCATAGCATTTGCATATCATTAATAAAAGGAACAATATAAACATCCATTTTTTTAACTTGATGTTTTCCTAGAAAAATGAGAGTTAGCATAAGGTGCTCCTTTCTAACACTCATCCATGGGGGAATACTGTATACTATCAATACGAATGGCAAACCAATATAATTTTCTCTCTTGAAAGAGAATGGGAACACTCCATTTATTGCATGCCGAAACCTAATAGTATGAGGTTCATCTTTGAATTTTTCTGCCTATTTTTCCCCTATGTGTTTCATTGGTTTGTACTCTATCATAAATCACATGAATCCATGTTTACTCCTGCTCTTTGTATACCGGTCCATCAATTATGTGAGTGACTTGCAACAAAAATTTGTTGAAGTGTAGATATAGAGCACTCTTAAGGGGAAGGGATAAATATTGGATCATATTTTTTTTTGAGGTTCAGGGTGGCTCTCTATCACTTGAATACTTCCCCAGTTGGGTGGGAATAGATAAATAAATAAAAACATTGTCCAATCTAAGAGTTTGGTATACTAGCAGCTACCCATCCAATATTTAGGTGGATTAGCTAATCAACGTACAACTAAGAGAATGATCACTCACTTTTTCCATATGGACATATCTATTTGGTTACGGGTAGTTGGACTATGACCTTCCCCTAAATACTACTCTATCTAGTTATGCCTTTCAAATGCTCAATTCATGATTCATATTGACCTGAGTAAGGGGTCCTCAAATGTTTTGTTGCGGTTCTTTATGCGTAACTTATAAATAACTATGTTAACTCACTAGCTAGCTATCTATAATTGGTATGTGTCATAAAACCATATTTGGAACTGTAGGACCTTGTACATTAACATGATATATCTTTTCTTTGCATACATGGAATTCTACCTTGTTTTGATATTCATCTCTATATAAAATGAAATCATTTTTACATGAATAAATATCCTTAAATTCATTCCCCAAATTGACCAAAAACTGATTTTCTTCCCTACAAGTTGATGGAAACATATTATCTTTAGGGAATATTTTAGTTTTCAGTTCCTTGTAATATTGTTAGGCATTAAATCAATTGAAATGTTTGACTTATGATGAACATGTTTGATATGTAATTCTATGCTATCACTATTTATAAACAATATGTCGTTTGAAAATACCCTTAAAAAATATAAAAGAAGTTGGTCAATATTTATGAATTAGGTACACCAATTGACAATGCAAAGTAAGAAATAGAATTCAAATCACTTTAATAGGGTAGTGAAGCATTTATCTAACCAACCAAATAATGAATTGATTTCCAATAATATTAATGCGCATGAAATTTTTGATGCTCTATTTGCACTCGGTATGAACACAGATGTATTCGTTGCTTGGTTGATTGATTCATTCAAGTTGTTATCATCAACATTACGTTGGTGGTTATTACCCCTTCTATAATCATTACTGTCAACCATAGGGTCATTATCTTCATAATTGTTTCCATCCCCAAAGAAACCTATGAAAAATTCATTCAATCCTTCTTCTTGGACTACATTTTCACTAAGATTATCATCATTAAGGCTAGGTGATGTGTCATCATTGCATGATAATTTCGTTAGTTCTTCAAATTTTCCATATGGAAGTGTTCTCTTCAATGCTGCTCTTTTCAACCTGGTATGGTTTAATGGATTCTTTGGATCATCTCGTCCAAATACTATTAACCTAGTTGGATCTTGGGTATTAGTAGGTATATCATTAATATATTCGACCTATCAACAGATGCACACATTATTTAATGGTAGAAAACAATTGGATAAATCATTAATACATCCATTGCAAAGAAATATAATCAAATACTTAATAAAGCAATATAAAAATGTATGAATATATATACATCTTCAATAATGTAACATTATATTCTAGAGTACATTATTTTATACAATAATTTTAAATAAAACACATTTTTGGAAACATAGTTTAAAAAACAAGACACACCTGTTGATTATTCTTTGGTTTTCTTCCCTTATGAACATCCTTAGGGAGACCTTATTCTTCTCTTTTATTTCACATAGGAGTGCATTTTAAGGAGGTCTAATTAATTAATAACTCATCCCCAATAGTAAGTGTCGTAATAGCCTCACCTATTATCAAGATACTAGCCTCTCTTTCCATATATCCATCTTTATCATTTAAACCTCAACAAATTGACAATTCAGTCTTATGCTCCCTTCCCTTACTAATATTTATAAATCCTACAATGTTATTTTATGTGTGTATGCACAACCATATATATACATAATATGAACTCTATTAGTTTATTTTTAACTTTTTAATTGAAGATGATTTGTATACATATTCGAATTTAGACCATATGCTGACATGCTATGCTTTTATTATTCTATCCTTCTCCAATCACCACTATAATATGATGGACCATAATATGGCATTAATCTCCAAGTTATTTGTTGTGAATTGTTTTCATGTTTAGATTGAACAATGACATTTGGACAATAAATAGGCCTATATTTTATCCATGAATATTGGAGGGTCGTATCATGTAGCTATATCCCCAAAATTGAAACACTTCTTACACTCTAGGTAGTTGTTGATCACTAGTTGAAGCACAATATAGTTGACAATCAAATGCCTCTTTGTAAATTCATATCAAATTTAGGGGTGTTGCCACCTTTCACACACCTGGGTCACGTGGCATAAATCTTCAAGCCACTCGGTGTATCCTTGGGGGCAAGTCTCGAGTCAAGGCTGTCACCTTGTTCTTGACTCCTCTGTTTAGGCTCAACTCCTAACGAAGCCAAGGGAGGTAGACCCTATTAAGTTACTAAGGATAATTACTTAGTATGGTGATGTTAAACTGAATGAGTTACTTAGGAGTTTGAGATTAGACAATCAAAGATGGGAAGATACAAAAATGAACACACAAAAGAACAGTGCTGAGACACAATATATATATATATATAAAGCAAGAAAATAACCAGTGCCTTAGAATGGAGTCAAAAAATAAGATCAATGTACTTGCATGTGCTTGGAGTGAATGTTTTGCAATTGCCTCTTGGTACGTTTTAAGTTAAATTTGAGGTGTGAGTTGTTTAAAATTAGGCGAAGGGGTGGACTCCAGATATACCCGAGAGTACTTGGCGTATGTCCAAAACTAAACCTTCATGGATACCTGCAAGGAATATGTGGGCTGAATGGAGTCTCTGGGGCTATTTTTCATAATGCACCCATTAGGATGTGACAGAGATCAGCAGCCCAAGGTCACTTACTGCTTCCTTTGGGTATTTTGCCACCGTGATGGTTTGATCTAGGTGTTGGATTTCACCTGTTGGTTTGTTAATTTGGGAGAGTGAGTCCTAATTATACTAGTCACTCAAGTGCTTTTGATACAGCTTGACTGATTGGATGAACTACAGCCAATTGTAGAGCATACACATTGGAGTCTTGTTAATTTTAGTAAATTTTAGACTGGGTGTTCTTGTTTAAAAGAAAACCCTCCAGAAACCTCTTTCAATCCAAGTGGATCTCAATCAGGGAATAGAGGAGGGGTTAATTTTATAACAGCTGAAAAATAAAAGATAGAAAAGAAAACAGATACACAATTCTAGATTCCTAATTAGTCCTACCATGAATCTCCTTCCCCTTTCGAGTCAATCGAGAAGTCGTGGGGTATGTATTACGATTACTTTGAAATATAAAATATGGAATATGAAATTGGTAATTAAATAAAGTATACTACCCTATAGATTAGATCAATTCTATTTTGAACAGAAATGAACAAAAAGCAAAAAAAGGGACATCGACACAAATCCCCCCAGGGGGGATGGGGAATGGGCTCGAAAGAGCCTATTCAAAAAATTAATTTTATTAAAAGTGGTTACAATATCAGAGAAATGATATAATTCCTCTTTATCCTTATATGGAGTGAAATCAAGAGCTTACAAAGTGCGAAATTTAAAGGTTTTGGTCAAAAGGGAAACCCCTAGGGGGATTTGAACGCTCCTGAGGCCACTTCCGAACAACAAATTCCTTTATTTTCTGTCAAACATGATAAAAAAACCAAGCATATAAGACTTAAATATTCCCAAAAGAACTCTGAAAGTACCTTTGGGTCAGCTTACTTTTAACCAAAAAATGCTAAGTAAAAACTAGTTTAAAAAGGTAAAAAAAATGAACTAAGGAAAGTGAGCTTTCCTTAGGATCTTGTATTGCCTTTTAGGAAGCCAATATGATGTGCAATTATTGCTAAATTTATATTTTATAACAGCAAACAGAAATCTAATGCATGCAAGCTACCAATTTTCTTTAAAATTCCATGCAAAAAGGACGATTTCGCTAAAGCTAGAGCTAGAATGCTTATGAAACCTTTTAAGTGTGAGATATATTTTATGGGATTTGATAATATAGATATATGTCAAATTTACTTTTAAGATGATAGATCTAAACAAAATCAAATCTATGAAAAAGTAACCGGGTGAAGAGTTGATCTTGAGGGAGGAAGAGGAGGAGAGAAATGTTGGTTTCCTTGAAGATCCACAGTGGAGATTTTAGGTGGAATGTCAAGGGACTATTGCCTTTGGAAGGTTTTGGAGAGAGTGAAGAAACAAACTAGATCATCATCCTCTCCAATGTAGGAACCTGCAGCTTAGTTGAAATCAATAAACTTGCCAAAAAACTTGTGAGATCCGATTAGTACATACACATAGATTCAAAATAACATGCATATAAGCTTATAGGACATGTTGAATCTAGATCTCTAAACATGCATCAAATGAAAGATATTGCCAACAAAATTATTGAAAAGCACCTTTCCTACCAAGATTATAATAAGCTTATTATCAATCTTAACAACGAATCTACAAGCAATTAGCAAATCATGAACACATATACATGTTACCTCAGTAAAACAATGGCAATCATCACCCACACATACAATGGCACAACACCGTCTTTCCTCCAAAGCTTCTCTTTATTTCAAATTAACAATGCAACAATAAAATAGGAGTAGCAGCACCTCAATCCCAGTTCTAACTAGCTTGGAAGAGGAGGATGTACCTGGATATATACAAAATACAGAACATCAATCCCAGGGGGGTGCAATTCCTCATGGAATCAGATGAAATCAGCTGATGGAGAGTCCATCAATGCATAATTGAAGCTGAACTGAGCCTACTTTTCAATCGGGGGCTTGATTGTGCTGACACATCAACCCATACACCGACACATTAGTCCACAAAGCATCTAGGAGAGTGCACACGTGTGGAGGAGAGAGAGAGGGCATAATTCTCCATGAAGACAGCTAAAGATCAACTCTAGATCTGATTTGATCACCTCCTTCAGTCAAGGATTTGTCAGATCTAGACAATCTGATTCAGATCTGATTGATTTCAATCAAATCGGCTAATAATCCACTGATTTTGGATTTTGGATTTTCTCCATTATTCATCAATTTATTAATTAAAATAATCAATAATTGATTTTTGGGGCTTTCTAACCTGAGTGATGAAAATCACTCAAAACTAGGAAATAGTGGGTCCATGGGTTTACATGGTGCTCTTAGCTTGAAAATGAGCACCTACATGTCTGAAACTGATTATTTGGCCCACTTTTATTACAAAATCAATTTTTCCAATTAAACTATTAAAAAATAGCCTAAGTTTTGGAAAAATTAAATTTTTAATAAAAAACACTGAAAAAACAAAAAATTTGAAAAATTGAAAAACACCTAGGGGGACTTAGACATGTTCATATGACTCAACCATGATGTCTAGCATGATTATACATTGACACATAGACTCTAATAACCTCAATAGGCCTAAATTCTAAGCCGACCACCCCAACTTTGGAGGTATGGAGTGAAAAACTCAGAAATTATCAGTCGTTTATTCAACAACCAATAATAACCAAGGGAAAAAACACCCTGGGCTGATCGAATTGACAAATAAAGTCTAAGAGACTGAGGTCTTTTACAGACACTATCATTCTAGAACATTTATTACAACTCCCCCATGGGGTATGAACATGTGATATAGTACAACAAGCACTTCCCAGAAGTACTTCCACAGGTCTTCTGAAGTCCGAACAAGTTAACCCTGTCTGGTTCACCAGGCTCACTTGATGAAAAACCACTAAGTACAACTTAGGTGGTAACATTCTGGCTCCAACTGCGAGACGTGTGCTCGATCTGGTCTTTAAGGCAAGGAGAGGATATGAGAACACCATAATCTCTGGTTTATATACCCTGTAAAAACTTCTCAACTTGACAAGAAAAACCTCAATAGCACAAGTTTTATAAAAAACCAAATGAACCATTAACCTGATTTATTTAAACAAAATAAATGTAACTAACTAAAAGAAGCAAAGTTTTATTACAGCTAAGTAGAAATGCAGAAAGTAAATTCCCTCTTTCAAGGAGCTTATTTTCCTACTCTAAGCATGATATAAAAAGGGTTAAGTGTAATCATAAATCCAATGTAACCACCTAAGCATTTTATTAACATAAATTTGTTTTTCCTTGTCTTTGGTTACCAGCGAAATTAAGGATACCTTATTCATAAAATGCAAACCCGCGTGATGATTCAGGATGGGCAAGATGGATGGGAGATCATAGGCATGAACAATGTCATAAAAATTCTTCCCAAACTTGTATGTGCTCATGCAAGCTGCTTCTATCCATGACTGGATAGGACTGATATACCAATCAGAATGATGAGGTAGACTAACTACATCATCATAATGATCATCGGGGCTTATCAAATGATAAATCATTGCACAAGCCCCAAGTAGCTCAAAATCATAAGGAACCTCTATATGTGAAAAAGATGGCTGAGACTGATTTTCCACTTATTGCATCACATCTGACTTTTCACAATACTGTTTCTCAATGTCTTCATTACTGATACCCTTGTGTGGCTCTACATGGTATGAATTTGAATGATCACATGAAAATTTTGAATGCTCCTCTTCCATACTAAGGTTTTCCTAGGTATTCATATCTATGCTCCCCTCTATGGATGTATCGTAGATTGGACTTCCACAAATTTTTGAATAGACACTCCCATCGTTGGACATATCATGGATGGGATTTTCCATAAGATTTTCACAATTTGGATTATCTATGAAATTCCAATAGTCGTCACTCCCATCCATGTCATATGTGGGGGACTCGTAATCCATGGCATCATGCTCCTGCCTATCCATGTCTTCCTTGTATTCATAACAATCTTCTTCAGATAAAATGTTACGAGGCAATAGACTTTCCAAACCTTCATCAACATGAGGAGAATAAGGTCTAGTGTCACCACACACTATAGTGATCTTATCATAGGTTTCTTTATAGGCTTCTGTTATGATATCATGAAGACGATCTTCAATATTATCTTCAATCAAGGAAATTTTTTGGATATATTCAATGGTATCACTTGGTATGTGTTGCTCAGTGGATTTCTCTAGAGGGATTTCTGGAAAGGTATCAGCATTGCAACACACTTGAGATTACACCAAATCTTCAATGTCTTCAACTATGGTTACATGAGGAGAGTCTTCAACAATGTGTTCCATCATGGTCTCCTCCTAAAGCTCTTCAATATGATCATCTTGGATTTTTCCTTCCTCAGAATATTACTATGCATTGGGAGATAACTCATATTCTTTAAGAAGATGCTTAATTGCTTCCTTTCTTAAATAACTACCACGATGCTTTTTTATGGGAGTATCATGAACCTCCTCTTCAATTAAATGTTCAAGAAGTTATTCCAAGTCTTCAATACTTTTTATCATGGAAAAAGGTCCATCATATGTTTCCGTGTGATACTCTGTCCCAGATAGGTAGAAGGTATAGATCTTTTCAAGGAACTTTTTCAAACCATTCATACTACCCCTGCCATCATGCCACTACTCTAAAAACATCCAAAGGAAGTTTGGAAAAGAAGTTATACATTTATTAGGAAGGCCTTGATATAACCAACAACAGGCCTCACCCGAAAAAGTACTAGCAAACATTTCCATCATATTGTCTTCATGAAGAATATTGAAGTCAGCAATCAACTGAAGGAAAGATTTGACATGCCAGATTGCCGAATCACCATAATTCCCATGAAATGTCGGAAGCCAGTTATATGCATCCTCAAAAACATTACAATAGTTAGGAAAACCTAGGATGTTTGAGAAATCAATAGGATGAAACATTCCAGTTAACCGGGCACCACATTTCTCCTTTAATTCATCCATATCAAAAATTAATAGTATGCATTTGATATAACAATTAAACCTTCTACTGAAAAGGTGGAGCTATCAAGTGATGAGCTTTAAAGGTTTTAACATGTCGCATGGGCTCATCTACACACAACAAAACTTCACAAGTTTATGAGATAACAGGGTTTTATACCTTCAATGGAGTCACCACGTGAAAAAGAAAAATAAGCATTTATAAGTCTTTTCACAAAAATTATTTTTTTCTTTTCTTTGTAAAAATAAAAAATAGGAAAAAGTCAGTGGAGTCTCTAGATGAAAATTAAAGATCTACTATAAGCATTCATCAAACAAATGAAAAACAAAAAGGAAGAAAAAAAAACTCATACTCGAGAATAAAAAGATTTATCCCTGGAAACGACGCCAAAAGATGTTGCCACCTTTCACACACCTGGGTCACGTGGCAGAAATCTTCGAGCCACTTAGTGTGTCCTTGGGGGCAAGTCTCAAGTCAAGGCTGTCACCTTGTTCTTGACTCCTCCGTTTAGGCTCAAATCCTAACGAAGCCAAGGGGGTAGACCCTATTAAGTTACTTAGGATAATTACTTAGTATGGTGATGTTAAACTAAATGAGTTACTTAGGATTTTGAGATTTAACTATAGACAATCAAAGATGGCAAGATACAAAAATGAACACACGAAAGCATAGTGCTGAGACACAATATATATATAAAGCAAGAAAATAACCAGTGCCTTAGAATGGAGTCAAAAAATAAGATCAACGTACTTGCATGTGCTTGGAGTGAATGTTTTGCAATTGCTTCTTGGTATGTTTTAAGTTAAATTTGAGGTGTGAGTTGTTTAAAATTAGGTGAAGGGGTGGACTCCAGATATATCCGAGAGTACTTGGAGTATGTCCAAAACTAAACCTTCACAGCTACCTGCAAGGAATATGTGGGCTGAATGGAGTCTCTGGGGATATTGTTCATAACGCACCCATTAGGGTGTGACAGAGATCGGCGCTCCGAGGTCACTTACTGCTTCCTTTGGGTATTTTGCCACCGTGATGGTTTGATTGAGGTGTTGGATTTTCACCTGTTGTTTTGTTAATTTGGGAGAGTGAGTCCTAATTATACTAGTCACTAAAGTGCTTTCAATAAATCTTGACTGATCCGACGAACTACATCCAAGTGCAGAGCATACACACTGGAGTCTTGTTAATTTTAGTAAATTTTAAACTGGGTGTTCTTGTTTAAAAGAAAACCCTCCAGGAACCTCTTTCGATCCAAGTGGATCTCAATTAGGGAATCGAGGAGGGGTTAATTTTTAACAGCTAAAAAATAAAATATAGAAAAGAAAACAGATACACAATTCTAGTTTCCTAATTAGTCCTACCACGAATCTCTTTCCCCTTTCGGGTCAATTGAGAAGTCGTGGGGTAAGTATTACGATTACTTTGAAATATAAAATATGGAATATGAAATTGGTAATTAAATAAAGTATACTACCCTATATATTATATCAATGCTATTTTGAACAGAAATGAACAAAAAGCAACAAAAGGGACACCGACGCAAATCCCCCCAGGGGGGATGGGGAATGGGATCGAAAGAGCCTATTCAAAAAATTAATTTCATTAAAAGTGGTTACAATATCAGAGAACTGATATAATTCCTTTTGATCCTTATATGGAGTGAAATCAATATCTTACAAAGTGCAAAAATTAAAGGTTTTGGTCAAAATGGAGACCCCTGGGGGGATTTGAACGCTCCTGAGGCCACTTCTGAACAGAAGCTTCATTTATTTTCTGTAAAACATGCTAAAAACACCAATAATTTCAGACTTAAATATTCCCAAAATAACTCTTAAAGTACCTTTGGGTCAGCTTACTTTTAACCAAAAAATGCTAAGTGAAAACTAGTTTAAAAAGGTAAAAAACAGGAACCAAGGAAAGAGAGCTTTCCTAGGGATCTTGGATTTAATTTTAGGAAGCCAATATGATGTGCACTGATTTCTAAATTTATCTTTTATAATAGAAAACATAAATCTAATGCATGCAAGCTACCGATTTTCTTTAAAATTCCATGCAAAAAGGACGATTTCCCTAAAGCTAGATCTAGAATGCTTATGAAACCTTTTAAGTGTGAGATATAGTTTATGGAATTTGATAAGATAGATATATGTCAAATTTAATTTTAAGATGATAGATCTAAACAAGATAAAATTTATGAAAAAGTAACCGGGTGAAGAGTTGATCTTGAGGGAGGAAGAGGAGGAGAGAAATGCTAGTTTCCTTGAAGATCGACAATGGAGCTTTCAGGTGGAATGTCGAGGGACTATTTCCTTTGGAAGGTTTTGGAGAGAGTGAAGAAACAAACTAGATCATCATCCTCTCCAATGTAGGAACCTACAGCTCAGCTGAAATCAAGAAACTTGCCAAAAAACTTGTGAGATCCGATTAGCACATACACATAGATTCAAAATAACATGCATATAAGCTTATAGGACATGTTGACTCTAGATCTCTAAACATGCATCAAAGGAAAGAGATTGCCAATAAACTTATTGAAAAGCACCTTTCCTACCAAGATTATAATAAGCTTATTATCAATTGTAACAACGGATCTACAAGCAATTAGCAAATCATGAACACAGATACAGGTTACCTCAATAAAACAATGGAAATCATCATCCACACATACAATGGCACAACACCGTATTGCCTCCAAAGCTTCTCTTTATTTCAAATGAACAATACAACAATACAATAGCAACAGCAGCACCTCAATCCCAGTTCTAACTAGCTTGGACGAGGAGGCTGTGCTTGGATATATACAAAATAGAGGACATTCAGCCCAGGGGGGTGCAATTCCTCATGGAATCAGATGAAATCAGCTGATGGAGAGTCCATCAATGCATAACTGAAGTTGAACTGAGCCTACTTGTCAACTAGGGGCTTGATTGAGCTGATACATCAACCCATACATCGACACATCAGTCCACAGAGCATCTAGGAGAGTTCACATGTGTGGAGGAGAGAGAGAGGGCACAATTCCCCATGAAGACAGCTAAATATCAACTCTAGATCTGATTTGATCAGCTCCTTTAGTCAAGGATTTGTCAGATCCAGTCAATCTGCTTCAGATCTGACTGATTTCAATCAAATCAGCTGAGAATCCACTGATTTTGGATTTTGGATTTTCTCCATTATTCATCAATTTATTAATTAAAATAATCAATAATTGATTTTTGGGACTTTCTGACGTGAGTGATGGAAAATCACTCAAAACTAGGAAATAGTGGGTCCATGGGTTTACATGGTGCTCTTACCTTGAAAATGAGCACCTACATGACTGAAACTGATTGTTTGGCCCACTTTTATTACAAAATCAATTTTTCCAATTGAACTATTAAAAAATAGCCTAAGTTTTGGAAAAATTAAATTTTTAATAAAAAACACTAAAAAAACCAAAAAATTGAAAAATTGAAAAACACCTAGGGGGAGTTAGACATGTTCATATGACTCGACCATGATGTTTATCATGCTTATAAATTGAAACATAGACTCTAATAACCTCAATCGGCCTAAATGCCAAGCCGACCACCCCAACTTTGGAGGTATGGAGTGAAAAAATCAGAAATTATCAGTTGTTTATTCAACAACCAATAATAACCAAGGGAAAAAACACCCTAGGCTGATCAGATTGACAAATAAAGTCTAAGATATCGAGTCTTTTATAGACACTATCATGCTAGAACATTTATTACAACTCCCCCATGGGGTATGAACATGTGATATAGTACAACAAGCACTTCCACAGGTCTTCTGAAGTCCGAACAAGTTAACCCTGTCCGGTTCACTAGGCTCACTTGATAAAAAACCACTAAGTACAAATTAGGTGGTAACAAGGGGAAAGTCATCATCTCCATCAATTGTTCTCATAGGGCATGTATTCTACCTTCCCCTTGTCTTTAAGTAAATTATGCATGTTTAAACTCGTTCTTTTTATGTTGTTTTAATCGATTCCTGTTATTCCGAGTTGGTATATGTGCATATATTTTTGTTAGATGTATGATATGATAAATGATAATTTCCCTCTAGGATGGAATTTGGTGCTCCAGGAAACTTTGAACCAAGAAATTTATCTCGTAAGTGTTGGAATTGTGATCATATGGAAACAGATCAGATTGTGATATGGTTGTCATTGATGGCAACACATAGTTCCAAGCATTTGGTCTAGATAAGCAGAGGAATCAGACGAATAAGAAAAGGAATCAGGAGAATCAACGGTTTGTGCAGAGATCTGCAAGATAAAGCATAATTAGAAAGTTTAAAAGAAAATATGATGAACAAATTAGATGGTTAGGAGTAATCGTGCAAAGAAATCAACGATACATAAAATTGCGGAAGTCAACATTTGGCGAAGAATGGGAAGGTGCAGTTCCAAATTTTGCAATCTGAAATCCAAAGATCGATGATTAGGAAAGAATCCACAAGAAATCGATGGCTCGGATAGTTACGAAAATGAAATTGCAGAAGCAATTTTGAGAAAAGTCAAGATGCATACCTGTTGTTAGCACCATTTCTGGCTAAGTAATTGGTAAGGGGTTTAGCCATTAAATGGTAGAATATGGTGTCTAAATTTTCATATAATAGGACCTTAAATAATGTTTATAAGAGTCTGTATATGTTTGAAGAGACATTTCTAAACTTGAAATTCCAAATACTTAAGAAATTATGTTTTTTAACCTTGAAAATGCATGTGAATGAAGAAATCCACCCTCAGTTGAATGATAATAGGGAATGGATGGCTTGGATGCTCAACGTAGAATATCAAGGACTATAAATCATTTCCTTCAAGAAAACATCAAGAGCAGAAAGGAGGAAAAAGTAAGTGTCTGTTGCAAAAAGTGATAAAACTTGATTTCTACCCGCTGCAGTCCAAGATATTACGACCCAGAATGTTTCCGTCCAAAGATCGATGGTCCAGCAGAAGGAGGAAGAGGAAAAGGAAATAAGTTTGATTTTGAAAGTTAGAATCCCAATTTCCAAGTTTCGTAGTGCAATATCCAATGGTCAACAAGAAATTATGCATAGATAAATGGCTTGGAAAGAAGCAAAGGGCAAAAGCAGAAAGGGTAAATTTTTGGGTGCCAAAGCTTGGAAAACCTTATTTTTGCTTTCTGTGATTTAGATATGATGGTTTAGAGTGCTTCCACATATATCGATGGCTTGGAAAAGAATAGATGGCATATACCAGAAAGAGGAAAACTTAAGAATTTGGTCATGAAAGGATGAAGTTCTGCATTCCACGATCCGCCAGATCGACAGTCCAGAAAACTTTCACCAAATATCAACAGTACAGGAGAGAGAAGAGGGGCAGAGATCGAAAGGTGGAATACTTAAAGATGTTATCATGAAAATTTGAAGTCCTACTTTCCACGATCTGCAATATCTATGGTCGAGGGAGCTTCCATAGAGATCAACGGTGCAAAAAGAAAAGGGAGGAAGCGGAAGAGGAGAAATTTCAGTAAATAAAGTTGGAATATATGTGTTCTACTAAAGGTGGAAGCAGAAGGGTGAAAGAAAAAGGGTGAAAGCAAAAAAGGTAACTTTTTTGTTATGAAAATTTAGAATTCCAATTTTCGTCTTCTAAAGCCCGCAAACTTGATCTCAGATTAATGACTAAGGATGAATCCGGTAGAGATAGATGGTGCAGAAGGATAAAGGGTGGAAAGGATAAGGTCGAGGAGAAAAGACCAACTTGAACCGCTAAGAAGATATCAGCTTGTTTTCCTTTTTCCACAGACCCCAGATCGATGACCCAAAATGAATCTTGAGGTAAGATCTATGGTGGATATGCATTTTGCTGGGTGAACTTGCACACTCAAAGTCGAGGAGCTCCCATGTGATGATAAACATGCTTAAATGACGATTCCTTCCCCTATTGGATATCACACTAAAAAATTAGAGCCACAAAAGTCATTGTAAGGAGAGTGATGAGGCAAGAATGAACAGTCAATATCTAAACAAATGCAGATCTATGATTGGAATTGATTTGGCTGGTTAAAGATGTAGGGAAGGATAAAAAATGTTGCAGGTCGGGCGACAATCCTTTGATCCGTCATCTTTAGCAAGCGATGCAGATTCCCTGCTATCAAAAATCCCCTACAGATACACCATGCGTGTTTCAACATGCTTTTCTATTTGGTTTATGATCATGGTGAATTTTCCAGATCAGCATTTTGTTAAGATTTTTATAATGCAATTGTTTTGGATCTGTTTCGAGGCTGGTATCAGGATCCTATGAAGCTATAAATATACCCTTAATAGAGTAAGAACATGTTGGAACCTATGATGTTCAGGGTTATGTATTTTGAGATATTCCCTTAATAATGAAATGACAGAGACGAATGCTGGCCTGTTACTACAAAGATTCCTGTGTATATCATAGTTACAGTCTATTATTCCCTTTATTATGTGCATGTATTCCTGTTGAACTTGCCATTATGTTGTATTCATATATGGAATGACTGTATAATAGTTCATAATTCATATTGTTATGCTTTGGCTATTTGTTTAAGATATCCACCAATCCGTTCAACCAAAATTAATGCAAAATTCATCTATTTTGTACTCTTTGTTAATGGACTTTCATTATTTCTTCTTTATCACCAGACCAACAAGATTATGACTGTAACCGAGTGCTATGTTTCCTCTGTAGTATTTCCCATGCAAACAATTCTGTGATTCTTCATGAATATTTGTGACTCCATAGACCAATGCATGCTTATCTTGTTTCAACCAAAAACTTAATATGCATTTTGATTTGTTTCTATATCTAACCCTGTTAAAAATCTATGAGATATCCCTCTCTAGGAATGAAGAATCCAAACCCCTTTCTTAAAGTGAATCTGCTGTTACCTTGGGATTTACCCTCCACAACCTAGGGTGTTAACCCAAAAAATCCCACAATGAGCTCTACATGACCTACACCACCTAAAGACATCCACGTACGACCCTCATTTGACCCCTACACCCTCAAGAAGGCTTAAAAATATGAAAAAGGGCTTAAAACCCCATGAAAAGAGCCAAAATAGCTTTCATAGGGGATAAAGCCTCCAAAAAGGGGCTAAAACCCCTCAAAGGAGCTTAAAACCCCCAAAAGAGCTAAATATTGAGCGAAAGGGGCTAAAATCCCAAAAAAGGGGCTAAAGCCCCAATCAGGGGCTTAAAACCCTAAAAATCATAAGAAAAAGTATAAATAGAGGGGTGGGATCACTCTCAACTCACTCCTTATCTCCCTATTGTTATGCTGCCCGTGTGAGTGCCTTGAGACCATTTCCCTCTCAAGCCATTCTCCCTCCCTCTCCTCCATTTGTCCATTGAGCCAAAGCTCCCCATCCATTGAGAGGTGCTTCTGCAAGCTAGGCTATGGTGGCCCATTTCAACCAGAGAAGGTATACTTGTCTATTTTCTATTTTTTATTTGTTTTCTGACGTTATTTGTTTGCAGGTTTATTTTTTAACATTAATTTGCAGGTATTCATTGATGGATCCAACGTAGGCATTTCAGAGTAAGACTAGGAAAAGATGTTGCAGAATTCTTGGAAGAGGTATTTGTAGGTAGCAACTTCTTCCAAGGAGCAAGATGCCCCCAACATGATTTATTCAACAACCTTAGGATTGGTTGAGATGTTGATTTTGATGGTTGGAGAGATGTTGGCCATGTTCCCTTCTTTGAAGGAGTCTGGTGCCGGAATGGGATTTTTGAACCATTCGACTTTCCCATGAATGAAATATTTGGTTTCCACGGAAAACTATTTAGATTGTGATACAAGCTCTTCGGGGAGGAAGAACAAGTGATGGTGAATGTCATCCCATGGGTATTCCAGGGTGGTTAAGGCTTTAAGTATCTCCTCATCATTGTAGAAGCAACAAAGAGACATGTCTGATGGACCGTCGGTGATGGTGGAGACAAGAGGGTCTGTAGAACTGAGCATCATGTAAATGGACATGGTGTCTGAAGAAGGAGGTGGGGGATGGAATTCTTTGATTAGGGTGATCTTTGATTCAAGGGAATTCTCTTGAATTTTGGCTAGAGGCATTCGAAACTTGGACAAGTTCTGGTAGTGGTGAGAATAGTTCCCATACAATCCACAAAGGGACCAAGCATGGTTTGTTATCAACAACTTGTTTCGGAATATTGGTCCTCTTGGGAGTTCAACCACGGGGAGGTTTTTCATTGTATCCATGGCATCTAGGTGCGCATGGATTATAGGAATTTTAGGGCAGTTTTGAGTTAGATGGCCATGTTCTTCATAGATGGTGCAAGGTAGGATCGGTCATGGTTCAGTGATATCTTTCGCGTTTTTTCCCCTGGCCCTTTTGGGGTGGGGTGGTGTGGGTACGGGTGTGGTGGCTGGTTTTTATGGACCAGGGGGAGGATGGGATTCGACTGCAATGGGTTGCACCAGGTTTAAGACTACCTGGGGAATTGGAGGTTGGGAGGGTGGATCAAGGTACCAGATGGGAATCCCCAATGTGAAATTGGGTAGGTGTAAGGTAGCCATTACTAGCTTACTCATGACACCAGGTGGGGGAAAGAGGAAGGGAATTGTGTGTAATAAAGAGGAGCCTGTAGTGAGAATTTATCCTCACTATAGGGGAAGGAATGGCTCCCTTTTTCTTATAGGGAACAAGGGTAGGTTCCTACTCTTTGAAAACAGTAAAAAATGAAAGGGAAAATAGATTCAAGAGAGCAACGAAATAAACTAAGCTAATCTAAACAAGAATAAGCAAATGGTAGCTACTGTAAACTAGATCTAAGAGCTATTAATAGAAAATAAATGGAGAGATGAAGCCCTTGTGAACCCCTCTATAGAAAATGGGTTAGGGTTCCCCCTCCTTGAAACCTGCAAACAACCTAAGCTACTACAATGGAAAACCTACAAACAATGTCAATGAAAAACCTACAAATAGAAATGAGGATTAGAAAGCAAAACAAATAAACAACCATGAAAGGGAATTATACCTCACTTAGGTGGAAATGGGCCACCATGCCCTACCTCATGGGAGAACCTCTCTCTTGGTTGGGAAGCAATGGCTTGATGAGATGGAGATGGAGGAGAGGGAGAGTGAATGGTCTAAGAGGCAAAGGTCTCAAAACATCCACGGGCAGCATAATAATAAGCAAGTGAGGAGCATTTTGAGAGTGACCCCCCACCCTCCTTTTATAGTTTTTTCAAGGGATTTTAGGGTTTTAATCCCTTGGTCAAGGCTTTATCCCCTTTTTTAGGCCTTTATCCCCTTTTCCCCTAACTTTATCCCCTTTTAGGGTTTTAGCCCCTTTTTTAGGGCTTTAGCTCCTAGGGGGCTATTTTGGGCTCTTTTTTGGGGTTTTTAGCTCTTTTCTTCATCCTTGGGCTCTTTTGGAGGTGTGGGAGTCAAATGGAAGGTCTTATGGAGTGAAATGAGTGTTGTGAGATAGTGTCCTTGGGTGGTGTAGGCCATTGAGAGCTATGTGGGGGATTTTTGGGCTAACAGAGCCTAGATAACTCCTTGATGGTTGCATGTGGGGATGAGATTGTGGTTGCGGCTGTGCATAACTCTGTGGCTACGGATAATGTTACAGCTATGGATGTTGTTGTAGTTGCAGATGGTGTTGTGGTTGTGGTTAGGGTTGCAACTACAGTTGATGTTTGGGTGCAACAATGCTGGATGAGAGCATGCACAAATCTGCAGTCTCATTCAGTGTCGATGGTGGTGACTATTAAGGGGAAGGAATCCATCATTGTGGTATTGCCAAACAACCCAGGGACCACATTCAACAATGGGGAGGCTGGTATGTTGTCAACCATGGTGTTGACCATAGGGATGACATTGACAGGTGCGGTCAGCCCTTGCAGAACAATGTTGTTGATCATTAGGATAACATTGGCTGGTGCAGTTAATCCTTGTGGATCATGATAACATCATGAGGGAACATCATGAGAGAGAAAACAGTTGATGCTACGGCTCTCATGGAATACATATAACTTCTTCTGAGGAGAAGGTTTATTTTCCAATTGAGCATTGACAACCTCTATGTCAATCAGTACTATTTTCGCAGCTAATGTGATGGGAACATGTGGGAGGATTCCATGAGATTTAGTGGGATGGACATCATAAGCTTGCAGAGTAGTAGAGGATGGTTGTAGAATTGAGGATCCAACCTTTTGCCAGACTAAGGTAGACATAACGCATGTGGATGTCCCCTCGTCCACTATGCACCAATGTACGACCAAATTCTGAATGGATACTGGGGTTTGGAAGGCAATGGTTGATGGCATCCGTTGTTCTTCATTCTCCATTTCGAATGTGATCAACTTTGAGTCAGAGGGGTTTACAGCACCGAGGGTAGCTAGTAAGGCTTTTTATTGCATTGGGTAAGTTTTAAGTACCTCTAGAGAGGACGTGGCTGTAGGTTTTTGGGCCAAGTCATCGACAATGTTGTAGCTTACAGTCGCTCTAGACGTGACATTGTTGGCAACCCGGTGTATGGGGGGGCATGGAGGAAAGGGGGGTAAATGAAGAGGTGTGTTGGTTGTTTTGGACATGGATGCCACTGATGGGTCAGCGGGTTTGGTGTTGGTTCCGTACGGATTTCATCTATTCTATAAATTGACCTCTTCATTTGTCATGGCTAGTAGGTGGTGAACACCTGTTTCTACCATTGGAGGTGCCCTCGGGGCATTGGGATTGATTTGGAGAGCGGGTCAAGTTGCTACCAGTCCTTGGATGGGAAACATGTTTTGGAGCACCATGGGTGGAGGCCTTGGTGGTGCTTGGTTAGGTTGAGCTGGGAATGCCATATTGGTAGCATGCTGAACCTCGTTGTGGATGGCCTGCTTGGCACAACCCATGAAGGGGCACTTGTGTGTATAATGCCCGTAGACCTTACACAACTTGCATGGCTGATTTGTGTGATTTGTGTGCAGTAGAGCGTTGCGCCTAGGTGCATTTGGTTGTTGAGGATTTTGGGTTGGGTAGTTTTCCTTGACATTGTTGGGAGGGTTTGGTTGTTGATTGCCTCCCTGCAGTTGATTGTTGCCTTGGTTTCAGGCCCAATTATTTCTGGCTTTCCCTTGTTGGTTATTGAGGGCTCGCTGGTTGGGATGGTTTTGTTGTGCAAACACCTATCCCAAAGGTACTGGCAGAGTGGGGGTGGGGGCTTGAGCGGCTTGCACAAGTGGTGCATAGTATAATTGGGGGGGTGGAGGTGCCACAAATGTGGGAATTTGTCCTGCATATTATTGTGTCGGCCAAGCTAACACCTGGGCCTACTATGGTAGCACAGGTTGTGCATAAGAAGTGGTAGTTCCGAATTGGGATATCATTTTTGCATAATACAAAGTTTGGTTTGGATAGGAAACACTGGGGGTGTTGCTTAGTTGTGGTGGTATTGCAGGTGGTGTTAGGCAGTGCTATGGTTGGTGGGAGACAGAACCTATGATGTCATCTGCGGCATGAGATGCCCCCGGTGCATCCCGATAGGAGGTGCCTGCATGGGGAGCGTCTGGAATGACACTATAAAGGTATCCAGACTATTCATAGATCAGATCAAATTGCTAGGCTTTAAAGATGGCCTCTTCTTCGGATTGGGGACATTCGGATGCGACGTCCTTTACTACAGGTGGTAGCATAGTTTTTAAGAACCAATCCAGGAATATCTTGTCATTAATTTGAATCTTGCACAAACTATGGCATCACCACCACTCGTGGATGTGGTCGGTTATGTGGGTCACAGTATTCCAGCAGAAAGATAGAAATATCTTCACCCCTTCATCGTATTTAACAGGGAGTTGGAAATACTACAGGAACATGAAATCCAAAGAATTAAAATTCGGGTATTTGGATTCTGGTAGCTCAATGTACCACTTTGCTGCAGCACCTGTGAGGGTGTGTTGGAATAGTCTGAGCCTGATCAAATCATCTATGATGCTATTTGATGAGAACCATAGGTGAAACATCATGATGTGGTTTTGAGGGCACTCCCCTACCTTTCCTAAAAAACTTGGGAATGTCTAAGGGAAGTTTGGTTGGCATGGGAGGCCAAAAGGTATGATGGCAGATAGGTTCATTTTTTAATCGAGCCAAGTTAGGCAGGTTGAGGCATGCCATGAAAGGAAGGTTTGACTGAAGGTTTATATGAAATGGGGTAACAATGGTGGTGGGGTTTGCAGGG
Source organism: Pseudotsuga menziesii (assembly GCA_001517045.1). NCBI lineage: Eukaryota > Viridiplantae > Streptophyta > Pinopsida > Pinales > Pinaceae > Pseudotsuga > Pseudotsuga menziesii. Next base: position 117,842 of record LPNX010374892.1, read on the forward strand.
ACATGATGCACTTGCATAACTGGGGGTACCTGTGGCACCGTTGTGGATGGGCCACTTCCCCCAAGTATGGTGAGTGGCATAGTGAGAGTGGAAGGGCCATTTCCCCCATGTTTAATAGGAGGGGAAGTGTAGGTGGAAGGGCCACTGCCCGCATGCATGATAAATGGGATAGTGTGGGTGGAAGGGATACTGCACACATGTATGAAGGGAGGGATGGTAGAAGTAGATGGGATACTTCCCCCAGTTGTGACAGGTGGGATAGCTTAACTATTCAATATGGGTGGTGGTAGCTGGCTTATGATGGTTTGCATGACCATGCTGGGGCCACCAACATGGGTGTTGGTGGTTGTGTGGGGTGTGGACATGGGTCCACTGCCAATCACTAGTCTAGAAAATGGTTCTAGATTTGCACCAGCCATTGTTAAATTTTCATATGCTTAGCTAATACATCAGTATATCATTTCATTTTTCATAACAAAAGCATATAAACAAGATCATTGAAAGAAACAGTATCACAAGAACAACACAGATTTATCCTGGGAAAACCCTAAAGGAAAAAACCCAGCAAAAGCTTCCTCAATATAGATGCCCCAAAAAGGTAAAAGATAAAACCAACAAGGAGATCAACAACTTGATCCTCCTCCTTCTCCAGCTACTTCTCTCCTCCATAAGTTCACTACTCAAGTGAGTGTGTGTGTCTCAAATGAGGAGCACTACACCTCTATTTATATTCATCCGTTCACTTAAATTAAATCATTTGACATGTAGGCTCGAGTTAAATCATGTAGGATCGAGTTACACATGTAGGCTCAAGTAACCACACTGGGGTGCTGATGACCCACCTTTATAATTAGAGGGGACTAGCTCATGACTCTTATTAGTTCTTTTGATTAGGAGCATCGAGGTACAATGTAATACAAGTGGTTCTCCCGGTAGAACCATCGAGGACCACAAAAAGATACATATAGAATATTCTTTGAAGTTACAATATTTCAATACTCCCCCTTAACGAGAAGGGTATTCTACAACAACATCAACAACAACAAGATTAGAGATAGGGGACATCATAAACATCAACAAGGTAACACATCTATAAATCATTGGAAGCTTTTCAACATCATTTAGTCTTCATCTTCAATCTTCAGTCTTCATCATGAACAACATCTTCAGTCTTTGATCAACAACATCTTTAGCATTTTGATCTTTCAATTAGCAACGACATCTTCAGCACTTGGACCTTTCGATCAGCAACATCTTCAGCACTTTGACTATTCGATCAGCAACAACATCTTCAGCATTTTGACCTTTCGATTAACAACATCTTCAACACTTTGAATTTTCGATCAGAAACAACATCTTCAGCATTTTGACCTTTCGATCAGCAACATCTTCAGCATTTTGACTTTTTGATTAGCAACAACATCTTCAGCACCTTGACCTTTCGATCAGTAGCAACATCTTCAGTACTTTGACCTCTCTATCAGCATTATCATCATCAACACTTTGCCCTTTCGATCAGCATCATCATCATCATCATCATATTCTGATCTGTTGATCATAATCATCATCACATTCTGATCTTTCGACCAGAAACATCATCATCATACTCTAATATTTCGATCAGAAACATCATCATCATACTCTGATCTTTCAATTAGAAACCTCATCAAAATACTCTGATCTTTCGATTAGAAACATCATCATCATACTCTGATCTTTCGATCAGAAACATCATCAACATACTCTGATCTTTTGATTAGAAACATCATCATCATACTCTGATATTTCGATCAGAAACATCATAATCATAGTGCGTCATCATCATACTCTGATCTTTAGATCAGTGCGTCATCATCATCATACTCTGATCTTTCGATCAGTGCGTCATCATCATACTCTGATCTTTCAATCAGTACATCATCATACTCTGATCTTTCGATCAGTATGTCATCATCATCATACTCTGATATTCCGATCAGTACGTCATCATCATACTTTGATCTTTCGATCAGTACGTCATCATACTCTTATATTTTGAACAGTACATCATCATCATCATACTCTGATATTTTGATCAGTATGGCATCATCATCATCAACTACAACCTGCAATCCACAACTCAAAGACAAAAAGTCTTTGGATCACTTTTGGACTTAAATTCCAGGGATGATACAATCCCACCACATTCTCGACAACCAAACTTACCAGATTGATTACGGGAGAATCAGTCCCTATCACTTTAGGACTAAGTCCAAGGACAATGCAATCCTACCACATTCTCAAGGACCAAAGCCGCCAGATTGATTACGGGAGAATCAGTCCCTATCACTTTAGGACTATGTCCAAGGATGATGCAATCCTACCACATCCTCGAGGACCGAAGCCACCGGATTGATTATAGGAGAATCAGTCCCTATCACTTTATGACTATGTCCAAGGATGATGCAATCCTACCACATTCTCGAGGACCGAATCCACTGGATTGATTACAGGAGAATTAGTCCCTATCACTTTAGGACTATGTCCAAGGATGATGCAATCCTACCACATTCTAGAGGACTGAAGCCACTGGATTGATTACAGGAAAATCAGTCCCTACCACTTTAGGATGATGTCCAAGGATGATGCAATCCTACCACATTCTCAAGGACCATTGTCACTGGATCTATTATGGACAGATGTCCCAGGATGATACAATCCCTCTTCATTCTCGAAGACCGAGGTCTCCAGATCACTTTAGGGAAAGTGCCCAAGGATGATACAATCCCACCATGTTCTCGAGGACTGAGGTCACCAGATCTATTATGGACAGATGTCTTGGGATGATACAATCCCTCTTCATTCTTGAAGATCGAGGTCTCTGGATCACTTTAGGGAAAGTTCCCAGGGATGATACAATCCCATCACGTTCTCGAGGACCGAGGTCACCGGATCTATTATGGACAGATGTCCCAGGATGATACAATCCCTCTTCATTCTTGAGGACCGAGGTCTCTAGATCACTTTAGGGAAAATTCCCAGGGATGATACAATCCCACCGCAACATCACTACTCCCCCTTTCGAGGAAGGTCTTTCGAAACAACACCAAGCTTGTCTCGAAAGTGTTCGAACTCTACTTGAGGCAGAGGCTTCGTCAGTACATCATCATCCAAACCATCATCATCTACATCTTCAGTATGTGAATACTGAACTATCATCATCTGTATCTCCAGTATGTGAATACTGAAAGCATCATCATATATATCTTTAGTATAGAAATACTGAAAGCATCATCATCTCTATATTCAATATAGAAATACAGAATCACCATCATCTGCATCTACAATATGTAAATACTGAAATATCATCTATATATTCAGTATGGGAATAATGAAATCATCATCATCTCTATCTTCAGTATAGAAATACTGAATCACCATCATCTGCATCTATAGTATCATCATCTGCATCTTATCTTGTATGTAGAAATATCAGATTTCTATGTGTTACATCGGAACACAGGGTTCTTTGTCATCACAACTATGGTTATCACATAGAATCATTGTAGTATCCATCTTTAGGTCAAAGAGACCTAATATCAGCTTCTGAATCCATATGGCTTCACAACTTAGTAGAGCAATCTGCTATGTATTCTGCTTCAACCGTGCTAAGAGAAACACTGGACTGTTTCCTACTAAACCATGAACTCATAGCAGACCTCAAACAAAAGAATCTACCTGATGTGCTTTTCCTATCTGAGATACTTCCATCCCAATCTACATCTGTGTATCCATACAATCTATACTCATGGCTACCATCATATTATAGACCAAAGTCTATAGTCCCTTTCAGATATCTCATCACATGTTTTGCAGCTACTAGGTGAACCCGTCTTGGTTGAACAAGATATTGACTTAAGGTGTTCACAGCAAAACAAATGTCTGGTCTGGTATTTGTTAAGTACATCAATGACCGAATGATATGTCTATAGTGAGTCATATCCACTAAATCTGATGAGTCATCAGCTAACAGCTTCAGGTTGGAGTCCATGGGTGTGGCCATGACTTTGCATTCCAACATATTGAATCTCTTCAATATTTCTACCGCATACTTTCCCTAGTTGAGAAAGATTCCTTCTGAACTTTGCCATACTTCCAGACCTAGCAAATAATGCATTAACCCAAGGTATTTCATCTCAAATTCTTCTGCTAGTTTCTTCTTCCTTTCCATGATTTGTTTCTCGTTCCCTGTCAAGAATAAGTCATCCACATATAGTAATAGAATGACATGTTCATCTTCTACAACCTTGTAGTATAGGTTAGGATTGACTTTACTCTTGGCAAAGCCCATGCTCATCAGGCAACTATCTATTCTTCCATACCAAGCTCTGGGAGCTTGCTTCAGGCCCTAGAGGGCCTTCTTCAACTTGCATACTTGATTCCATCTATCTTCAACTTCAAATCCTCGTGACTATTCGATGTAAAAATCTTCCTCAATCATACCATTAAGGGAGGCTTGTATTTACTTCATCATGGAAGAAAATACCATGATAGTTTTGAAGGAAGTGTACCTTTCTTCCTCGAGTAAGTGTCTCTTCAGAATTAATTCCCTCTTTCTGATAGAAAACTCTAGCCACAAGTATTACCTTACTTCTATCAGAAACATATCTTATCTTGCAAATCCATTTGGAAGATACCACATTCTTGCTTTCTGGTTTGAGTACTATATCCAAAACATCATTCTAGTGTCATAACATCTTCTATGAGTTTGTCTTCTCAGGTCATCAACATATCCTAGTCTTCTGCATTCAACCTTGAAGGTTGGAACCCACTTTACTCTTGGTAAAGTCTCAATCCATCACAAAGCTATCCATCATGTCGTACCATGTCAAACTCAGATATAATTTTCTGTAGTCACTCCCCCTGAAGTGGAGTATCATCTTTCTTCTTCATTATGTACAGGTGGTTCTATGCTTGATATATACTGGTCAATAGAGTATGTCATGTCATAGTCTATTCTTTCTGAGGCAAATCATGAACCTTGCTTTGTACACTTGTTTTTGTAGATCCATATGGAATATACTATGTACTTCCCTTTATGTCTCGAAATCATATGGTATACATCATTCCCCATGATCAACTATTATTCTTTGATCATAGCTTCTTTCATAGCATTCTTTTCTTCATCTTGAGTTATCTCTTGTACCCATGGTGGTATTCATCCTTCAAGGTGGATCTACCGCTCTTTGAATCTCTTTCTTCCGTCATGGTGTCTCTGACCCTAGGAGCTTCAGATTCATGTTTATTGGAGTGAATCTTGAATTGTCATCACTTATTCTTCGGAACAAGTCTCATCCTTCTTTTCTTGTAGGAGGTTGTACAGGACCTTTCCTACAATTCAAATGCACCAGTTGCATGGTTAGAACTATTTCATAAAACATATGCATAACGAAATTTTTTTATGCATCATGCAACTGTTTAGTCAATACAACATTCATCCATATCTCACATAAACTTTCTAGATGCCTTCCATCTCTATCATGACATCATTGAAATTGTGCACTAATCCAATATGTCAACAAAGAGGTTTGATAAGTAGCAATGGAGAGTTGTATAGCACCATGAGCTACTTACCCATCACATGCATATTAGTAGTATACAGTAATTAATGCAAACAATCTATCATGCATAACACATCAACTAAATATAATCAAATGTATAACAAAACAATATCATGAAATGACTATTGAATACTTATCTTTTATTTGTTTCGTGGGTAGACTCCATCTTGATCATTCTGCTTTATCATCTTCTTCATTCATGAAATCATCATTTCTTATCCAAATGATAAGATGAATAAGAGGTTCTTCAAGAATTGAGTTCTTCATATTCCTCATCGCTTGAGGGATCTTCTTTGAATGGTGAGAGCTTGATCTTCAATTGCTCCCATCTTCTTCTTCTCTTCTTATGAGACGAGATGAGAGAAATTGCTTCCTTATAGCATACATTCTTTGCATGAATTAATCCCATGATCTTGGGAGGCCATTCAAGGTGGCTATCACCACTTCTGCATTCTCTAGTTCTTCTTCTACCGCTTCAAGTTGTTCTGCATTCTGGATCTTCACATTCTTCAACTATTTTCTCAAGGCCATCTTATGATTTAAGTTCTTATCTTCAAATAGCTTGATCAAGGAATCAAACATCTTCGATGTATTTAGTGAAGACACTTGTGGTACAAGTTGATTCGTGATTGAATCAACAATGATCTTCTTGGCCTTGATCAAGTTCTTCTTGTGAAAGGCTTTGAGCCTCATCTCCGTATGGAACTGGAACCTCTCTACTCATGTAGGTGTTCAATTCATTTTATTTAGAGAGATCAAATACTTCCATTCTTTGAAGTTGTCAACTTTACCAAGATTATCATCAAGCTGATGTGATAGATCACTTTGAAATGAGAACCTCAAATGCAAATAGCAAAAGATTAGATCTTACCGATTTGAGGTGTCCATCCTGCTCCCAAAGCTGGCTGATTTAGGGTTTGTCAGAGAAAACCTAATTTAAAAAAAAAATAGAATCTTTAAGATCTGATTGGATATAAAGATATATCTCTTCAAATGGAGCTTTTTAATGTGCTCCTTTCCTGAAAACAATGGAGGGAAGCTTTCGGAATAGGAAGCCCTAGTTTTCCAATTTCTTCTGCAAAAATGCTTGTCACTGCTTCTGTGATATCTCTGAAATTACTGCTCCTCTATGTCTGAAATTTCACACTGAGGTAACCTTGCATGTCCCTGATCCAAAAACATAGGTTTCATCAGAATTTGTTTCACAAATTGGGATTTATGATCTTTTTTCCCAAGGTGACCTATTACAGGACTGTTCAGAACAGTGAAGTTGTACAGCCTCCCACGTGTCACTGTTTCATCTTCTGGTTCTGAAATTCATACCACAGAGAGTAACATCTGTGATATTTTTGGAACATATTTAGGAATTTAATTTGGACCTTTTTATCCCACGTTATAGCAATTTTCCCCAAGTTTCCTATTTAGGGATGAATTCTGGAGGAGGCTGGAACCCTAAATTTGAGGGATCATATCTCCTAGAATATAGTGAATCGGAGGATGCATTTTGGATACAGTGTACATCAGGATTTTATATTTAGACTTTGCAATTTTTATCTCCTGATCGTTCAAAAATATTGAGATATAGCGAATGTACCAAAACGTATTAGTTTTAGTATTTAAGGTTTTTCTAGCTCGGGGGGTCAAACTAGGGTTTGACTTTCCCAGAGTTTCATCCAACCAAAAATCATGATCCAGATCTCTAAAATTTAATTTTGATGAGGAGAGAAGTCCTATGCCATGCTCACTCAAAAATTCCTCTTCAGTAAGAATCCATAATTTCCCGCACTGAAAACTAAAAATGCTTGGAATCGAATTCCACTTCGATAGAAAGATGCACCCTTCAATGGAGAGTCAGCCTAGCCTTTTTTTGCTGATAGATTGTGGAGAGAGAACCAAAAAGTAAGAATCCCTAGTGTCTATAGCTTGTGAAAGCTTTCTTATTCAGGTTAGCTCTGATACCATGTTAAATTTTCATATGCTTAGCTAAGACATCAGTATATCATTTCATTTTTCATAACAAAAGCATATAAACAGGATCACTGAAAGAAACAGTATCACAAGAACAATACAGATTTATGCTAGGAAAACCCTAAAGGGAAAAACCCAGCAAAAGATTCCTCAATATAGATGCCCCAAAAAAGTAAAAGATAAAACCAACAAGGAGATCAAAAACCTGATCCTCCTCCTTCTCCAGCTACTTCTCTCCTCCACAAGTGCACTACTCAAGTGAGTGTGTGTGTCTCAAATGAGGAGCACTAGACCTCTATTTATATTCATCCGTTCACTTAAGTTAACTCATTTGACATGTAGGCTCGAGTTAAATCATGTAGGCTCAAGTAACCACACTGGGGTGTTGATGACCCACCTTTACAATTAGAGGGGACTAGCTCATGACTCTTATTAGTTATTCTGATTAGGAGCATCGGGGTACAATGTAATACAAGTGGTTCTCCCAGTAGGACCATCGAGGACCACAAAAAGATACATATAGGATATTCTTCGAAGTTACAATATTTCAACAGCCATGGGGCTTGATGGTGTAGTGTGCAGATCTGGCTCAGATTGATATGAATCTGAGTCTGAATCAAAAGCTATGTGGCCTTTTGATGGTGTAGTGGGTCATCAAGAATGGTCTCGACGGTGTCGGTTCAAGGACCCAAAATATGGTGGATCACCTCTCAGGCATGAGGAAGAACATGGGGGATCAATTGTGTCTGATTTGTATGTCAAGTGGTGAAATATGGTAATGACTTTTGGACCTTATTTTCAATGTCTTCCTAATGGATTTTAGGTGGTCGCTCGGCCACCAAGACTGTCGGGAGATAGTTCTTGGCTTTTTCCTCAGATGAGTGCTAGTCAATCAGTGGGGGTCATTGCCCATTTCGCTTGGCAATTCCTCTCAGCGGCAAGCTACTTTGGGGTTCTTGTGGTACTTCCCATGGTTGAGGTAGTCAGGGACTTATGTCCTCAAGGACTGCTAGTGTTTGACTTAGTATAAATTATAAATTTTAATGGCTAGCTTAGCATCATGAACTGTGTTTGGTTGTTTTATGTGGTACGTTTTGTGTGCATGGTTTTTTTATTTCTCTTACCTTTGGTGGCTGCTTACATGGTTTATGAATACTTCACAAAGAATGTTTGGTTTATTGCAGAATTCATAACTTGGGTAAATTATTGATGAAAGCAGTAAATTGTAAACTAAACACATGCCATACCCGAATCTGAATTGTGGTAGCCTGACTAGGTGACTGCCTTACACCCGTATTTCTCTTCAACCAAGAAAGGGTGTTGGGATGTCAACAAAATAGGACTAAGCCCATACGTAGATCCTTAGGTCACCCTCCGAGTGCAAGGTCGGTCAACAAGGAGGATGAGAATGCTGTGAAACCCTCTTCGGTCTCCACCCCCTCTACCTTCCAGGTCACCCATTTTTAGTTGTTTAGAAAAATGACAGGTGAAGTTCCTATTACTATACAAGCTTCACCCTTCATCTTATCCTAGAATATCCCGAAGGGTGATGACTGGGTAGAGGAGGAAGGGCTAGGAAAGATGTTAATTTCAATTTAAGGATTGAAAGTTATAGTAACTCTATCTAAGCTTTAATCATATTTGTTAACCAATTGACCATTTGATTTAAGAGTGATTTACATAGGATGCAATGAAATCAATAAATAATGAAATGAAATTAACATAGATTGATGGATAGAGGCGGATGAGCCAGACTGACAGTCCCAATAGAAGCAAACAGTCAAGCCCAAAAATGGGTCGTGCACCTGTAGAATACCTATTTTTACGAAGTGGATTGTGATAAAAATGTGAGGAATTACCTCAAACGGTTGAAAACCCACTTCAAAAACATGAACTTTTACTGTTAAACGTGGGAATATTTACAAATGGATCAATTGTGTGGGAAGAAAATGAGCCCAAACACAAGTAAATTTTTAGAAATTCAGCTCGACCATTTTTGCACAATTGAGCAATTTGCAAATCAAAGAACGACCAACAGTAACTGGTACTGTGGCCAAAAAAATAATAAAAATGAAATAAACATATCTATAAACCTAAATAATAAAATATATATCAAACTAAATAAGAAAAATATAAAAAACAAGACCCAGGGATCCAGTGGGATCGACCCGGTATGGTCGCCAAATCTGTATTAGGGCTTTCACCCTAGCTACAGAGCAGTAACTGCTCCCTTCTGTCTATAGGATGGAAGGGTAGGGTTCCTATGAGGTATGGAAGAAAAATAAATAGAAAACAAAAATAAAAACGAAACCCCTGCACACAAGGTTAGGACTAAGCTCCACAACCCTGCATCAAGCTTGTTAGAAAACAAAGAGCTACCTGCAATCAATCAATGGATCCCTTCAACTTAATGTTAAACCACAAACTTGTGAACAAATAATGTCAAAAAAAAATAAAAAACAGAAAGTAGACAAGTATACCTTCTCTGGTTCGAATCAGCCACAATGCCCTAGCTTGGAGAAGCACCTCTCAATAAATGGTGAGCTTTGGCTCAATGGAGAAATGGAGGAGAGGGAGGGTGATCGGATTGAGAGGAAAATGGTCTCAAGGCACTCACACAAGAAGCATAACAATAGGGAGATAAGGAGTGATTTGAGAGTGACCCCCACCCATCTATTTATACTTTTTCTTAATATTTTTAGGGTTTCAAGCCCCTAGTTGGGGCTTTAGCCTCTTTTTTGGGATTTTAGCCCCTTTCACTCATTCTTTAGCTATTTTTGGGGTTTTAAGCTCATTTAAGAGGTTTTAGCCCCTTTTTTGAGGCTTTACCCCCTATGAGATCTATTTTGGCTCTTTTTAGGGGTTTTTAAGCCCTTTTTCATATTTTTAAGCCTTCTTGAGGGCGTGGGGGTCAAATGGGGTCAAATAAGGGTCGCATGTGGATGTCCATAGGTGGTGTAGGTCATTTAGAGCTCATTTTGGGATTTTTTGGGTTAGCATGGGGTGTAATTCTAAGTGCTAACAAATTGGTGCCATTGCTGAGGACGAAAGTGCAAATCATCCCTAGGAGGAAACAAAGATTTCAAGAAGAAAGGGTCTCTGTCGAAAAATAGAGACTCCTGCATTTGAAAAGGTTGTATAATTTGCTCCGACGACTTCACATTGATTTCAAGAAATATTTCAGAAGGCATCCTGGCTCCCAGGAGGTCACATACACAAGGTAACCCTAACACTGAAATATTACTAAGTGTGTAAAATCCAGAAAGATTACTTAGAAGTAAGAAAAAAGAACAGATAAATATTTCTCAATTTGGTGCATCATCTTCTTAATAATTTCATAGCATTCAGGATTTTGAGCAGGAAACAAAATTTAAAGGGTCCTTGTTGAAATCAAAATCTGAATTTGATTTGAAGGAAACAACAATTAATCCCAGTAGGTCAGAATCATATTTGCTTGATTCTGTTTGGAACAACCTTCAAATCTCTGTGAAAATTAGGGAAAGAAACCTCGGTGTTCAAATATTTCATCCTTATATCTCACCAACTGTTCAAAACCCTCCAACCTTTCAAGATCCTCCTCTTGTTCCAAATCCACCTAGACAAATGGATGCTAGGTTTGCTTCTTTGGACTTACTTGTTGTATTGCATGACTTTCCCCAATGTAATGCCCAAAAAATTCCCTTCTATGATGGGTATGGAAATTTCACAGCAAGACAACATGTTTATATATTTGACGATTATGTGAACTTAGAGCTGGTTGATGAAGATGATATTAGGATGAGGTTGATTGTACTTAGCTTGTCACGAGAAGCAAAGAAATGGTTTATAGATCTACCTTCTAGGTCCATTGCCACATTTGAGGATTTCCAAACTTTATTTTTAGAAAGATGGGGTGATAAGACAAGTCCTTTGCAGGTGCTTTCTCAATATAATAATGTTAAGAAGGGAGGTTTTGAATCTATCCATGAGTTTTCTAGTCGATTTATGAGCATGTATAACTCTATTCCTGTTGATATTAAACCCCTTGTAGGATTTGAAAAACTCCATTATGCCAATGCCTTGATGGTGACTTTGCATTATTATTGAGAGAGATAAAATATCCAAGTCTTCTTGCCATGTTTCAATATGTTTTAGAAGTGGAAGCTAATATGATGGCAAGTGGAAAAATGAAGCAAAAAGTAGAAACAAGGAAAGCCAGAGAAGAAAATGTGCCTTCTACTTTTGCTTCTTAAAATGATGTAAAGTTTGAAATGATGATGAAAAAAATGAAGAAGCTGATGGATCGGCTGAATGTGGATAATAGACCAGTGAATAGAGAACACAATGAACCTAAAATTAGAAACCCAAATTTTAGAAGGACAAACCCTCCTTCACTACCACAAATTGGATAGAGAGATATGAGGAATCCTAGAAATCAAGATGATTAGCAAATAAGGCCATATTTCCCTAAGAATTATGTTGCATGTGAAGAAGAGGCTAAATCTGCTGAAGATCATATTCACCATTTTGGTGATTTGGATTCCGAAATATACCTCACTAAAGATGAGCATAATATGTTTGCTTAGAAGGATGGAAATAATGATTTTGAGGAAGAGTCAGAGCAGTACCAAAGAGGATATTTTCATTCTATAGATGATGTTCAGAGAAATATCAATTTGAGAAATAGAGGTGTTACTGTAAATAAAGGAAGGGTCAATCAAAATAAATCTTCTAGTAGTCAACAAAGTATCAAAAAGAAAAATGAAAAATGAAAAAAATCCTATTGTATATAAAGAATATGAAAATAAAATAGAAAAAACAAAAGAAGTGAAACAACTAGCACATGTATATGTAGAACAAACTATTTCAGTTTTCAATTTGCAAATAGAGCTTTGAAAATTGAAAATTTCCATTCCATTCAATGAATTATTGAGAAACAGGGAATACAAAGATAAAATAACAGATATGGCTAGGAGTCAGAAAAAAATTCAACCAAATAATCATGCTATCTATGCTGTTGATACTGACTTAGAGTTTTCCGTTTTCTTCAATGATGATCCTCCTTGTGATCCTAAAATTCTTGTACCTATTGAAGTTAAAGAATACAAAGAGGTTCAAAAAAGACAAGAGGTTTTGGAACAAAAACAAAAACATGATTAGCCCAATGTTGTACAAGAAGAGGGTTATAAGGATGTGTTTTATGAAAAATGTAATTAGCCTATCATAAATTCTATTAGTGATGGCTTTAAGAAAGTTTTTAGTCCACCTATATATGATGAGTATGAGGAGGGTTGCTTGGATTTTATGCCTAAAAGACAAGCTATATATTTGTAAGTCCAGGGCCTATTAATGCAGAAAATTCCATTGCAATCTAAGGTCAAAAGGCTTAAAATAGAGACAATAGTAAGTGTGCTTGAAGTGACAGTTTTCCTTTGTGTTATTCTTCATTCGAATTACTGAGACATATACTTCAAATCTCTAAACAAAGATAGGAATTTGAGATAATATAAAATTTCATGAACTGTTTAGAGGTGGAAGGTGAGCAAGAGGATCAATCATACAATCAATCTTAGCATGTGGAAAAATGAGTAGTTTATGATGAAAAAATTACTTACAAAGGAGGATATGATGACTCTAAATGGAATGCTTCTTTAAACATTTCAAATTCAGAAATTTCATCTCAATAAAAAGGATTTTGTTCACTTGATTTTATTGAATAAATTAATGATAATTGCTTTGAGACATTTGGAAGAAATCAAAATTTAGATCCTGATATTTTGAATGAAATATTTTATGTCTTATTTGAAAACTGTCACAAGAATTCCCTTCAATATTCTTTGGAATATCAGTTTGGCAGTGTACTAGATGAGTTGCATTTTGAGTAGCATGATTATGGCAAGCTAATGATAGAAAAATCTAAAAGTTGTCATGTTCTTTAAGATCCTATGACTGAATATATGGAAAGAATTTTTAGTAAGGACGATTGGTTATGTGTTTGCAATAAGGATCAAGTATTTTATAATATCCTATTACCACTATGTTCCTATGTTCAAATTTCAACCAAGCATGAGGATAAATCTATATTTTTGGATCAGTTGCTTAATTGGCTTCATTGGAAGTCATAGTTTACTTGACTAGGAATTTGTGCTAGATCAAGTAGGGTAGTTAAGTAGATATGAATAAGCTTGACATGATGAGAATTTATTTCAAGCATTTTTTTTCAGTTTGTGTACATTTTCTGTATCAGTTTCAAAGTTCAGTTTGCAGTTACAGTTGTTTTCAATTTTCATAGCATAGATGGGTTGCAAGTTCTAAAAATATTTTCTTGCATAAATTTTAATTGGTGGTTACAGGTTAAAGTAGGTTGAGGATTTCAGAAAAAGGTTGGGAAACTCCCAATGCATTTGGCACCTGGTGTATGGGGTTCTTTGCTACCTCGTAGGGAGGATAACATCACGAGTTGGAGCCAGTTGTTAACACCATTTCTAGACTAAGTAATTGGTAATGGGTTTGGCCATTAAATGGTGGAATAATGTGTGTAAATTTTCATATAATAGGAACTTAAAGAATGTTGATGAGGGTTTACAAATGTTTGAAGTGAAATTTCTAAATTTGAAATGTTAAATACTTAAGAAATTTTATTTTTTAAACTTGAAAATGCATGTGAATGAAGAAATCCACCCTTAGTTGAATGATGACAGGGAATGGACGACTTGGATGCACAGTGCATAAGATTAAAGGATGTAAATAATTTCCACCAAAGAAAAGTCGAGAGTGGAAAGGTGGAAAAAGCAAGTTTCTGTTTTGAAAAGTGATAAAGCCCAATTTTCACCGTCTGCAGTCCAAGATCTGATGGCCTAGAATGTTTATGCCCAAATATCGATGGTACAGTAGAAGGAAGAAGTAGAAAAGGAAAGAAGTTTAATTTTTAAAGTTAGAATCCTAATTTCTAACTCCGTATTCTGAGATTCAACGGTCAGGTATAAATTTTGCACAGATCAACAAATCAAAAAATAGCAAAGGGTGTAAGCAGAAAGGGTAAAGTTTTGGGTTACAAATATTGGAAAACCTGATTTTCACTTTTCGTGATCTAGATTCGACGGTTCAGAACACATCGGTAGGTATTGACGGCTTAGAAAAGAATAGAGGGAGGAGACCATAAAGTAAAAAACTTAAGGATTTGGTCATGAAAGTATGAAGTTCTGCATTCTGCGATCCACCAGATCGACGGTCCGAAAAAATTCTACTGAATATCAATGGTTCAAAAGAGAGTAGAGGGGTGGAGATCGAAAGGAGGAAAACTTAAATATTTTAACATGAAAAGTTGAAGTCCCTCTTTCCACAACCCATAATATCTATGGTTAAGGGATATTTCGCACAGATAAATGGTGCATAAAGAAAATGGCAGAAGCGAAAGAGGAGAAGTTTAGGTGAAGAAAGTTGAAAGATCCATGTTTTTATTTTTGATGAAGGTGGAAGTAGAAGGGTAGAAGAGGAAAGGAGGAAGTGAAAAAGTTAAACTTGTTTGTTATGAATAGTTGGAATTCTGATTTTCGTCTTCTGAAGCCCAGAAACTTGATCTCAGATCAACGTATAAGGATGAATCCAATGGAGATCAATGGTGCATAAGGATAAAGGGAATAAAGGATAAGGAAGGGGAAGAAATACCAAATTGAACTGTGAGTAAACTATCAGCCCATTTTTCTTCTTCCGCAGACCCCAGATCGATGACCCAAAATGAATCTTGAGGTAAGATCTATGGTGATCCTGTATTTAATTGGGTGAACTTGCACATTCAAATTCAGGGAGCACCTACGTGATGAGAAACATCCTTAAATTACCCCTATTAGATATTGCGCTCAGAAATCAGAGCCACAAAATTCATTGTAAGGAGCGCGATGAGGCAAGAATGAATGATCAATATCTAAACAAATGTATATCTATCGTTGGAAATTATTTGGCTGGTTAAAGATACAGGGAAGGATAAAACCTGTTGTAGGTCAGGCAGAAATCCTCTGATCAGTAATTTTCAACAAGTGAGCCTGAGTGCCTACTGTAAAAAATCTCCAACTAATCCACCATGTGCATTTCAACGTGCTTTTCTGTTTGGTTTATGATCATGGCAAATCTTCAAGATCAACATTTTGTTAAGATTTTCATTTCCATACTACAACTATTTTGGATCTATTTTGAGGTTGGTATTAGGAGCGTATGAAACTATAAATATACCCTCAATAGAGGAAGACTAGGTTGGACCCATGATGTTTAGGGTTATGTATTTTGAGATCTGCCCTTAATTATGAAATGACTGAGCCAAATGTTGTCCTGTTACTACAAAGATTCCTGTGTATATCATAGTTAGAGTCTATTATTCCCTTTCTTATGTGCATTTCTTCCTGTTTAAATTGCCATTATGTTTTCTTCGTATGTAGAATGAGTGTATAATAGTTCAAAATTCATATTGTTATGCTATGGCTATTTGTTTCAGATATCCACCAATCTTTCAACCAAAGTTAACACATAATTCATCTATTTGGTGCTCTGTGTTAATGGATTGTTATTCTTTCTTCTTTATCACCAGGACAACAACATTATGAATGTAACCAAGTGCTACCTTGATTTTGTAGTATTTCCCATGCAAACAGTTCTGTGACTCTTCATGAATATTTTTGAATCCATAGCCCAATGTATGCTTATCTTGTTTCAACAAAAAACTTAATTTGAATTCTGTTTTGTTTCTATATCTAGGCCTATTAAAAATATGTGAGAGATCCCTCTATAGAAAGGAAGAAGCTAGCTCCCTTTCTTAAAGTGGTTTTGCTATTACCTTGGGATTTACCCTCCACAACCTAGGGTGTAATTCTGAGTGCTAACACCAGCAATCCACATCTGATATAAGATCAATGATTGGGAAAGAGTGCACAAGAAATCGACTATGCAAAAGAAATTTTACAGAAATAGTTTTTAAGTCTTATTTCAGATTAATGACCAAGAGAGAGTTTGCACAAAATCAATGGTGCAGAAGAAGTCTCGCAGAAACAATATTGCGGAACTAGAACTGGGTAAATAGAGTTGCACAAAAAAAAAAATTTGGAACAAGCAAGAGCTGCGAAAATGTCGTTACAGAAACATAGAATTACTTATCGATTGGGTTTGTTGTTTGTTATGAGGCATTGAATGGTCTTGATGAGTTATGGAACTGAACAGTCAGGAATACAAGTAGGTGAAGGGATTAAATATTGGAATGTATAAAAGGATGGGAGAGAGAGGATTTTTGGTGCGCTCTCTGTAGGAAAATAGCTGGTGCATGGACCTCCATCGATGTGGGGATTACAGAATGAAAGAGGACTTTGAGTTCTTTCAAGAATATGCAGAACAAAGACAAGAAGAGGATCCAAATTGAATAAGTAGATCTAGAAGTAGATCGCAAAAGTATAACAGAGTTGGTATGCATTGTTATATATGTTTTCTTCATATTATAATGAACATGTTTAAATATAAGGAAAAAGGGTGGTAGGGTGGTGCTAGGAAAAAAATGTATTTTCTATACAAGCTGGAGCCTACACAAGTGGAAATAGGTGCTTCCACCCAGTAGTAGCTAGAGAATTTTATTTTAGTGGGTTCTAGAAAAACATGAGGGTTGGTGGTCTCTGTAAGAAGGAATTTGTAATCAAAGGTTGCAACCTCATTTGAGTAGGTGCTCAAATAAAGATGAATATTTGTTTGTCTCTTTCATGTGTGTGTGACTGATGGTTATCATTCCTTTTGTTATACTTGCTACATTAACATAATTGTAAATTTCTTATTAGTAATAATGGTTTAAATATTGGAAATTGTTTAAGATTTAGAAATAACAGATTCACCCCCCTCTTAGTTATTTGAAAATTTTCAACAATTGGTATAAAAGTAGGTTCCTTTTATTTAAAGGTAGATCTGAAAGCTTAAACATGAAAATTATGAAGGGACTTTAGACAATAAGGATCCTTTGTTTGATGGAACATATTTTTCCTTCTGGAAGGTTATAATGAGAAATTATATAATGTCCTTAGGTGCTGATGTTTGGGATGTATTAGACACTAGATATGTAAAGCCAATTATGCTAGCCTCAAAAGATGATAATTTGGAGTTTATTTTTAATGCAAAGGCAATGAACGCTATCCTGAGTGGTCTTACAGAAGATGAGTCTGTTAAGGTGATGCATCTTGAATCTGTAAAAGAGATGTGGGACAAAGTTGCAAGTAGTTATGAAGGAAATGAGAAAGTAAAAGATGTCGAACTATATACATATCTACTAAAATTTGAATAGATAAAGATGAATGAGGATGAGACTATCAGCAAATATTTATTAAGAGTAGAAGAGACTATGAATGCTATGAAGGGTCTTGGTGAAGAAATTGATGAAGCACCTTTAGTTCATAAAATTTTAAGATCTTTTCCAGAAAGTTATAATCTCAAAGTGCTAACAATAAAATTAACACCCTCGAAGATGATGGTCTAAAAACATATCTTCTTTTTGCCCGCAACATGAAGACCAAAATTTGGAACAAATTTAGAGCTTTGATCTCTTATCGAACCACTGCTTTTGCAAAGGAAGAAAGATGTGAAGACAAAAGGTTTTCTAAAATAATTCAATACCAATACTACTTAAGGATCAAAACCTAGTCACCACAACTCCCAAAGTGGAAAGAATACATGGAATATGTATTAATTGTCTTAAAAACCTGGAAATTCAAGTAAAATTCTGAAAAACTAAGGAAAGGAGGATTTATTAAGGAAGGAATAAAAAATATTCAAAAATATTAAAACCACATTCATGGTTAGTGATTGGAAACACAAATCCCAATGTTATATAAGAAAGGAATATGAGGTGAAATAGGGAGGGCAAATTAGAGAGCAAAGGCACGCTGGAAGAATGAGAAGATAGATAGAACCTTTCTTGCACATCATAGTTTCTTTGATCATTGGCATTGATGGAGAGGGGTATTTTAGAGAAAGGGATAAAGGTATTCACCCATTATTGGGATTTAATCACTTTCTTCTTAGTTTAATATGATGCAATTCAAATTTCCTCCAAATATTGTGTTTCAATCCATGTTTGTTTCATGTATTTTTACAACATTTAGTAGATAGATTTCATGTTTTTTTTAATTTTTTAAGAGCTATAGGTAAGGAAATAACTATATGTTGATAATGGAGGCCTAAAGGCCATGGAGCCTAGATCAAAAGGATCTTCACCAAATGGCACGCTGCAAGAGGTAACCTCCTCCATTCCCTCTCTCTCTGTCTCTCCTTTGAAAAAGTGTATAAATTTCAGGAAAGTGTACATTACGGCATATATTCTATTAGCAGGATTATCCCTCCCTATAGTTAGGATAGATAGGTTGTATATAAGTCCCTTCAGTCAAAACTACTAACATAATGGAGACCATACTGGGGAGCTAAGGGTTCCTTCTCCTGAAAATAGTTTTCTTGAGAATTTCCCCTTGTTTGGGTGTGTATTTAATTTTAAATAATTTGATGCATGCTTTTTTTTTACTTCAGAATCTTTAATTCAATTCTAGAGGTCCAAACTGGCCTTAAACCATCCTTATTTTTGTTTTTTCAAAAAAATTGGGCATAGATCTGCTTTTTCCTAAACTCTGGCTTATCAGTGCTTCTACAGAGAAGAGACAGAGTGCCAGTGCTTTTCCACCTTCTAGATAGTGTGCAGGAACCTTTTCACCTACTATATAGAGAACTGACACTTTTTCAGTGACTAAGCAGAGCATTGGTGTTACTCTATTCATCTATAATAGAGGTGCGTCGACCAGAGTGTGAGGAAATCACGAGTTCTTGATGTTTTGGCCATAAAATACTCATTTCTTATCCATTTTGAGTGATGTTCTTTTATATGGAAAGCTTAAGAAACCCTCTAGTTAATTTATATTCTAATTTCATCTATTGTGGTCAATTTTTGAGTATTTTGTATTATTTTGAAGTTTTGTATGTGTGTGAATGGAATTTGAAAAATGCATGGCTCTTGAAATTTTTGATGGTCAGATATGCAATTTTTGGCCATTTTGGTTTATTTTTTCTACTATAGATGTCTTAGGAATATCATAACTTAGGTTTTAGACATCACTTACATCTATTTTATCAAGTTTTAAATATTTTTGGAAGGATTTTTGAAGTTTTGTGTGAATATGGTTGGAGTTTGATTTTTTTTTTAAATCTCTATTTTTTGGCTTTGAATTGAGTTCTTTGCAGACCTTGCAGAATGTTAATTGAATTTCAAAAAATTAATTGAGTCTTATTAGGACCCGTTAGAATCATTTTGTAAGGATTTAGGACCTTTTCCCTTCAAATTTGGGAATCTTGGAAACCTCCTCGAAAAGCTAGAAAAAGCACTTTAACTAGTAATTGCTTTTAGCATTGGTAAAAATTTCCTTTAAAAAATGATCAGATCTGAAAGTTTGTGAAATGATTGCCACTTAGTTTCATTATATTGTCATTGAACATATGAAATTTTTTCTCAATGTATCATGTTGATCTCATACTTGCATAAGTAAAATGTTGAAAAATTAAAAGACATGACATATTATTTCAATGAATGAACCTTTAGGCCCCAAATTTTGAAGTCAAATAAACTTTCTAACTTGCCACACAACTTGAAATCCTAACTAAGAAAATATTCATACCATTATTTAATATCAAATTCACTCAAATTCATAAAATACAAACCATCCACTCAATATTAGTTCAAACACAATGAGAGGATCGTTTCATCATTGTCAAGCTTCTTAAGATAAGTTGTGTTGGAGCCACAAGTATCCTCTTCACTTGCGCTTTCAGGTGGTGCTGTGAATACGAAAGTGGGTCTAAAGTGTAATAGATAGGTTTATTTTTTAGAAAAATTCTGAGCCACAATTATAACTTGCACTTTCAGGAAGCCATGTGAATGAGCAAGTGGATCTCAAGTGTAATAGGAATCCTTTGAAATTTCGAAGCATATTTTCAAGCCACAAGTATCCTCTTCACTTGCGCTTTTGGGTGGTCCTGTGAATGTGAAAGTGGATTTGAAGTGTAAATGCTGGCCATGGAAAACAAAAATTGAATCACATTCTCACATGTACCGATCCAGGTCATTCCCAGGTGCACGCTGGGAACAATATTCGACTGAATGAGTTGAGCTCTGTTGTGGCGGAAGAATATAAAAAGGGACATCAAAGAAGGAAACACACTAGGTTGAAAATAAATATACACACAGACAATATGCAAGAACTTGAACCAATTTATTACTTCTTCTCCATAAAAGATGGAGGAATCAAATGATGATCAGAAAGATGTCTATATAACATAATGTACATGTTATATAGAGCATGCTAAAAAGTTTGGGTGAATAACTGCTACGTTCAGTTAAAATAATTTATAACGGTCAGAAGTTCAATCGTTGTAGAGCATGTTGGTATGTTGTATTTGAGGTGGACCTATCGAATGAAAACTTGTCGACTAAACCTGTCGAAGGTGAACCTATCGGTTGCCAAGGAAAACCTGTCGAGGGAAAACCTATCAAAGGTGAACCTGTCGGTTGCCAAGGAAAACCTGTTGAGGGAAAAACTGTCGAAGGTGAACCTGTCGGTTGCTAAGGAAAACCTGTCGAAGGTGAAACTATTGGTTGCTGGTTGGATCATTCCTCCTTCCTTAAGAAACAATGGTCTCCATTGTGTATTTTTTTAGGTGAGGAAACTTGTCGATGAATCCATTAGTAGAGTACCATTTTCCTTACACAAGGAGTTGTCTATATTTATCCACTTGTCGATGAATCCATTAGTAGAGTACCATTTTCCTTGCACAAGGAGTTGTCTAGGTTCATCCTTGTATGGCGTATGTGTTGTCCCAAAATGGTGTCACAAAGAAGAGGTTCCTAAACGTATGGATGGATGTATTCAGGTTCTATTGTCTGTAATTTGTTTTCTTCAAACAATGGTGCATGGTATGGTTGAAGAAAATATACATTGAAAAATGGATGTAGGCCAAGGCATGCAGGAATGTGTAGCCGAAAATAATTTTCTCCAATATGTTTAACGATACTATATGGAACATATCACAAAGGTTTCATATTTTTGTATGGACCAGCGAAGCGCTCCTTCTTTAGATTTAACCAGACCTGATCCCCAATTTGGAATGAATGAGGAATACGATGCTAGTCGTGTCGGGCCTTAACTTTTTCATTTTCTAATTGCAACATTTCTTGAGTTTGCTTTTGGATGTTCTAGATTTGATCTCTGAATTTCAATGCTTTCTCCACTTCCCATACTTTGAATTCAGTGTCATTCGATAGTGTTGAGGAACTGATTAAGTCAATAGGACCCGAGGGTTGAAATCCATAACAGATCTAAAATGGGCTCTTTCTTGTAGAGATATGTTGAGAATGATTGTAGTTGTGTTGTATGTATGGAAGGATGTCATCCCATGTTCAATTATGCTTGTGGTTGTACATGCAGAGCAATTATATGACTAAGAGATTTAAAATTTTTGTCTATCTGTCGATATACAGATGGAAGGCTATCGACAAAGAAAGTCTCGTGTCGAGCTATTTCCAAAGAGTTTTCCAAAAGGTGCTGACAAATATAGCATCTCTATAAAAAATAATGGTCATCGGGAGGCCATACTATTTCCAGACATGTTGAAAGAAGAGTTGAGTAGTCTGTTGTGCTGTCGTATTCTTCTTGCATGGTATGCATATATCCATCTTGGAAAATATGTCAAATACTACTGGTATCATGTCATGACGATATTTGGTAGTAGGATATCCCATCAAGTAGTCCAAATAAATATATTCCCATGGTCAACTAGGAATTGGAAGGGGTGTATACATCCCTTGTCATCGATTTGAAGGTTTAGCAATTGCACAAACCACACACGATCGAATGTACTTGTTGACCTTAGATTTAAGTGAAGGCCAGTAGAAATACTTTTGGAGGATAAAAAGTTTTTTTACGACTCCAAAATGTCCTGTGGTCTTGCTGTAGTGTGCATCCCAAATGAGATTCTTTCGATGCTCATCGATCGATACACAAAGTTGTCCAAGATTGTATATAAAGGTGTCCTTTAGGAAGTAGTTGGAAGTCAACAACTTGTCCTTCTGAAGTTATTAATATATTGTAGAAAATTCATAGTCTAACAAATACAATTGTGGCCAAGTTATGGTGGAATAACCATGCACACTCATCACTATAGATAGTAGAGTAATGGGTGGTCTGCTGAGACAATCAGAGGCGTTGGCTTTGCCTTTTTGATACTTAATTACCAACTGAAATTATTGCAGGTAATTAATCCACTTGATTTGTTGGGTTATATATAGTTTTGACTGAGTCAGAGAAAACTACAAACGGTTATGGTCAGTGAGGATGACCATTTTCCTGCCAAGAATGTAGTGTCTCCATTGCTTGAGAGCTTGCATAATGGTGTACAATTATTTTTCAGACATCGAGTACCTTCTGACTATGTCACTAAAATTCTTGGAATGAAATGCAGCAAGTAGACTTAACTGAGTAATCACTGCACTGAGGGCATAGTTTGATGCATTCATCTCAATCTCAAAGGGATGATGCAAATCAGGTAACACAAGTACTAGTGCAGTACAAAGCTTGTTTTTGATTTGTTTAAAAACTTGTTATTGTATCAGTGTCCATTTGAAGACAATTTTCCTATTTCTTTTCATCAATTGATTCAAAGGCCATGCTATGTGGCTGAATCCAAGTATGAATCATCGATAGATATTTTCCAAGCCAATAAAAATTCTTAGTTCATGAATGTTTTGAGGAATGGGCCAATCTTTGAAAATCTGTACTTTTTTTGGGTCGACATGAATTCCTGTAGATTCAATTACATACCCCAATTACTCGATGTTGTTCATCGCAAATGAGATTTTTTCCATGTTCAAATACAATCGATGTTTCTAGAGAGTGTCGAAAACTTGTCGAATTTGTTGGACGTGTTCATCCCATGATCGACTAAAAATCAAGATATCATTGATATATACAATGACACATTTACTGATGAAATGTAGTAAAAGGTCATCCATATATGTCATGAAGGTTGCAGGTGCAATGGTTAAGATGAAAGGCATGACTAACCATTCAAACAATCGTTACATGGTTTTGATAGTAATTTTCCATACATCAGTGGACTCGATTGCAATCTAGTGGTATCCCGACTTGGGGTCGAGTTTCGTAAAGAACTTATAACCTCTCAGATTGTCTATGAGTCCATCAATCCATGGAAGAGGGTATATGTTCTTCACTGAAATTTTTTTGAGACCCTGGTAGTCGATGCACATGTGCCAAGTCTTGTATTTCTTTAGAACTAAGATGACTAGACTTCCACAAGGAGAGGAGCTGGGTGGATATGACCCTTGTCTAACAAATCCTATATTTTTCTATGAATCTCTTCATTTTCGAGACTGGATATTCTATAAATGGATGTGTAAGGTAATGAAGAACCATGGACAAGTTCAATGGAGTGTTTTACCTAACAGTGCAGAGGTACTCCATCTAGTGCTTGAAATATGTTATGGTATTCTTCAAGAATGATGTCGATTTGTTGTTGTTGTCAAGAGCTATGCTGGTTTGTGAGTCAACTCATTGCTGCAGTATTCCTAGAATGTTGAGGCTTTATCATGATTAATGAAAATTTTTGAGCATGATTGATAAGATTCTTTGTTTGTTTGGAAGATATCATAGCAGCCGTTGATGTGGGTTGTCGCTCTGGTATGCCATACTATTGGCTTCATGTTTTGACAATCACCTTCTAAGGTTGTGACTGCTATGTATCGTGTCGATCCCATAGGCAAGGTTTACCAAATTGGGTGTCAGCTACGAAAAGTAGTGCCATGTCACAGAGTACTTCATCTTCAAAAGGCTTAATGAAGTAGGCGAGTCGGCATTACCATGTGATCCAGAGTTCCTACTCATCCTTCATCCAAATGATATTATAAGGCTGAGGATGTGGAGTGGTGACAAGACCTAATTCCTTAACAAGATCATTAGAAATAAATTTCTTCTACCTATCGTTATCCACAATCATATGGAATGGATTTTTTTGAACCCGTATCCTTGTATGGAATTGGAGCTCTCATTCCTCCTCATTGACGATGGTCGATGATGTCGAAGTGGTTGAGGTCGAAGCCAGGGGGGTTGATCCATCTAGATTAGATTCTACCATGGTTCTGTCCGCCAAGTCGGATTTCGACAATTTTTCTAAAAATGTCTTCGAAGCTTTGCATTCTAACGTATCATGCCATGATGAACTGTGATAATCACACCATTTCTCTATATGGTTCTAATTGTTGCGATCCCTCTTGTCTTTCTGAAAGTTCTTCTTTTGATGATCAAGATTTGGTGGAGTTTGTTGAGAAGGATTCTTGAACTTGTCTGAGTCAATTGGAAACTTCCTATCAGATGTTCGACCCATTGGCTTGTTTGTGAAACACATTTTTCCTTTTTGCTTAGCTTCAATCTTTCTAGCGTAATGAAATGCATACGAAAGCATGCTCATAGTCAGAAACTCCATATCTTGCTGAATGTATGGGGATTAACCACTAACGTACTTCAGGACAAGCAATTTCTATTCTTATTGGATGCCAAGTATAGCCATGAGTCGGTAGAGCTCATTGGTGTAACTCTGTATGTATTGGTCTTTCCACTACCTTAGTTGCTGCCACTTATTGCACTGCTATTCAATGTACTTGGGTGGATAGAACTCCTTTCGAACATATTCAATAAATTTTACCCATTTATCGATGGGATCTTCTTATTTTTCCATTTTTGTCGATAGGTTCTCCCACCAGCAATGTAGGGAGGTTGACATGTTTAAGGATGCAATAGTGATCTTTTCTGCTTCGGAGAGTTGATTTACCGCATAGTAAGATTCCAATGGTTGTACCCAATTGTCAATAGATTCTGTGTCAATCCCACCTTAAAGTTTCAGTATGTCTAGATTCATTTGCACTTTGAAGGGGCTATTTTTATCAGAGTGAGATTGCATCGAGGATTCCCTAGAGTTCGCACTGACTCTCAGGATAATCTCGCTGAACTAGGAGAACATTTTGGTTCATTGGAGAGATAGTTCTTTTTCTATGAGTTTCTCTATCTCGTCAGTTGCATTTCTATTATATGTTTCTTCAGTCATCTTTTTTGAAGTTGAAGGAAGTTTCTTCTTATATTGTTGGGATTGCGAGTGTGTTTGAATATGCATAATTTAAATACCTTCAATGGAAGTGCTTATGTAACTTAAGCTCTAGATAAGATCTTGCTCTGATACCAATGATCTAGGTCATTCCTAGGTGATGCTGGGGACAACAGTCGACTGAATGAGTCGAGCTCTGTTGTGGTGGAAGCATATAAAAAGGGACATCAAAGCAAGAAACACACTAGGTGAACAAGAAATATACACATAGACAATATACAAGAATTCAAACCAATTTATTATTTATGTGTTAGAATAATCAACCCATAGTTAGCTACCTTAGACATTAATTAATCCATTTTTGTCTTATTTGCCTAGTTTCCATATTCCACCTTATGCAAGTTGTCATCTACACATCAATAGTGGTCAAAATTGATAATTTTGAGCCATGGAGTGCTTGGGAAACTTCCTAGAATCAAATCTGGTTTATTCCTGGCCTCCCTAGTGCATGTATGATTTTTCTGCTTTATTGCCTGCTTTTTCAGTGTTTTAAGGCAATTGGGAAAGTTTGACTAGGTGAAGTTAACTTGTTTTTTGTCCTCCACATCCTCCCCTCTTTTATCCTATGAAAATCATGTATGAGTTGTCCTTTCATTACCTTTTATCTTTCCTAATTTATTTTTCCAATTCGTGAGCTCATAGATAGTTTTGGAAACTACTTTATGCACCTATGGGGGATTTGCTTAGATTTAGTAAGCTTGATTTTGACTAGATTCGAAAGGCATCTTCATGCATTCAAATTCATCATGTAATTATTTATTGTGGTAGCCTATGACTTTGTAGGGTTGGCTATTGTACAATTATTCAATACATTTTAGTGTTCAGCTCCATTATTCAGTCTCCTTTGTGAGTAATTTGCATGTGTAATTGGCAATTGTTGTGAGTGTAATTGTTCTAACACCTGGGTTCAATTTCCACATTATGCTCCATGAAATATGGAGTTATTAGATGATGATCAGAAAGATGTCTATGTTACATAATGTACATTCTTATATAGAGGATGCTGAAACGTTCGGGGGACTACCTACTACATTTAGTTACAAGAAGTTATAATGGTCATAAGTTCAACCATCATAGAGCATGTTGGTATGTTGTATTCAAGGCAGAATTCTCGAGGGAGAACCTGTCAAATGTGAACTTGTCAAGGGAAAAACTGTCGAAGGTGAATCTGTCGCTTGCCAAGGTGAACCTACCGAAGGTGAACCTACCGAAGGTGAACCTGTCAGTTATTGGTTGGATAATGTACACATAAATTTAATAGACTTATTGGAAACAAGAAAAAACATTGAATACTCAAACATTTTTCGTTTCTAATTAGTGATAATTGAAACCAACCTCTTGAACCCTTTCTAGAAAAATGAAAGTGATTTCAAATTTTTGAAAGTGATTTTACAATACTCGCATCTGAAGGATCTCAATTAACCTCTTACTCTCTCATAGTATAGAAGTTCATCGAATGAAAATATAGGATTAAAAACATCTCTGCATTGGTTTCATTCAGTAGCATAGGTCACAACACCATCAATTTCACCACCACTCCTTGAAACTAATCAAATTACCTTTAAAATCAACGCTTAATCTAAAAATAATAATATTTTATATTTTATATCACCAAGTACAAGATTAGGCTAGGGATTTGGGTTAATATGTTGAGTTAACACTCCAAAGCCACAAAAATTTGAAACTAGCATTTATTAATGAGATTTAAATCCATTGTAGAAAAGAGTGTTAGCTGGGAAAGCGATTATAACACAAGTTTTAAGAATGAGGTCAATCCAAGTTAGTAAGGGTGGTACCCCCCATCTTGCTTCTTTGGTGGGATATGAGAACATTACAGTGTCTCGGTTAAGTGGCAAGTCCTCTAGGTGAGATCACTTTTATGAGATAGCTATTCTATGTGAGTTATCCTAGACTAACGAATGTCCTACCCAGTCATTGATTATGAAGTGGTAAACATAGTTTATTTTCCTAGGGAATCACACAAGCCATTGTAAGTGGGGGAAGCTTGCAATACCTGAGATAGACACAAAGTTGTTTCATCTCCTTGGGAGGGTGAGTGTCCTAGAGCTAACACTTGGACCCCTGGCAATTGAAGAATGATGTAACTATTTCTCATACCTTCACCATTTAGTAATTCTTGATACTTAATGTCCCTTAGGGGATACTAGTTTTTGAAGGCCCTCTAAAAATTCGATTTTCCATTAAACCTCAGATTTTTGGAAAGAATCTTGATTATTGCTTCCTTAGGGACTTTTTTAGTGGTGTGGACACCTTGATTTTTGTTGAGTCTATCTTTCTTTAGGATTTTTTGACTATATTTTTATATAATCTAATAACAAAATCCTTTGATTAAACTTCAGAGTGATTAATCTCCCAATCCATCCGTCAAGGTGGCAGCGAGGAAAATTATCCAATTTTGAGGGCCTCGCTACATTGTGGAGGCATATACATGAAACAAATTGTTGTGACTATGAAACTGAACTAATTACAAACCCAATCAAATGTTACTAGAGAATAACAATGTCAAATCAATTCTAAAAATTTGTCACATCATGGACGAAACATAGATAGAGTTGATGATCTTACTTTAGTTGATATTGAAAAAATAAAATCTCACACATTTTCTCACGTAAATCCACCCATAGCGCATCCTTTAAACTCAATGATACTTACAGAAAGTGAGTCACTAGTTAGTCTTTTTGAAAGTTGTGATAAAATGCATAACATCACACTTGACCCTTTGGATTCATCAAGAGTTGTACGAACCATATCAATGCAACCTCAAATGGTTGCCGGAGGTTATAAAAATCATCTTAGCACACACAATAGTTGTCTAGGTTCTAATTCTGGGGGTAACCCTTTACCATGGAATGTTCATATTCCTCGAAGAAATAATGCATCATGGAACACAAATTCCAACTGGGAATATCCTTCATATATAGGAGGAAATTCCCTAGAGGGTTATCCTCTGATTTATCCTAGAACTATTCCTAGGGTAAATCCACCTATCAAGCCCATCCCATAATAGAGTGGTCATTTTTCATAAAGTAATCAATCTTTTTAGATCCAACCTCTGTAAGGTGGAGACATACCTTGGAATTCCAATCAAAACCAAGGACAGAATCAATGGAATGGTTGGGTTCTCAGAAGTAACCAATATTCTTAGGACCTAACTGCATCATGAGGAAATCCACCCAGTGGTCAGGTTTTAGGAAGTAACCAATATCCTTGGGACCTAATTCCATCAGGAGATAGTCCACCCATTGATCATGCTCCAAGAAGTACCTAACATTCTTAGGGGAAACCTTCTCAAGGGGGAAACCCATCTTGGAATACTAGTCAAATACAGGAACCACCTAAATGGTGAGGTCATATTCTAGGAAATAACCAATCTCACTGGAGTATAACCTTGCAAGGGGGGAATCCACCCATTCATCAATGTCGTGGTCAGATTCTATGAAATAACCAATCTCCCTAGTGGTGAGGTTCCAAAATGTAACTAATATTTTTGGAACCAACCTACAATACCTATGTTTGATCCAGTTAGGCTTCCACATGGACATCATGCCATTGGTATGATAGGTTCTGTCAACAACCATGAGTATATTGTTGATGTATATGTAACTTTGGAATGTATTCACTTGTATATTTCATGTATTGTACCTCGATGTTTATTTCAGGAAGTATCTGTAATGTAATTGAGTCATGCCATGCCCCAATGTTCCTATTGAGAGGTTCTATAATGTAAACAATTCATGTCAAGTCATTATGGGTAACCCTCCTATTGATCAAGGGTGAAAGTCCCCACAGTTTCAGGGCACTAGGGTTATTAGAATCTCCTATAGAATTCATCCCTAGTAGGGTTTTGTCAAGTTGGGAATTAGTATAAATAGAGAACTAGCCTCTCTATTTAGAACACACTCACTCACACTCAGTTGTAGCACATAGCTGAGGAAGAAGAAGACACTGGTACTAGGAAGAAAGAGGCTACTGTTGTTGGGAGATCATCTTACTATTTTGGGGTTTTACTTTTAGTGTTGATTCTATCTCTAAGGAAGTTATGGGGTTTTCTCCATTTATGGTTTCCCCAAGGAAAAAAATTGTGTTGATTGTCTCTTGTGTTTGATTGTTGTAATTGTTACTCTCTTAGTTAAAATCCTAACATAATGCTAGCTTGAATGATAAAATTCTAGCATTGTATCAGAGCTAACCTGAGAAGAAGACACTGTACAGCTGCAGGAACTAGGGATTCCTACTTTTTGTATCTCTCTCCACATATTTTCAGAAAAAGGAAGGTTGGATTAACTCTCCTCCCTAGGGTGCATCTTTTTGTCGAATCAGAATCCAATTCTAAGCTTTTTCAGTTTTGGACCCGACACTGCTGCTAGAAATTAGGGCTTTCCACAGAAGTGGAATTTTTCAGTGAGCCAAAGCCTAGATTGATCTCCTCCTCAAAATCAAATTTTAGAGATCAAGATCAAAGCATTTGGTTGGACAGAACTTTGGAAAATCCAAACCCTAATCTGCTCCTGAACCAACACTGCAACAATTCAGCTCCAAATCCATATCCGACATCTTGACCTGGTAAGATCTAAATCTTTTGTATTTCCATTTGAGGTTCTTAGTTAAGATGTCTCATCATACCAATCTTGATGAAAATCTTGAGGGAGATGATAACTTCCGATCCTGGAAGTATAGGATCTTCTTGGTCCTGGAAGAAAATGAATTGGACTCCTATATCAATGAGGAGGTTCTAGTTCCAGAGGGAGATGAGGCTAAGGCATTACACAAGAATAAGTTGGTTATGTGAAAGAGGATTATTTTTTATTCAATTAAGGATCACCTCATACCACAGGTGTCCTCCCTAAAGACACCTAAAGCTATGTTTGATGCCCTAACCAAATTGTTTGAAGGGAAGAACATAAACTGGAAGATGACTCTGAGAAACCAACTGAAGAATGTAAATATCTAGAATGCTGAGACCATCCAGTCTTACTTTACAAGGGTCTCTCAGATGAAGGAACAACTGGAAGTAGTAGATGAAGAAGTGGAGAATATAGATATTATGATGACCACCTTGAATGGTCTCCCTAGATCATGGGACTCCTTTATTCAAGGGATATGTTGCAGAAAGAAGTTAGTCAAATTTAGTAGACTATGGGAAGAATGATCTCAATAAGAAGCTTAGATATCAGCTCGAGAAGAAAATATGGGAAGTGAAGATCAAGCCCTCACAATTCATTCGAAGAAAAGCAAAAGAAGTTCTCATCACTCCAGAGGTAAGCATTTCCATAAAACTAAGTCTAGAAAATATTTTTCTAGAAGCAAATGTTATACATGTGATGAAGTAGGACACTTTGCAAAATATTTTCCTAAAATACAAAATAAGAAAAGGAGAAACAAGAGAATACATCACGCTCATGCTGCAGAGGATGATGAACCTTCCACAAAGAGAACTAGATATGAAAGTGAAGACTCTTCAAGTGATGACGAATATGTATTGATTTCTACTCTCACTAGAAACATCACACATGGAAGCAATGATTGGCTTATAGACAGTGGGGCTTCCAAACATATGACAGGATTCAAAGAGTCCTTTGTAAAAATTTTAGAACATGAATCACCTTACAAGGTGAAACTTGGAGATGACTACCAGTGTCCAATAAAAGGTAGTGGGGAATCCTCCTATAAGCTAGACTCTAGAAAGTCTATGAAGATGCAAGATGTATTGTTTGTACCAGGACTAAAGAAGAACCTTCTCTCGATATCTGCATTAGATTCAAAAGGCATGAGGGTTGCATTTATAGATGGCCAAGTTATCATGTGGCCAAAGGGAAATACTATTAATGATGCAATAGTGATTGGGGAACAAGAAGGAGGTCTATAAAAATTGAAGGGCCATCCAGAACAAGCTTTAGTACATGACATAGTAGATCTGAATGAGCTTTGGCATAGAAGGCTTGCACATGTGCATTATAGAGCACTACCACTTGCAAGTAGAGTTGTTGAAGGTCTTCCATAAATTCAAGAAAAACATAATGGATTCTGCAAAGGATGTGCGAAAGGAAAGAATACAAAGAAGAAATTTCCAATTAGCGAGAGAAAGGCAAAAGGAATCTTGGAAATCATTCACTCCGATGTATGCAGTCTGATGTCATCAAGTTCACTAAGGGGGTATGTATACTATGTTTCTTTCATTGATGACTTTTCTAGGAAGACATGGATTTTCTTCATGAAGAACAAATATGAAGTATTCAGCAAGTTCAAGGAATTCAAAGCCTTGATCGAGAACCACACTGAAAAGAAGATCAAGACCATTTGATCAGATAATGGCAGAGAATTCACATCAAATGAATTCAAAGAGTTATGCAAAGACTCAGGTTTTAAGAGGGAGTTGTCCATTCCATATAATCCACAACAGAATGGGATTGCAGAAAGAAAGAATAGAACTATCATGGAAGCTACAAGAGCAATGCTTCATGATCAAGATCTTCCTATGCATCTATGGTAGAAGCTTCCAGAACAATAGTGTATGTACATAACCATACTCCACACTGAGTACTCAAGAACAAGACACCTGAAGAAGTATTTTTTGGCAAGAAACTAGAAGTCATCCATCTCAGAATATTCGGCTGTTGAGTGTGCATACACATTCCAAAAGAGAAGAGGACAAAATTAGATCCTTTAGGAAAGAAGGGTATATTTGTGGGATACTCTGAAAGCTCGAAGGCTTACAGAATATACTTCCCAGGGTTCAAGAAGATTGACATCAGCAGGGATGTAACATTTGATGAAGACTTAGCTTACAACAAATCTAGAAAGAAACTTGCTGAAGTTCCTGAAGAATCAAAAGCACCCAGAATTCATGACACAACCATGAACGAAGAAACTCAAGAAGAAGATTGAGAATTTGAAGAACCTCAAGAACCTATAGATCCACCTCAGGAGAAGAATCCTCATAAGAGGAAACCTTCTTGGGTATGAGAAGCTATCCAAGGTGTAGAAATATATGGGGCT
Source organism: Pseudotsuga menziesii (assembly GCA_001517045.1). NCBI lineage: Eukaryota > Viridiplantae > Streptophyta > Pinopsida > Pinales > Pinaceae > Pseudotsuga > Pseudotsuga menziesii. The sequence goes on from LPNX010374892.1 coordinate 150,634, forward strand.
CCAGAAGAGAATCATAGAGAAAGAAAGAGGACCAGATCATGCTCTCGTTATGTAGCCTTATTATGTGATTTCATTGATAAAGAACCTTCCAATTATGAAGAAGCGGCAGAATGAAAAGAATGGAAGGATGCTATGATTGAAGAATATCAATCGATCATGAATAATGATGTTTGGGATGTTGTCCCAAGACCAGAAGGGAAGTTGGTTGTAACTTCCAAATGGATCTACAAGATCAAGCATGCTACAGACGGGAGCATAGAAAAATATAAAGCAAGATTTATTGCTCGTGGTTTCTCCCAAAAAGAAGGCCCTATATTATGAAGAAACTTTTGCACCTATAGCCAGATACACTTCCATCAAATCAGTACTTTCTCTGGCTGTAGTGATGAAATGGAAGATACACTAGATGGATGTCAAGACTACCTTATTGAATGGTGTAGTGGAAGAGAAAGTATATGTGGAGCAGCCACTCAGTTTTGAGACACATGATAGGGAGTCTCATGTGTGTAGATTGAAGAAATCCCTGTATGGTTTGAAATAGGCTCCCAAGACATGGTACAGTAGAATTGATAGCTTTCTATCTAGTTTGGGCATTACCAAGAGTAAAGCAGATTCCAACCTTTACTACAAGGTTGAGGATGGAAACCCAGTGATGCTCCTACTATATGTAGATGATCTGTTTGTAACAGGTATGGATGGGTTGATTGCTAATATGAAGAGGAATCTTGCTGTTGAGTTTGAAATGAAGGACTTGGGTATGATGCTTTTTTTTCTAGGCATGGAGGTGTGGCAAAATGTAGATGGAATTTCCATAAGACAAGGGAAATATATGGTAGAGATCTTGAAGACATTCAGGATGATGGACTGCAAGGACATGACCACACCTATGGCATCAAACCTAAAGCTATTAAGTCATGTTTCATTGGAATCAGTTGATGCTACAATGTATCATCAGATGATTGGGTCCTTGATGTACCTGACAAACACGAGACTAGATATTTTCTTTGTTGTGAACACCTTCAGCCAGTTCCTGACAGATCCGAGACATGTTCACTTGATTGCTGTAAAGCATATTCTGAGGTACCTAAGGGATACAGTTGATTATGGGCTCAAGTATGAGGCAAGCCAGAAGATTAAACTGGAGGGTTATGTTGATTCATATTGGGCAGGAAGTGCCATCGATAGGAAGAGCACTTCAAGGTGTTGCTTTAGTATGGGATCAGGTGTGATCTATTGGTTTAGTAGGAAGCAATCCTGTGTGGCACTGAGTACAGCTGGAGCAGAGTATTTCGTAGCTTGATCAGCTGGTTGTGAGATAGTATGGTTGAGGAAGATATTGTCTGATTTATTTGATCTCCAGTTGGATGCTACTTGTATATATTGTGACAACCAAAGTTGTGTGAAGTTGTTGGAGAACCCGGTGTTCCATGACAAGTCGAAGCATATTGAGATCAAGTATCACTATATCAGGGATATGGTGCAGAGAGGAGTAGTGAAGCTCCAGTATGTTACGATGGATGAATAGATAGTTGATGTGTTGACGAAGCCATTAGCTAGAGTGAAGTTTGAGTACTTTAGGGAGAAGCTTGGTGTTCTCTAGATTGAGATTTCCCCTAAGGGGAAGTGATGAGTCCATGAGCCATTCTAACATGGTGAGAGGATTGGTTCCTTCCATGGTCAGATGTGAGGGCTGAGCCATTCTATCATGGTGAGAGGATTGGTTCCTTCCATGTCATATATGAGTGCTGGCCATTCTGATTTGACTATAGGATTGGTTCCTACATGATAAAATATAAGGGATATTGCCATTCTTTGTATGGAGGTACCTAGTCAGTTACCAGGAAAACTCAGTCTAGGACCGAGGGCCATTCTGATATGTCTGTGAGATGTGTTCTCACATGAGTAGATATGAGTGCATGGCCATTTTGATGTGATTGAGGGATGTGTTCCCACTTGATCAGATATAAGGGCTCTTGCAATTATACCATGGTGAGAGGATTGGTTCCTTCCATGTCAGATGTGAGTGCTGGCCATTCTGACTCAAGGTCAAATATAAGGGCTATTTCCATTCTATGAATGGAGGCACCTGGTCAGTTACCAGGAACCCTCAGTCTAGGACTTAGTGCCTTTCTGACAAGTCAAGGTCAGATGTAAGTGATGTGCCTTTCCACAGATGATAGTAGTTGTGTACTGTCATGCTGGTGGATGTGAGTGCTGTGCCTTTCCACAGATGATAGTAGTTTTGTACTGTCATGCTGGTGGATGTGATTACTGTGCCTTTCTGACAAGTCAAGGTCAGATGTGAGTGTTGTGCCTTTCTAACGAGTTAAGGTCAGATGTGAGTGTTGTGCCTTACTGACGAGTCAAGGTTAGATGTGAGTGCTCTGCCTTTCTAATGAGTCAAGGTCAAATGTGAGTGCTATGACTTTCTAACGAGTCAATGTTAGATGTGAGTGCTGAGCCTTTTCACAAATGATAGTAGTTGAGTACTATCATGATGGTGAATGTAAGGGCTATGCCTTTCTAACATGATGTTGGATGTGTTCCTCTCATGGTTAGATGCGAGTGCTGGCCATTCTGACTTAGGGTCAGATATAAGGGATAAAGAAGACCTACAAGGAGGCTAGGCCTACAACCAACATGAAAAAGGGTTGGCTCTGTAGAAATTCCTGTGATGAGAAGAATCATGAGATAGAACCTATGATGATGACCCAGTGATGATCCAGATCAAGCTATGATTTAGATCTAGTTATGATGTCTCCGAGATGATCCAAATCAAGTGATGATCCAAATTTAGCAGTGATGATCCAGATCGAGTGACGATCCATATCCAATAGTGATGATCCAGATCCAAGAGTGATGATCCAGATCAAGTGATGATCTAGATCTAGTGATGATGTCTCCATGATGATCTAGATCGAGTGATGATCCAGATCCAGTGATGATGTCCCCGTGATGATTCGGATCGGGTGATGATCCAGATCGAGTGATGATCTAGATCCATTGATGATGATTCATATCGAGTGATGATCCAGTTCCAAGATGAAGATGACTTGAATATGCAGATGATGAGATGATCCAGAGAAGAAGACTAGTGCTGACAAATTGTGTCGAGACTATACCTTCCTAGTTAAGAGGGAGTGTTGATGTATATGTAACTTCAGAATGTATTCACTTGTATATTTCATGTGTTGTACCCCAATGTTTATTTCGAGAAGTATCTGTAATGTAATTGAGTCATGTCATGCCCTTATGTTCCTATCGGGAGGTTCTATAATCTAAACAAGTCATGTCAAGTCATTGTGGGTAACCCTCCTATTGATAAAGGGTTAAAGTACCCATAGTTCTAGGGCACTAGGGTTATTAGAATCTCCTAAAGAAGTCGGCCCTAGTAGGATTTTGTCAAGTCAGGATTAGTATAAATAGAGAGCTAGCCTCTCTATTTAGAGCACACTCACTCACACTCAGTTGTAGCACATAGCTAAGGAAGAAGATGACACTGGGTCTAGGAAGAAAAAGGTTACTACTATTGGGAGATCATCTTACTATTTTGGGGTTTTCCTTTTGGTGTTGATTCTATCTCTGAGGAAGTTGCGGGGTTTTCTCCATTTATGGTTTCCCTGAGGAAAAACATTGTGTTCATTGTCTCTTTTGTTTGATTGTTGTACTTGTTATTCTCTTAGTTAAATATCCTAACATAATGCTAGCTTGAATGAAAAAATTCTAACACAGATCACCCAACACATGGGACAAATGTTTGTTCAAACCTCAAAACCTATAGCTAGTCAGGATATGTAGCAACATGCTAAGCCTTCCCTGACTTCTGAAATCCTCATAGTTCAATCCATGGACCTTAGGGGGAATACAAAGAAGTACAAGGGTAAAAAAATTGTTAATCCTTCTCAAACTCCCGAAGAACTCATAGTTCAATCCATGGAACTTAGAGGAAATAAGAAGAAATACAAGAGTAAGCAGAATGCTAACTTTGGGGAGGGAGATGTACTGAATCCAGCTCAACATGGTGGGAAAAAAAATCTGTTGTTTTAATGCAACCTTTTCTATAGCACCATTGTCAAATGGTTTCTACAAAGTTGGAATTTCTGCTAGGAGGAAACCAATGAAAATTCTCGCAAGAGGGAAATGATACCAATGCCAATGTCTTCATGTGTGATCATGAGGTGAACATAAAAATGAGATCTCATTCTCATGATGTACTTCCTAGTAAATTGGATCAATCGGAATCACAACCAAGTGGTTCTCTCACTATTGAGAAACCAACCATATACATAGTACCACGCACCCCCATAGGTGATCTATTTAGAACAATGAATAATTTTGATGCACAAGCTACTTATAATGAAAATGTTGTTGAGGAAATAGCTCAAGCACCATGTTCCATGTCTTACATGGAGGTGTTGCAATAATTTCATGCACAAAGAAAGGAATTATTGTTTTTAACTAGAGCTATTGATCCACCTGATCTGACATTGATCACATTAGACTTATAAAAATCAACCTGTAGGATTCCTTCCAAAGTTTCTTTTCATATTAAAGTAACATCTCATGGAAATAATATCTTTCAAGCCATAGTTGATGAAGGGGCCTCAACCTCTGTCATGTCATTTTAATATTAGAAAGCATTAGAATCATCCACCTTAGTTCAACCCCATATTGTGCGAAAAGCATTTGAAAAACATTTGTTCTCTCCTCACAAACTCATTCTATCCTTCCCTACTGAATGGGGTGGAAAAACAATCACAATAGATGCTGAGGTAGTAGATGCGTCTATAGATTACAATTGTCTATTAGGACATATTTGGATACACGCGATGATTGCTATAGTGTCTTCAGAGTCTCAAGCGATTCAATTCCCTCATTGGGAAAGATTGTTATGATTGACTAATTAGATTAATGCATGCTTGAAACCACTATCTAATTAAATGTTCATTTCATTAGGGATTCTCTAAAGGAATTTCAAGACATTAGGGTGGGATTGTTAAAAAATGATTCCCTCAATGGAAACTTGATGATCCCACAAACCTTATCTATTGTAGAAGTGTCATACCAAGATGTTCAAATGGATTCAGTAGATTTGGATTAAAATATTCCCTTGATGGAGGAATATGATCCAGTTACTTGGCCCATTTTGGCTGTGAGATATCCCAGCTCAGTTAATTTCTTACACAATATTTTATCATCAAATGAAACTATCCTTGAAATCATAAATATTTGGTTGTACCCACCTAAGGACATCTTTTGTGGATCCACTGGGAGCATATTTGGTTTAAATCCACCCAAGTATAGGAGCATTTGGTGTATGTCCCTTGATCTGATCAGGTATATTTGGAAGCACACATATAGGTTTATGTTTTCCCTATGTGAATATGCATTTGAACCTTTTGCAACCCAAACTTTCCATAGGGTCGAACCTATTGGAAATTGGTGGGTCAACCCATCATATATGTATTTTACACCATTTAAACAAAAGAGCTGACCAAACATGGGACACCCTAGTCAGCAACTCATTTCCATTTTGGTGCACATGCTAAGTTATTCTCACAAGCCTAGGAACCCAATTAGTCCCATCATGAACTAGAGTTTGAGACCACATACTTCTCTTCCATACAGTTCTGACCATTTCATGATGGGATCCCTTATTTCATGTTAGTTTACATAATCATGTGTTAAAATATCTGCATGAACATTTGTGCTTACTGCTTTAGTGCTTATTGCTTACATTGCGTATATTCATTTGTAGTCACTTTTTTTCTCAAAATGCCTATGAATCATTACTTCTTTTTAAGTTGACCTATACATTCTAGAACTATTTGATTTAGGTATTTGATGGACCATGATTCATTGTGATTTATGATTTTTTTTTTTTCACAAGAATTAGCATGAAGTAAACCACACTTCCCCCTTTTTACTTGTTCATCACATTAAATTGGATAACCGCAATTACTTGGTTCTATTTCACCGTTCATCGACACAAAATCCTGCTTCATATAGCCAACCGATGGAGGGAACATCCATAAGAGTGTGCACAACTAGATCATCCCTTATCTGCAATATGTATATTTACCTTGGCCTGACCATTACACTTGAAAAACAAAGTATGCCCATGCAACACTTGTTCCCTCCCATGTACCATAGCATTCTTTATTCTTTTTTCAAGCTAATAAATGAAAAAGGCACTAAAAATTAGAAAAATAAAAAAATAAAAAAAAGGGGAAACTTGAATCGTGTCATATTGAATCTTCAAGATAAAGGAAACAATCAGTAATAGTCACCCTTGAACATGACACATGATTTTGTATCCGCTGTCAGTGCACCATTTACATGTGACTTAGGAAGCTGTACTAGTAATTTGAATAGATCTCCACTGATAGGTTACCCTTCCTATAATCTATGGATATTTCATTAATTCATCTAGAGTTGGCTAATTTCACAATGGTTGGTTACTCGAGTATTATGCTTCCAAGTGTCCATTCTGTGTCGTGTTATGTGTTCAAGGGAAGTAAAACCAATGTCAGCCATTCCTAAAATGTTTCTGACCAATCATGTCAGCCTTCCTTGTGTCAATATACATGTTGGCAGGATGGGGCAGACCCGGGTTCTTATGCTTTTATCTTTGCACCAACAAATAGACCCACAGTGTTGGCCCTTTTGGAAAAAACCTATGAACAGGTTGCAGTCTCACCCGAAACAGCTATGGGGTGCCGTAGAATCACGTTTCTGCAGGTGAAAGAGGGATATTACTGTACCTTTATCCTTAACAAATAAGAATTATGCAATACAGAGCTTCGACATTCACTTAAATAGCTTCACAGTTTAGATAAAAAGACAGTTTCTTGCTTAACCCTTAACTGGGAATTCACAGCAAAATACTTAGCAATTTATCTTACTTTATCATTCATCCACTTATCAAATGCATAAAAACATAATAGGAACAAAATAAAAAGAACCACCACAACACAAGATATACGTGGTTCACCCCCAGTGTAGGGGCTACGTCCACAGAAATACGTTTATATTCAACAATTTACAAAACAATGCAGTTCCGATCTGCGCACTCAGCTACAGAACCTTTCTTCCAAAACCCTCTATGCACTCAGCTACAGAGGTCATCCATGCACTCAGCTGGGACTTAACCTTAAACCCAAAAATAGACCTTAGCTTCTTCGCATCACATCATCATCATAACACAAAGCTTACTTGATTCCTTTACATAAGTGTCTATTTATACAAGTGCATTATTACAATACCATGGGCTTAAAAACCATGGGTACCCAAAAACCAGGGGACATTTACAAAAAGAGGGGCTTTGACCCAACCCCAAAGCCCCTAAGACTATTTTGGACCGCAACTCCGCTTACAAGCTTCGCACCAAAACCATGGAGTTGCCAAAATTAAGGACCTTCAAGGTCCAAGCCCCAATAGGCCCCTAAGACTCACCAGTGTCCCATCCTGGGACACTCTACTGCTTTTCAGGTATAAGAATCTTGTTGGTGAAGATAGTAAACTGCTTGTTGAGGCTGCACATGATATCTTCGGCTGCTTTCTCTTTCTCCACTATCTCCTGCAATGTTGCTGCAGATGCTTCGTTGGCCTTTTCCTATGCAAATGCATCATAATCCTTCAATACTTTGAGCTAGTTTTCTACAGCAGTGCTCAACTCCAATGCCTCGTTAATGAGGGGCTGCACAGATCTCACTAACAATGTTTCTTTTCTTCTGCAAGACTCAATTTCTCGCTAGAGCTCATTACTATGATTTACCTTAAGCATCTTCTGCATAGGAGGAAATGTCTTAATTTCTTCTTTTACTGCATCCAACTTTGTTTGTCGCTTCTTGATGGTTTCTTGCAACTTTTCTAGTTTTGGGTTTTCCTGCAAGTTTGTCCAGGCCTCGACACTTTCATCTAGCATCTTTGATGCACTACTCACAGGATATGAGATCTTCGTTGCTGAGGCCTGAATATCTCTAAGATGCTGTTCCCTAACCTCTATTTGACTCTTAGGAATGAGGTGAAGCTGAAGCTCCACAATCTGGGCCTCATGTTCTGCTTTCATCTTCTCTATCTGGCTTCTAGATTGTTGTGCATAGTCTTTCAACTTTACTATTCTTTGCTCCAATTCTTATTCAGCCTGCATGTCAAAGTCAGGGATACTTCGACATGCCTCATCCAACACTCGTGCTAGTGTGGCTTACTTGTTTTCTGTTTCCCTCTTCTTCTGTTCAACTTCTTTCAACTATGCTTCGAGGCTCTCACTCTACTTCATGGTATTCTCTAACTGCATGTGTGTGTAGCTGTCTCATTCTCGGATCTCCTTCATGAGTGCCAATTGGCAAAAATGCAGCCCCGGCATAGAAAACTTAGTGTAATCTATCTCAACTATCATGCTTACCTATGATCGAGATGCTGCGTAAGGTATTATAAGAGCTACACTTGGTACTTGTCCTCTGTTGTTTTTGGTTGGCCATTGTCTAGTATCTGGCTGCACGCCTATTGGGGCACTGCTTGCTATAGCACTAGTTGTTGTTCTTTCCAATAACACCTTATGTTCTACAATTCGTTGTGCTACGCCAATGAGCACATCAAGATGTTTAGCTTCAAACTCTACCCATTTTCTAGATAATACCTTTGTAGACTTCGTTAGAGCCTGATTAATCTCTTCAATCGTCAAAGCTGGCTCTTCGACAATATTCTTTCCCTTCGACGCCTTAGTTTTCTTTCTGGGATGAGGCTTAGTAACTTCCTCCACTTCTAGGGACTTTCGCTTATCTGGGCGATAAGGGTTTGAAATGGTCTTGACTGATTCTTCTTCTTCTTCACCATTTTTCTCTTCTTCTTCTCCATCAGCTCCGTCATCTCCACCATGGTCACCTTCGTTTTGATATGATTCATCTTGTCCTTCGCTCTCTTCTAGTGGGTCATTTTGCTATGGCTGGCTAGGACCTATGCCCACATCTATTACTGGAGGGATTGGTATGTCGGGCCTTGTTCTTGCATCCTTCATCCATTCATCCGGCCACTGCTGAACTACTGTGAGGTTGTCTTCCTGGTTCACCATGTATGGTAACTTCCACCATGTATGTTTGTTATTTGCGCAGGCCTGGATGAAGACATTATGCATATCAACCTTGAATTTGGCCACTCTAGTATACTGAGAAAATAGCTCATTACGGAGCCACGGTATTTTTAGGATCTCAACTGTAATATTCAGTGAATAGTAGGCAAACATGTAGTTTGTCATCTGCTGCAAGTCCTTATCCTGTGAAATCCAAAGAGATGCATACCTTGCTACGCTAGGCATCTCCGGAGGCACATCAACAAACTATGCCTCGGCAGGTTCTCTCCATCTACCAGTGCAATAAGCACTAACAACCATGAATAATAAAATGCTCTACCTTTATCTTGTGCATCACAGACATCTACAAGGAATTCTCTAGCAATGTACTCTGTCCATTTGTAACCGTATCCTTCGGCACAGTTCACAGCAATACTGGAAATCGGGGCAGGTACTTCATTAGGTCTGCACTTCCTCATTAATTTACATGCTAGGATCTCTATGGCATAGCAAATGTTCTAGTGCTGAATAGTCGATGTTTGATACCCTCCATTTCCTTTTGTCAAACCGAAGCGGTCCTTAATGTGCTGCGCCAGCTTCGTATCTTCATTCTTTCCAACAAATTCAATGCTAGGATCAGGCCCTTCCTTCGACAAGCCTATAATCCTATAAATTAGCTCTCCATCAATAGCAATTCTCTGGTTTCCTATCCATAGGTGCCCATCATGCACCAACTCCAATAACTACTTGACCATAGCAGTAACCTATGGGCTGCGACCAAAGTGGGGGACGTTCAGCATCTTCAACAAGCCAGCTTGCTCCAAGCCAGCAGCCCGCTGTTTTACTTCAAGTAATGTCGTTCCAACCTCCAAATAATGGATGGAGTGCAAGTATTTCCCAGGTGCGAACTGTGGAAAATTCTCACGATCGTATCGTGGTCTATGTACCTGAGCCGATCTACTCTTCCTGTCATCGTTCCGACCAACTTCACACTCTGTGGCAACGAAGGGGTGAGTAACATGAACTTGACCGTCCATCGAGGTGGTTGAACTCCTTGTTGAATAGGTGATAGATATGGTGGACGCTGCGATGCAGTGTTCTCATCCTCACCGAAGTCTTTGAAATCTTCAGGTGGGAGCTCTACCAAACCAGGAGGATTCATCTGAATCACGGGATCCTTCGGTGTCTTTCCTAATGGTTTGTGCCTTTCTTCGTTCCACTTAGAGTGAACTTCTTCCTTAAACTTCTTTCTGTTAGATCATGTCTGCATCGGTTGATTCGGCGCTGGGGAAGTCTCTTCGTGAGGTGCAGATGCAGGTGGGTTCCTCATAAAGTTCTACAGACCCCTCTTTTTGAAATATCTCAACAATTTCTTGACTATGTGATCAGCTGACATGGACTCAACTGTGAAACTCAAGAAAATGCGAAATTCGCAGGCCTGGGTGTCTTCTTATAGGATCCAACGACCAAATCTGCCATAACTGTGCATTAAAGACACCAAATTTGACTGAGTGACTATAGATCTTGTCCAAACGGCACTAGATTTCCCAAATACGGCTGTGGATTCGACCAAAATCTCATCATTATAGGAAGTTAATGCAGTTAACGTACCAGCGCCACCAAATATGACTTTTTCCAACAATCGAATTTTAAGCTTCGACACACCTTTCTTCTTTGGCACAACCACTAACTTTTGCTTCGCCACAATAAGGACCTTAGACACAATATAGACCTTCGACACATCCTCACACAAGCTTTGACAGAACTTCAAACTTTGACCCACAACAGAATTTCTTCCACAACCTTCGACACTTCGTAAATTTTGCAACAATATACCGAAGCTCTCTGAGAACAGCTTCATTATAGTGTATTACCCAATTTCAACTATTCTTGGTACTTAGACTCTTATTCTTGCTATTACTTTTGATCAGGGGGTACAGGCCCGTCCCTGTACTTCTTTAATCTACTTCCATTCACCATGGAAGGCAAAATTTCTCCATTCAATTTAGCTAACTGAATTGCACCACCATCGGTAACTTTCTGAACTATGTATGGTCCTTTCCAATGTGTCTTGAACTTACCTGGGAACTTCATGAATTTACTGTCATACAAGAGCACAAGATCACCATTCTGAAAATGCTTCTTCTTAATGTGTCTATCATGCCATGTTTTTTCTCTAGCTTTCTGTACTTGCTGCTGGAAACCTACAATGAATCTGTCTTCTTCTAGTTCCAGAATCTTGACCAGCCTTTCATTCAACACAGCTGGATCATCCATCTCTATGAAGGCAGATATTCTGAGGCTAGGAACAATGTACTCCATGGGCATAACTGCTTCTTGTCCATATACCAGCCTAAAAGGTGTGTGGCCTGTCAAATTCTTGCAAGTGGTTCTATAAGCCCATAATACTACTGGAATTCTAAGATCCCAATCATTTCTATTAACATTGCAAACCCTTGTTAGAGCGTGCTCAAGAAACTTCTTAAAGGATTCGACAGTGCCATTTGCTTGAGGATGGTAGGCAGTACTTTTCTGATGATATACTTGAAATTCTTTGGTCAATGCTTCAATAGTCTTATTCAGAAAATGTGATCTTTGATCACTCATAAGAATTCTAGGACACCCAAACCTCGATAAGATATTATCAAATATGAACTTCACAACTGTAGCAGTTCTATAGTCCTTGACTGGTTGAGCTTCGGCCCAACGATTAAGGTAATTAGTTGCTGTAATAATGTATCTTGCTCCATAGTTCTTTGCATGGGGGTTGATTGGTCCAACAAAATCAATAGCCCACTTGTCAAATGCTTGTAAAGTTACCTGTGGAACCAGAGGCATCTCATCCCTCCTGGATGGTTTGCCTATCCTCTGACAGATATCACAGCTATGGAAATACTCTCTTGCATCCTTATGAATCATAGGCCACCACAATCCAACTGTCAGAATCTTCTGTGCCATAGCTTTTCCTACATAATGACCTCTTGCTGCTCCAGAATGTGCCTTAGCCAAAATCAGTGGATTTTCATGCTCCAGGACACATCTGTGTAGTATTTCATCTGGTCCCATCTTATATAGATGTCTTGCTATCAAGGTAAATTCAGCTTCTATAACCACTAGCTACTTCTTCTGCTGTGTTTTCATCTCAGAGGGTGCAAAACCTGTAGACAAGTACTAAACAATATCCTGAAAATAGTCATCAACCATCTGGATTTGAAAACATCTGGGAATCAGGAAGACCTTCATCCAAACTAGTGGGCTCTTCTCCTGACTCGAGCCTCAACAAGTTGTCAGGCCCCAGGTTAAGTCTTCCTGGCTTAACTATGATCTCAAAGTCATACTCCTGAAAGAAAATCAGCCATCTGCATATCCTTCCACCTAACACAGGCTTGTTAACCAAATACTTCAAAGCATAATGGTTAGTGAACATCTTAAAATGAGATCCTAACAAATAATGTCTAAATTTATGCAAGGCATAAACCATAGCTAGACCTTCTTGTTCTGTGATAGTATAATTCTTTTCTGCTGTGGACAATTTTCTACTTGCAAAAGCAATAGGGTGATCAATATTAACTTCACCTGACTGAGCCAATACTATACCTAAAGCAATGGAATGATGCATCGACATGAACATGAAAATCCTTACTATAGTAAGGGAATACTAAGATAGGGGTAGTTACCATCTTTTCTTTCAAAATATCCAAGATTTCCTGACATTCACGTGACCACTCAAACTTAATATCTTTCTTCAATTTATTTTCCATAGGGGCTGTAATCTGAGCATATCCTAATGAATTTCCTATAACACCCCGGTTTTGACCCCGTTGCATTAAATGTACATGATGTATATATCGTAAATGATTATGGTGCGGAGCTAAAGGCCAAGGCCCCACCACTGATCGGTTATGCTATGTTTTGGATGTAAATGTGTCACCGATGGAATATCGGGGCATGTGGCACATATTAAGTTTATCATCAAGTAAATATGCATCTTTAATTAAAAGAACTCGACCAGCTACGTTAGCGGCAACTAAAATGTGAAAGGGCATGATTTTCACAAGGATAAGGATGTGGGGGAATTTCTCAAACCTTGGCCAATGGGGTAAAAAAATCCATGTGTCTTCTTTCATTGCCTTACCCAACCACTTTCATTGAAGAATTGTTGCTGGTGGTTGAGGCAGTTAATTGTTTTGGGAGTGGGGTGGCAGGACTGTCAGTCCTCACCCACATGCACACTCCACCATAGTTGACTTCACAATGGAAGAAACCACCGTCCTCACATGTGGAATCATACCACTCTTCTTCCATGACAGTGCTGAACCAATCACGCTCTCCACTCATTCACTTCACCATGTGTTACCTCCACAGTTTGTTCTTTCCTCATGGTATACTCACATCCACACACAGGCTTACTTGGTTTCACTCTCGCAGACATTCCTCTCTCCACGACGGTGCTGTTACTCATGCACTTCCAATTTCACATCCTCCTGTAGGTTGTTTCTCCTCTATAGATTTGTGGATGGGTGGCTGTATCCTCTCCTCACAGGATGATTTTGGGTTGTTGCGGTCTTCCTTTCCTATGAATGTTGTGGTCTTATCTATGATTGAGGTCTGTTGCAAGATTTCATCCACACGCAGACTGGGAGTATGTGTATTTTCCTCTTCAGTGCATCCCGTGTAAGTTTTCCACGTCTTTAGTTGTCCAGGGCGGACTGTCGATTTCCCCATGTTGTGAATGTGGTTGCTGTTACGTTAGAACTGTTGTAATCCACTTGGGAGTATTTTCCCCAGTTTTTGTGTTCACTATTACGCAGTTGGACTGCTATAGATTTCCTGGAGTCGTTTTGGCCATGAGAGGGCCAATAACGACTCAGAAATTGTTTCCCCTGTGAAGCTGTAAATTCTGAGTAGTTGCATGCGGTGCAAGGGATGGTCTTCGGACTGTGTAGGGAGCAGGGATGGGGGCTTAGTTTTGCTTGACAAACTTGGTGGCTGAAAACCACACAAACAGATCTAGAGGGCTGGCTTTCTTCTCCACCACCCCTGAATAGCACTGGAAGGGAATGCAGGGCCTGAGGGACTATGTAGCAAAGAAGGGACTAATTCCTTGTGTTGGGTGTGTGTGGGTGTCTTAGAAGTTAGGCTAGTTCTGGTGTAGGTGTTCTTGGCTTTGTAATGAGCTCACCAGCTTAGCATTTAGCCTTTCCCAACTCCTTGATGGCCTGATAAATCCAACTGTGTTGGCTTGGCTGTGTTTTGTGTATCCCTGGCTATGTGTAAGCCTGCTTGTTCCCTTATTCCTTGGAGAATCATGCCCAGCTCGGGGGTGGTAGCGCTGCTAAGAGATTAAGGAGCATGCTAGACTATGGTTGGGTGGAATGTTGCAGTGACGTAGCTGGTTGTGGATCGAGTTCTTCATAAGATAAGTGATCTTGTGCATTTTACTTCTGCAACTATATTTTTTGTTAATGAATGTAATGAACATGTTGAATGCTTATTTGAATGTAAGATGTTTTTGCTGTGTCTAATAGATAATTGCATCTGTGCATGATAAATGTTCATATGTGCATGTTCAAGTGCAATGCACATGTCTAAGCATTATGTTTTAGCAATTTTATGAATTCACTTTTCATAGGGATCTTAGCCCAGGTGGTTAAAGCTTGGGTTCGTGTCCTCTTCGTTAGTCGGAGGGTTGGGGACATGACATTTCCTATAATATCCAGTATGACCAAGCGTAGTGCGAAGTTGCTTAATAGACTTCGGAGGTGGAAAGTTCACAACAATGGCTATCTTTGCAGGATCCACCATCAATCCTTGCTTGCATACAATGTGACCTAGCAGAATTCCAAAAGGTGCACAAAAGAGACACTTCTTCAGGTTCAATGAAATCTAATGCTGTCTACACTTGTCCAGCATAAGTCTTAAACTGGCTATATGATCTTTCAATAAACCAAAGATAGTCCAATCATCAAAGTAAAATTCCAAGATCTTATGAATAAATTCCTTAAATGCAGATATGACTACTCTAGAAAATATAGCAGATGCATTCTTCAATCCAAAGGGCATAACAGTATACTAAAAAGATCCCATTTCTGTAGCGAAGGTTGTTTTATGTTGATCCTCTGGAGCAATTCTGATTTGATGGTAACCTAGAAATCCATCAGTGAAAGAATATACTTCTTGACCTCCGACATTGTCTAAAAATTCATCTGTAAAGGGAGTAGGAAAATGATCATGTAAACAGGCATCATTCAACTTCCTCAGATCAACATAGATTCTGATTTCTCCCTTGGTCTTATTTTCTTGTACCACCATAGGGTTGACCCATTCGGACTCTTCGACAAGCTCAATGATTCCTACAGTGAGCATCTTATCTAGCTCCATCCTAACTTTTTCTTTATACTTAGGGTTCAGCCTATAAGGGTGTTGCTTCACAGGCTTCGCATCAGCTTTCAAAGGTATTTTTATCACTCCTATATCACCAAGGATACCTTTCATTTCTGAGAAATTTGTTGAAAATAAGTCTTGATACTCATGGAGGTGTTTAGTCACTTTGCTCACCATTTCTTTGTCCCAATAATCTCCAATGGTAGCGTACTTAGGCATTTCTTCTGATCCAATGTTTACTTTCTTTGTTTTCAAGGGCTGAGTTATGTCAGGTGATTCAACTGCTGGTCCATGTACTTCGCAATGTCCTTCTGACTCAAGAATATTAATGTTGTGAGGGTCATCGTCTTCATCAATGGTGAGGTTATAGCAATCTACGACATTAGTTTCCTGTTCCTTCCAATCAGGTTGGTACTCGGCTATTTCTTTATCATCAAACACCTTAGTATGGATCAACCTAATAGCTGCGTCCAAAGCAGGGAAAACATCATTAAGAGAAAATGTGAGCACAAAACTATCAGCAAGGCTAACCCAACTTACAGTACCATGGTGAAGCTCCACTTCCGCATACCAGTTCTTTGCTACAGGTTCCAGAGTGTGTACAAATCTGTGTACCCATTCTTCACAAGGTACATGCTTCCATGCTTCATAACATTGCTCCAAATGTTCCTGAGGGCTATTCTTACCATTAAATTTGCTTCGTACTTCCTGAGGTTGATCCATGAATCTCAGGAAAAGAAACTTTTGACAATATCTCCAACTATGAATATACTTTTTATGACCATTTCACCATCTGGCAGCTGTGGCTCTGAATACTGAATCTAGAGTCTCCATTTTCTGTGGATCTGGTACTTGCTCTAAGAATTGTGCAATAAAATATTCTGGGTTTTTCAAGCCATCAAAAGTAGGTAAGATTCTTATCTGTGAGCCAACCCATCTGATAGACTTAGTAATTCTTGCACATCGATGTCCAAGCAGCTCATAAAGTTGATTCTGCCAATTCTCTAGGCCTTCGTCTGAATCAGTCATGCAAGAACTATCACACTGCCAATCCATTATAACTTCAACAGTAGGGTTAACATAGTCTTCTTCTTTAGCTATGATGTTGTAAATATGATCCAAAACATCCTGATATTCATCTCTAACTGGCTCTGCATACCTTTGTCCTTGAGAAGGGTCCAACGGTACTATGACTCTCAAGCCTTTTCCTTCAAAAGTCATCTAACTATTCTTAAGGTTGATTACTGCATAATTGTCTAGTGCCCATTTAATTCCTAGCAATGCTAGATAGGGGTTGCTATCATCAATTATTTCAATGACTTCAAAATCTGCTAAGGTACGGACTCCATCAATATCCACTGGTACACTAGGGAATCTTCCCAAGGGCACAATCTTCTGCTGATTGGGTAATCTCAACTGTATAGGGGACCATTCAAGTGTAGGTTTTCCCATTTGTTCCCATGTCTACTTAGTTAGGACATTCACTTCTAATCCCAGGTCTAAAATGATATCAGTCATGTCATAATCTCCTATCTGAGCATGCAATCTCATTTCTCTTTCAATCCTTCTAACTCTATTAATAGTTTTTCCTATATCAAAGCTTCGTTGAGGTTCACAAGACTCAATAAATTTCTATAACTCGTTCAAAGCATTTTAATTTCTTAATAGCTTCATACAACTCTGTGAAAATGATGTCAGTGTACTTACTTGATCCAGCGAAGCTTCTTGAAACTGTAACTGCTGTTGATGCTGTTGCATAGTTGCTACTGATGTTCTTGGATTAGAAAAGTCTTTTTTAGCTTCCATAAATGTTCCTTTTTCTCTTCCAACATTAAAGGATGGAATTTTCTTTGGGGTCTTACGGACCCAAGCCTCGTCAGGATATTTCCCCTTATTCTGCACCTGCATCGTAGTTCCATTTCTTGTAACAACATTAAGGGATGGGACAGGTCTTTTCTCTACAGCAATCATCTGAACATTCTGAGTAGGAGTGCCATTTCTTTCTTGTGTCTTGGCTATCAACTATGGGCATTTATCAATCACATGATCTACTGGTCTGTAATATCGACATGTCGTAGTTGGGTTCTGACATTCTCTAGCTACATGTCCTACCTGATTACAGTTATAGCAAGTAATCTAGCCCCGTCCTCTTCTAGGCATACCACCATGACCATGACCTCTGAAATTACCTTGACCTAGTGTACCACCATGGTAACCATATCCATCATTTCCTTGTGCATTGGTTTGTACCCTATAAGCATCATAGGTTCGCTCTCTCATGAGGTCAAAGCTATGGCATTCGTCTTCGTTATGTCCAACTGACTTACAGAACTTGCAGTAGGGATTCTTAGGTACTTGAACATATCTCTACAATAGATAACAATCTTCAGGTTGATGCTGGCCAGTTGTTCTACAGATCTCACAATATAGGACATTAGGGTTAAACGGGTTTGGTGCACCAGTATTCAAATAATTTCATAATGCAGGACACTGTTCTTTGTCATGACCTTTTGTCTTACATCATGTACACCAAACCACTTCTCGAATAGATTTCCCTTTTTTCATGTCATGAAGCTCCAAAGCCATTTCTTCTAATTATGCCTGTATTTGGGCTATTCCAGAATTATCTCCAACAGGAGTTGTTTCAAGTTTCATAGCAATTTCCAATGCCTCTTACTGATCAGCAACCTTCTGTTGCATAAGTGGAGTCCTGATATGAGGCAATCGTGCTGCAATGAACCATTCTTTATGCTGTTCTAGTCCAATAGTGAAATTAACTTGATCCAATAGAACCTTGAACCTCTAATCAAAGTCCCAAACTGATTCACCTCGCTTCTGCTGAATTTATTTCAGTTCAGTTATACACTGTGACTCCGATTTAGGCTTCTTGAATTATTTGATCATTGATTTTTTAATATCAGCCAAGGTATAGTTTTGATACTAGAAAACTTCATAAACCAGGTCAAATCTCGGTCTCTGAAAGAGGTGACCAGCTGCACTCTTTTTGTATTTTGATCCATAATATTCTTAGTAGTCCAAGCAGCTTCACATAAGAACCAAAACTACTCTGGATCCTTTGATTCAGTTCCTTTAAATATTGGGAGCTTGATATCATCATTCACATGGGCCATAGTGAATCGAGGGGGAGGAGGAGGGGAGGAGGAGGAGGAAGACTGATAACAGGGGGAATACTGGTAACATGAGGAAGGGAACTTACTGAGGTAGACTGACCTGCGACAGGACTACTCGGTCTAGGGTTACTTTCAGATTACAAAGGGTTCTCAGGGATAACAGATCTTCGCTGTGGAGTTAGAGGAGGGTTTCCAACAAAAGGGGTTTCTTCATATTCAGAGTCTTCTTGACTTAATGAGGTATAATCAGTATTCTAGCCTAGTATATAGGATCCAAGAGTTCTCTTGTATCTTTTACCATTACGAAGCAAACCACTTTGCTTGTCGAAGTCACTTTCGCTTCCAAACATAGGTTAGTAGCAATAAATCTAGTAATCTGATTGGATAAGCAATATGCCTTTTTTAGCCAAGAGAATTTTAATTGTTAGACTTAATGAATTCAGGTACTTACCCCTTGGTCCTTTGAAAAATTGTCTTTCTGCTTCGCTGAAAGAAGTATGTGTGTTGATGGTGAACTCCGTCATAAATGCTTTAAGGGTTTGCGTTGTCCAGAAGTCAACAGCTCTTGATACCATGTTGTTCACACTTTTCAATAGCTTAATTCTTTCTGGGGTCTAGTTAGGAGACTGATCTTCTTTTAAGTTTGTCTTTCTTTCTGTCAACCTGGATAACTATTGGTGCAATTCTATGTGGATACTAGCAAAGAAAATTTCATAAATATAAGTAAAAATGTACCTTTGCAAGAAGTCGTCTGAGCTACAATGAGGGTCCTTATTCCCTTGTTCAGCAAATTTTAGATAAGTATCTTCAACCCAGTCACTGATTTCTTTTACTGAGGGCCTCCAAATCATATCCCTCTAGGTATGACGTAGATCCCTCTTGAAGCAGATACTGGTTCAACCGGCAATGGAACCAATTTGTTGGGAAGATGGGGCAGACCCAGGTTCTTATGCTTTTATCTTCGCACCAACAAACAGACCCATAGTGTAGGTCCTTTCGGAAACAACCTGCGAACAGGTTGCAGTCTCACTCAAAATAGCTATGGGGTGCTGCAGAATCAGGTTTCTATAGGTGAAAGAGGGATATTATTGTACCTTTATCCTTAACAAAGAAGAATTATGCAATACAAAGATTCAACATTCACTTAAATAGCTTCATAGTTTAGATAAAAAGACAGTTTCTTGCTTAACCCTTAACTAGGAATTCACATTGAAATACTTAGCAATTTATCTTACTTTATCATTCATCCACTTATCAAATGCATAAAAACATAATAGGAAAAAAATAAAAAGAACCACCACAACACAAGATATACGTGGTTCACCCCCAGTGTAGGGGCTACGTCCATAGAACTGTGTTTATATTCAAAAATTTACAAAACAATGCAGTTTCGATCTATGCACTTAGCTGTAGAACCTTTCTTCCAAAACCCTCTGCGCACTCAGCTACAAAGGTCGTCCACGCACTCAGCTGGGACTTAACCTTAAACCAAAAAATAGACCTTAGCTTCTTCGCATCACATCATCATCATAACACAAAGCTTACTTGACTTGTTTACATAAGTGCCTATTTATACAAGTGCACTATTACAATACCATGGGCTTAAAAACCATGGGTACAAAAAAACCAGGGGACATTTACAAAAAGAGGGGCTTCGACCCAACCCCGAAGCCCATAAGACTATTTTGGACCGCAACTCCGCTTCCAAGCTTTGCACCAAAACCGCGGAGTTGCCAAAATTAAGGACCTTCAAGGTCCGAGCCCCAACAATACAATTCTATATCTCATAGCTCTACCAAATCATATCAGCTTTATGATCTCAGTTTCATGTCAATGGATGTGGGATGCATCAATTCCCTCCTTCTAACGGATCTATTCCTATTGATGCCAAACCATCATCTAGGAAACGAATCTAGGAACCCCAATGAGTACATTGGATCTTACAGTCATTAGTGGAAGGATTCCTCACAAATGAAAATGGGTATACACCATTGACCCTTGATTGTTTGATTCTAAAAGTGTTCAACTTCAAAAAATCTATTCACACTTGTCAGTTTGTACTCAAGTACCTTGGAGTATATCACCATTATCGGTGGGCCTTCTCGCATCTGTTAATAGTATACATCAATAACCAATAATCAGATGGTGTTTTATTATGCTCGACATCGACCCATTTATTTTCATGATATAAAATCATACTATCATTGGTTTGTTTGAAGACCTTGGGAAAGACAGTTATATCACTCATCGATGCACTGCCCAAGTTGCGTAAGATTAAAAAAACATGTCAAAGTA
This sequence comes from Pseudotsuga menziesii, assembly GCA_001517045.1. Classification (NCBI taxonomy): domain Eukaryota; kingdom Viridiplantae; phylum Streptophyta; class Pinopsida; order Pinales; family Pinaceae; genus Pseudotsuga; species Pseudotsuga menziesii. The sequence continues at coordinate 171,514 of LPNX010374892.1, forward strand.
CCATGAAGACTTGGATATGTCGCACTCATCCAATCTGCACATATATGTTTTTGTAGCATTTTCTTTTAAGATGGATCTACTATGTATTGTTCGTGGCCATGCTGGTTTATTTCTGAGCATGGGTATACTTGCCTCAGGAAGATATTGTATATTTGATAAATCTCTTTGTTTGACTTGCAAGTGTTTCTTCGACTCATGCATTCATAAAATACCCTTTTCCATCATGCCTTGATAATTAAAGAGTATTAGGCCAAAGAGTATCAAAATAAAAGAAAATTCAATGTATTTCATCCCTAAACATAGCTTTAGACCACACACATTAGGGGGAATCAATTAACAATAAAATTATCACCCTCAAAGACAATGGTGTGAAAACGTATCTTATTTTCTCCCACAACATGAAGACAGGAATTTGGAACAAATTGACATCTTTGATCTCTCATCAGACCACTGCTTCCGCAAAGGAAGGAATATGTGAAGACAAAGGTTTCTCTAAAATAATTCAATACCAAGACTACTTAAGGATCAGAACCCAGTCACCACAAATCTTGGAGTGGAAAGAATACATGGAATATGTATTAATTGTCCTAAAAACCTGGAAATTCAAGTAAAATGACTAAAAACTAAGGAAAGTGGGTTTTATTAAGTAAAGAATAAAAAAAATTCAGAAAGATTAAACCCACATTCATGGTTAATGATTGGAAAAACAAATCCCAATGCTATTTTAGAAAGACATACGAGGTGAAAAAAGGAGGACATATTAGAGAGAAAAGGCATGCTGGAGGAATGAGAAGATAGATAGAACCTTTCTTGCACATCATATTTTCTTTGATCATTGGCATTGATGGAGAGGGTTAGTTTAGAGTAAGAGAATGTTGGAAGGTGGTTTTGAGATAAGTTAGTTGCGCAGCATCACAGATGCTGCGCAAGGTGGAAAATGGCGTGCAAGTTAGAAGTATAATATTTTATGTATTTTGGTCAATTTGGACCACATTTTGTGGATTGTGGTCATTCCTTTAATGGATATCATGCTAGCACTAATGGAAATGAATTATAATGATCACGATTTGATTGCGTCGACAACAGTCACATAGGAACCCTATGAACCTATGGTAGCAGTTGGAGGTGGACCAATATTACGCATTCCATAGGATTGGGCATGCGGCTTGGACAATGGAGAGCTATTGGGATTGATCAACATGCCGGATTTTGGGAAGTTGAATGAGGAAAATGGCTGTGTAAAGAAGCTTTTGGCCTATTTCCATGGCAGGATTTTGTGGCTAGATAAACCAGTCGTGGTCATAGTAGCACTTATTTCAAAGATCATGGGGATTCCTAAGGATGGTTCAGATCCCTCTCAGTATTTTAGAGGAAGGGGTAACAACAAGATATTTGTGAAAAGGATAAAGAAGAGATATGGTTTGCAGCAGGACGGATGAACGTACCGCATCAACAACATCAATGATCTGTCTCTCTACATTGGCACGCAAATTTTGGCTACTAATATCCTACAGATGAATAGGCCTACCCAGTGTAAGTCAGAGTTTATTGCATGCACAAAACAGTGTGCAGAAGGAGTCAAAATGGATTAGTTGGTATTTTTAATGAACCTGTTGATGGAGCATGCAGTGGAATTCAAAGAAGGGATTTTCCAATTTGCATACAATTGGTTACTGATTTTAATTACGCTCATGGGTTGGATGGAGCCAGATGACTACCAAGACATGGACGTAGATGCTGTAAATGTTTGCAAGGGAGAATGCTACTAGAACCTATGGTGGCTGAAGGAAGATGACAGATAGAAGAACTATGCTATTCAGTTTTGGATCTATTGGGAAGTGTTATAGGCTACAACTGTGAAAATTCCATGATTGTCTAAGGAGGTTGTGATGAATTTCTAGCGGGTTACTTTGTTCACGATTGGTCCACATGCCATTCATGTGTAGGTATAATGAGACCCAGATAAGAAATGGTTTTTGACACCTTACAAATTGTCTGATGTGAAGTTGTAGACAATTGTGATTATTGGCCCGCAACATGGAGAGAATCGGTTTGCTTGGAAGAAGTGTCAACAGGTCCACCGATGGATGCACCAATTTTTTCGGTACCTGATCCTGACCAACAGAGTCACCATGCATCGATGCAGATTCATCTCAAACACCCACTGAATCAAAATCAAAGCATGCATTTGAATAATCAAGGATGAATAAGTGACAAGAGAAGGGTGCGACAAGTAGCGCAACACTAGGGATGGATGCACAGTTGAATCAAATCATTAAGGTGATTACAACTACAATGGATGCAACAACCAAAGAGATGAAGACATCAAAGCACAATGAATTTGCTGAGGTAAGAACATGACTTGATTCTTTATGTGATGTAGTTTTGAAGAAAGCACCAGAGATAGCGATTGTGCAGTACTTTGGCTCAATCAACACTTGGATGCAGATTCAGAATGTACAAATTCTACTACGATTGAGACCAACAATGAGGATCTCAATGCCTCCTTGCAGTAGTTACAATATTTGTCTATCGAAATCAACATGTTTTCCACATAGATATTGGTGCATATGAAAAGGGTTTCCAATCAAGAGTTAACAGATAGAGAACATAGTTTCAACAATTAGTTATTACGATTACGGGAGGAGTAGAAGCTATTAGAATAATCAACCCATAGTTAGCTACCTTAGATATTAATTAATCCAATTTTTGTCTTATTTGCCTAGTTTCCATATTCCACCTTATGCAAGTTGTCCTCCACACATCCATAGTGGTCAAACTTGCTAAATTTGAGTCATGGAGCACTTGGGAAACCACTTGGAATCAAATCTGCTTTCTTCCTGGCCTTCCTAGTGCATGTCTTCTTTTTCTGCTTTATTGCCTGCTTTTTCTGAGTTTTAAGGCAATTGGGAAAGTTTGACTAGGTGAAGTTAACTTGTTTTTTGTTCTCATCATCCTCCACCCTTTTCTCCTAAGAAAAACATGTATGAGTTGTCCTTCCATCACCTATTATCTTTCCTAATTGATTTTTCCAATTCGTGAGCTCCTAGATAGATTTGGAAACTACTTTATGCACCTATGAGGGATTTGCTTAGATTTAGTAAGCCTGCTTTTGACCAACTTCGAATATCATCTTCATGCATTCGAATATCTCATGTAATTATTTATTGTGGCAGCCTATGACTTCACAGGGTTGGATATTGTACACTTATTCAATACAGATTAGTGTTCTGTTCCATTTTCAGTCTCCTTTGTGAGTAATTTGCATGTGTAATTGGCAATTATTGTGAGTGTAATTATTATAACACCTGGGTTAAATTTACACATGGAATCAGAGCCTTTTTAGATCGATTTCTCTCCTTCCAATTTGTTATTGTAGGTTTGACATCATTGACTGGGAGCATTCTGCTGACTGAAGGGACAATTTCTGAGCTATGGATCAATCTCAGAAGATCATCTTGACTCCATTTAACTTCTTTGAATGGAAAGCAGAGATGGAGATACTGTTGAGAGTGAAAGGCCTCTACAGAGTGACTATGGAAATATAATCAGATCCCAATGCAGTTGCATAGAAGATTAAATGGCACAACAGGATGGATGAGGCCTATGGTCTCCTGTGTCTGAGCATATCCAGAGACCTCCTTTTCCATCTTGATGGATTAACGTCACCAAATGAAGTATGGGAGAAGCTTGTTTATATTTTCGGTAAGACAGATGAGATGAGGGGACATAAAATTGAAAATGAATTGATCTCCCTGAGCCTCAATAGCTTTGAATCCCTGCAACTCTATTTTTCCAAGTTCAAAGCCCTTGTTTTGCAGCTAAAATAATGTGGGATCGAAAAGAAGGATGAACAACTATTTTTGGCCATACTCTCGAAGCTTGGTTGTGACTATTCAGTGTTTGTATCGACCTTCCATGCCACAAAGTTGACAGCTTGAGCCTAGAAAATGCCTAGCCTTGCATATTTCATGGAATCTCTCACACAAGAACAAGATAAATTGGTGATTATGGGCACCATCAAACCTTCCAAAGACCAAGCTCTGGTTGCTAGAGATTCGAGGGTGGATTCAAAAGGAAAGAAGAAAGCTAAGAAGCCACTTGAGCAAAAGAGAGACAAGAACAAGTATCCAAAGGAGCCTCAAGGTTCCAAGAAGAACCCCTAGAAGAAGAAGAACAAAGGAGAAATGAGCAAGTGCACATACTGCAGTAAGGGAAATCATTCTGAAAGCTCTTGCATGAAGAAGCAAATAGACATGCTGACCCAAATCCTGGAGAAGAATGGCATCTCCCTTCCAGACAGCTCAAACAAGAGGGAAGGAGGATCAAATTCAGAAGACAAACAGAGAGTTCATGCATTGGTTGCTGGCACATCAATCTCACCTAGTTTCATCATTGATTTTGGAGCTTCAAGACATATGGTTTCGACCAAGGAGGCATTCACCTCACTTGACATGTCAAAAGGTCCACCAATTGTACTGGGAGATGTCTCTCTCACTGAAATTTTGGGCAAAGGGAGGATTGATCTTGACCATGGTAAGTTCAGCAATGTATTGTATGTTCCAGGTCTTTCCTCTAACCTCTTATCAGTGTATCAGATGACCCACATAGGGTCTCCAAAGAAGGTCATATTCTCCCCTGATGAATTTGATATCATAGAGATCTCAAATGGTAAATTCATTGCAAAAGGAGTTGCAAATCATACTTCAAAGGTATACATGTTCTCACACTTCCTACCCTACTCAAACCCCTCTGCTCTTCTAATTCATGATAATGAGGCAAGCAAGCTTTGGCATGAAATATTTGGCCACCTTAATTACAAGTATCTTTCTAATCTTAGTAAAAAATAAATGGTCGTAGGTTTACCAAAGATTAAGTTTTCCAAAAGAGTCTGTCAAGGTTGCATCTTAGGAAAACACCCAGAGCATAAATTTGAGAAAGCTAGTCATGAGAGAACCTTTGCACCTCTTGAGTTGAGCCACAGTGATGTTGCTGGCCCATTTGCTCATATGCCAATCAGTCAAGCCAAATATGCATTGACATTCATAGATGAGTTTTCTAGGTATTGCTGGGTTTACTTCCTAAAACACAAGTCTGAAGTTTTTGGCCTCTTCAAAGTCTTTACGGCTTTGGTTGAAAACTAGTATGGGAGGAAACTCAAGGTCCTCAGATCTGACAATGGTGGTGAGTAAGTCAATTTTTAGTTCATTCAATATTGTGTAGATGCAGGTATTCAGATGCAGCATTCTATTGCTTACACACCACAACAGAATGGTGTTGTTGAGAGGAAGAACATATCACTGAAAGAGATGGCAACCTGCATGATGGAGGCTAGATCTTTGCCACCAAAGTTTTGGGCCAAAGATATAAACTATGCAGCCTATATCCAGAATAGGTTTGCTCATAAACAGCTTGATGGTATGACTCCTTTCGAAAAATGGAGTGGGGGCAAGCCAGATGTGACCCATTTCAGGATTTTTGGCTCAAGGGCTTGGGCTAGAATTCCAACAGAAAAGAGGAAGGCTGTGCAGCCCCAAAGCCAAGAGTGTCTATTTGTTGGGTACTCTAAAGACTCAAAAGGGTACAATCTGATAAATTTGAGCACAAACAAATCCTTCATTGAAAGGTGTGTTCAGTTCCAAGAAGATCCCCTAGCAGTAGTGGAAGTTGGAGAATCCTCTTCACCACCAGAACCTTTGAATGTAAGTGAAGAGATAGTTGAACTTGATGATTCTGATATGTATGATAATGAGGATTTAATTGCATATCCTAACAGTCCTACAAGATGAAAATGGGCAGCAAAGACCATTCATGCAACTGGAGAACTAGCTGGAAATCCTAATGATCCTAGGAGGACTAGATCTCAGTTTGAGAGTGCTTTGTGCATGAAAGATCCTATGTTTGCAGAGAAATGCTATCTGATGGTTGAATCAGTTCCACAGAAATATGAATATGTAGCAAATCACCCAATATGGCAAACTTCCATGAAAGAAGAGTTCATCTCACTCCAGAAGAACAACACTTGGGAGCTGGTTGATCTTTCCCCAGGGAGGAAGCTAGTTTAGTGTAAGTGGGTTTAAAAAACAAAATTTGCTGCTGATGGTTCACCTCTGAAATAGAAGGCCAGATTGGTATCCAAGTGCTACTCACAGGTACATGGCATAGACTACAATGAGACCTTTGCACCAGTAGCAAAGATGGACTCCATCAGACTAGCCTTAGCCATTGCAGCTTTAGAGCAGTGGGAGGTACGTCACATGGATGTGAAGTGTTCTTTCCTGAATGGAGATCTCAATGAAGAGATTTACATGCAGCATCCTCAAGGATTTTCTACTAATACATATCTTGTGTGCAGGCTAAAGAAGTCATTGTATGGGCTTAAGCAAGCCCCCAGGGCTTGGTATGCCAAGATTGATAGCTTTCTGCTAGCATTGAATTTTGTTCGATGCAAGTCAGATCCAAATGTCTATTTGAATCTGATTCATGGTTCATTAATGATAATTTTTTTGTATGTCTATGACCTTCTCATTACAGGAAGCTCAAAGGATGAAATTGCCTCCTTGAAGGATGCAATGAACCATGCCTTCTCAGTGACTGATTTGGGCTTATTGAGCCAATTCTTGGGGCTTGCGATTGCTCAAACCAAAGATGGAATCAAAGTACATCAGTCCAAGTATGCCTTGGATTTTCTGAACAAATTCAACATGAATGATTGCAATCCAAGCAAGACTCCTTTCCTTTTAGGAGTTAATCTTGAAGAAGCTGATTCTTCACCTATGGTAAACAATACACTGTATAGGAAATTGATTGGATGTTTGTTGTATATTACACATAATTGACCTGATATTTATTATGCAGTAAGTGTGGCTTCAAGATACGTGGATTAGTCTCATGAGATCCATTGGAGAGCAGCCAAAAGGATCCTTAACTTTGTTCAGGGAACAAGGACTCATGGGATCTTCTACAAAGCTAAATCTGATCTTGATTTGATTGGGTTTACTAACAATGATTGGGCAGGTGACAACACAGATCGAAGTCAACATCAGGATATGTGTTCATGCTTGCTGAAGAGCCAATCAGCTGGTCAATCAAGAAACAAAGTGCCATTGCACTCTCATCTACAGAAGCAGAGTACAGAGGAGTTGTTAATGCAACAACTCAATGTTTATGGTTGCAGGGGTTACTTGGTGAGTGTGGCTTCAAATCAGAATACTCAACTACTATCTATTATGATAATCAGAGTACCATTCGAATATGCAATGATCCATTTTAGAGACAGAGAACCAAACACATTGAGATCCATATGCACTACATCAGACAGCTTGTGCATGATGGCACCATTCACCTACTTGTCTGTTCCTCTTCAGAACAAGTAGCAGATATCTTCACCAAAGTTTTTTGTGAGAAGACATTCAGCAATCTCAAATCACTGCTGGGGATTGCTGATCATGCTATGAAGTATGAGTGATGAAAATATTTTTCAAATTTTGTTTTACTGTCCATGTTTAAGGGAGGATTTTTCCCACTGGGTTTTTGCCTCTTTCCTTGGTTAAATGGACATGCAGTATGTAAAGGGTGACTAAGCCTTGTTTCTAGGCCCTATAATTTTCTGATATTTTGCTCATAAGTCAAGCTTAAGGGGGGGTGTTAGAATAATCAACCTATAGTTAGCTACCTTAGACATTAATTAATCCATTTTTTGTCTTATTTTCCTAGTTTCCATATTCCACCTTATGCAAGTTGTCCTCCCCACATCCATAGTGGTCAAACTTGATAAATTTGAGTCATGGAGCACTTGGGAAACCAGTTGGAATCAAATCTGCTTTATTCATGGCCTTCCTGGTGCATGTTTGCTTTTTCTACTTTATTGCTTGCTTTTTCTGAGTTTTAAGGCAATTGGGAAAGTTTGACTAGGTGAAGTTAACTTGTTTTTTGTCCTCATCATCCTCCACCCTTTTCTCCTAATAAAAGAATGTATGGGTTGTGCTTCCATCACCTATTATATTTCCTAATTGATTTTTCCAATTCGTGAGCTCCTATATAGATTTGGAAACTGCTTTATGCACCTATGGGGGATTTGCTTAGATTTAGTAAGCCTGCTTTTGACCAACTTCGAATGGCATATTCATGCATTCAAATATGTCATGTAATTATTTATTATGGTAGCCTATAACTTCACAGGGTTGGCTGTTGTACACTTATTCAATATATATTAGTGTTCTTCTCCATTTTCAGTCTCCTTTGTGATTAATTTGCATTTATAGTTGGCAATTAATGTGACTGTAATTGTTCTAACACCTAGGTTCAATTTCCTCAGAAGCACAGAGAGAGGTTGAAGTGATGAAGAAGGAACAAGAGGATTTTAGTACCTAGAGCACCAAGGAGATTGTGGAGTTGAAAAAATAACAAGATCACCTAGTGGTTGAGAAGGCACAACTATGGGACCACAGAGTGCAGTTAGAAAACGTAATTTCTGAAGTTCGTAAATGAGTATCGAAAGCTGCTGCAAACAAGGATGCAGAGGCCAAAGTGTAGTGTCCTGGGAGGGTGATTGCGCAATTGGAGAGCAATAATAATATTTTGAATGCTCAGGTACATCTAGACAAACCACTAGAAAAAATTGCAAAGAGGAAAAGCACCATGGAGGATGTGGCGACATAGCTAGAAGAGATGGAGCAAGAAGCAAAGAAGGTAAATGAAGTGAATAGGAAATTTTGGGGCAGCGTAGTCCAGGATGAGCAATTAGAGCAACTCACTAAGAAGTTGAAGGAGGAAAAGGGGAAGTTGGCGATGTTGAAGAAATCACTGAGAGCGGTGCCACTAGTCATTTAGATCAACAAGTCTACGGAGCTAAAGGAGTTGCAACAATGCGTTGTAAAGGAACATGAGCATCGGTGGAAGCATAGTACACAGTTAGACGAGTTCCAAGATATTGACGCACAACTTTCTATAAATGCAGTTTCTGCATTAAAGGCGGTTCAACAAGGCAAAAAGTAGGTTTTTAATAAGATGGTGGAGCACCCATTGGTGCATGATTTGACAGGAAGTTAGGAGATTGTTGAGAAGGTCAAAGAATAGGTGAAGGAGCTTACTCAAAAATAAAAAGAATTCAAGCTAAATATCACTGAGTACACCATGTCCAGCTGACGTGGCTTGAGGTCAAGCCACAAAATTGTGTTGGGGGTTCGTTGGAAGGTGGTTTTGGGATACGTTAGTTGTGCATCACTGCGGATTCTGCACAAGGACAAAGATATCGCACAAGGTGGAAAATTCCGCGTAAGTAAGAAATATAATATTTTATGTATTTTGGTCAATTTGGACCATGTTTTGTGGATTGTGGTCATTCTTTTGTAGATTTTGTTAAAAATTAGTTAAGCAGTTAGCTAAGTGGACCATGAATGTAAAGGCGCAAGCCTATCAGTAGATGTAGAATTGCAAGTGTAAGGGTTTTAGTTTTGGGTGAATTGGAGATATCGATCAAGGAATTGAATGTTTGAGGTTGATATGCATGTTATTTATGATCTACGCTTGAATTAAGATATGTTGATCTATGTATTGAAGAATTGTTTTGGAGAATCTATATTTTGATGCGAAGGCTAATATGACATGATGAGAGTTGAGCAGAATCATTGTGTTCTTGTATGTTTTCATGTTTTACTGTCTTCTGCAACTCAATTATGAATGCAATGTGTATCTACGACATGGATCTGTAAATGATGTGATGTTTCCCTATTTTAAATGATGTTATTGTGTTAGATCTGTTTGTGCACCAATGTTTTACTGCAGTTTCGGTATGATAATGTGATGTGTTGAATGATGATGTGGTTCTATTAACACATAAATTGAATGATTAGATCTGTTGAATAATGTCACGCTAATTTAAGAAAGTGAAACATGGTCCTCCTTCATACTGTAGAAACTTGGTTTCGACAACTGTCCCTTGAACATCTCGGGTGAGACTTCATCCTCTCTACGGGTGTTTCTAGACGGGGTAAAACATGTCTGGGCCGATGCTCAGGGAGATCGTGGTGGTTTGGCTATCCACAGAGAGAGAACCCCTGTATACTAAGTTTGTTTCAACAGGGAGAAAGGGATCCACTCATTATTGGGTTGTAATCACTTTCTTTTTAGTTTAATATGATGCAATACAAATTTCCTCTAAATATTATGTTTCAATCCATGTTTGTTTCATGTATTTTTGCAACATTTAGTTGATAGATTTCATGCTTTTTTGAATTTTTTTAAGAGAAAGAGGTAAGTAACTTTATATATTCTTCAAATGGAGGCATAAATTTCATGGATGTTGTAGCAAAAGGATCTTCACCAAACGACATGTTGCAAGAGGTAACCTCCTCCCTTCCCTCTCTCTCTCTCTCTCCTTTGAAAAAGTAGAGAAATTTCAGGAAATTGTCCATTATTGAATATATCTTGTCAGCAAGAGTCACCCTCCCTGTAGTTAAGAATAGATAGGCTATACACAAGTCCCTTCATTCAAATCTACCAACACAAAGTTTTTGCAATAGAATAATTAAGTGATCTTAAAACTCTGCCTATTGACCAACTCCTAGGAACTCAGACAACTTATGAAATGATGATTAGTAAAGATAAATCCACCACTAGAGAAGCATCCTTTAAAGCATATAAGAACAATAGTCCGGAAATGGATGTGACTGAGGAAAAATTTGTAAGGAGGTTGAAGAAAGGACCAGGTAAATATAAAGGAAATATTCCCTTTAAATGTTTCAACTGTGGTAAAATAGGCCATTTGTGTTCTAAATGTCCCCTCAAGTAAAAGAGGAAGAATTCCGATGATGAAGAAAACTATACATTCAATAAATACAATAAAGAGGACAAATATAAAAGGAAAATCTTATGTGCAAATAATGTTGATTCCTCAGAAGAGATAGGCAATGATTCATCTTGTGAAGATCAAGTGAATAATTTTATGCTTATGGCCATAGAAGATGTTGAAAATCAATATAGAAGAAGTGACCTGAATGATGAAGAATATATGGTTGATATGGAAGGTTAAATAATCAGTGCTTTGGAAGAGATTGATAGAATCATACTAAAGAAGAAGAAACAAAAAAAATTATTGATGCATTATGAAAAGAATGTTAAACAACCAAGTGAAGATATTTCCCTGTTAAAATTGGAATTAGAAGAGGTAAAGAAAATACAAGATATTTTGGAACAACAATTAACAGAAGGGAAAAAGAGATGTGAAGCATTGGAAGAAGAAGCAGTGACATCTAGGAAAGAATTGGATAAATTTCAAGCTCTGTATCACCAAAATCTATTAAGTATTAAAGCTTCGGGAACTAAAAAACATTGAGTAAGCAAATGTCTCCATGGTTAATAACAGTTTTTGGCTATGAAGAAGGTTCAAGCAGAAAATAGTCAGAATACGAGCATATTGTGCAAAAAAAAGGAAATGAAACAAGTACCAGAATTAGGAATTCAGATCAGAAATATCAATCAATCTTTGCTCAGGAACAAAGCCAATAAAAGGGAAGACAACCAAGATTCAGGTAGCAATTTTTTTTCCATGTATACGGTTACTGTTGTTCTAATTTTGGTCACAAAGCTGCAAATTTTGCATTTAAATTTAGAAGTATGTAATTAAGGATATGAAAGAACAATCAATTGCTGCAACATAAACCAAGACAATTAGTAAGTAAACAAGAACATCACACTACTCAGTTCACAACTAAAAGAAGAACATGTGATAGACATATCAATTCATTCTACTGTACAATGAGCTAGAGTGTTATGTTTATAATAATTTTGGGCATAAGGCTTTAGAATTACATCTGATGAATTGCAAAACTGATTTGAGAATGAGTCACCCAGCTAGAAGTGCTAAATTTTGGAAGAAGAAAGAAAATAACAAGTGTGGTTTAGTGCTTTCTGTTCAAAGGAAAAAACATTAGAGGAAATTTGGGGTCTAAAATGGGCCTTATAATAAAACGCGCCAACAATAAATTTTGTGAGTTGGAATTCAAGAACCAATAGAATTTCAATAAAACGAGTCAACCATAATGGTTGAATTGACATATTTGTCATAAAAGAAAGCTACTTTTTTGTTCGTATTTTCAACATATCTCCGTCTGTTTTTCCCAAATTTCAAGCCGGGGAGCTCATTGGATGTAGAATTTAATTTTGCATCCAAAGAGTACCCACATTGCATACTTTTGACGAACCCTCTACCCCAAAAACAAGAAATACCTGAAAAAATGTGATGATGATGTCATCATATTTTTTTAGGTATTTCTTATTTTTGGGGTAGCAGGGTCAGTCAAAAGTATGTAGTATGCATAATCGTTGGATGTGGAATTAAATTCTGCATCCAATGAGCTCTCCGACTCAGAATTTGAGTAAAAACATAGGGAGATATGTCGAAAATACGAACACAAAAAGTAGTTTTTTCATTCTTCCTCCAAAATTAATAACTATTATTTTATTATTTTAAGTATTATTTTATTATTTTCCTTAGGAGGCCCATTTTAGACCTCAAATTTCCTCTAATTGGAGTCCTAGTATATTGACAGTGGATGTTCCAAACACATGATTGGTGATAAAAGTAATATTTTATCTCTAAGTGAAAGTAAATCAAGAAATGTAACCTTTGGAAATGATGCTCTAGGGAAAATCAAAGGAAAAGGAATGGTAAAGTTGAGTAATGGAAAAGGGAAATCCCAAGATGTGTTGTTTGTAGATGGACTAAAACATAATGTTCTTAGTTCCAGTCAGGTTTGTGATAGAGGATGTGAAGTTTTTTTCACTTCTAAATATTGCAAGACAAAATATGTACGCTCAAGACTGCTCGTAGAAAAAAGGGATAAGAATAGAAAACAATGTCTATGTGTTGAATAAGGAAAACAAGAATTTGATCTAAGCAATTATGATGAAATATGGCTATGGCATAGGAGAATTGGAAACTTAAAATTTCATCATATAATCAAACTTATGAACAATGGGGTAGTAAAAAATCTTCCAAAAATATAAAATCCATATGACTCTATTTGTAAACCTTGTCAAATGGGAAAATTGACTCGCACATAGTTTAAATATAAAAAATTCACATCAACAGACAAAATTATTCAGTTAGTACATATGGATTTGTGTGGACCATCAAGAAATGAAATCACGAGAAGAGAAAGATAATTTATGTTGGTCATTGATGATTACTCTAGAATCACATGGGTTGCATTTCTGAAGGAAAAATATGAAGTATTTGAAAAGATCAAATTTTTTAAGGCTCTGACTGAGAATCAAATAGGAAATAGACTGAAGGAAGTAAGGTTTGATAGAGAAGGAGATATTAGTTCAGGAGGCTTCAAAGAGTTATGTGATAAACATGGAATTAAAAGAGAGTATAATGTTCCATAGACTCCACAAGAAAATGGGGTAGTTGAGAGACATAATAGATTAGTTCAACAGATGGAAAGATCAATGATGAATGAAAGGATTATTTCTCAGACATACTGGGTAGATTCAATTGACACTGCTATTCATATTCTTAAAAAATCTCATTTAATGCCAAATATTGATAAGACTCCTTATGAACTATGGTTTGGAAGACTTTCTTCAATCAAATACTTTAAAGTATTTGGAAGTAAATGTTATATTAAAAACAATGATGAACATCTCAGAAAATATGACAACAGGGTTGATGAAGTTATATTCTTAGGATATGCTACAAACAATAAAGGGTACACATGTTATAACAAGATTCTACATAAATTGGTTGATTGTACTGACATTAAGATCGATGAAGTAATCCCAGAAAAAAATATTCAGAGCAGCAATGTTGAATGAAATATAGAGGATATAGTTGAAGTTGAGGAAGAACATGTTCAAGAATTAGAAAAAGAAGATTCCAAGTCAGATGATGAAATTACAAACATTTAGACAGGATAAAAAAAATAGAAAGAAACAAAAACACCTTCTAGAATCATTCAGAAGAATCATCCTGAAAATCAAATAATTGGGGATAAGAATACACGAGTTCAGACAAGAAGGAAATTGATTAATGATTTAGAACAATATCATGTTGCTTTCCTATATATGATTGAACCTAAGAATTTTGAAGAATCTAGTGAGGATGAAGACTGTATTAGATCCACGAATGAAGAGCTTGATCAAATTGAGAAGAATAAAACTTGGGAGTTTGTTCCTAGATGCGCAGATAAGAATGTAATAGAATCCAAATGGGTGTTTAAAAATAAGATGAATGGAAAAGGACAAATTGTGAGGAATAAATCCCAATTGGTCTATAAGGGATATGCACAAGTAGAGGGACAATATTTTGATGAAACGTTTGCACCAATGGTAATATTGGAAGCTATCAGAATGTTTCTTACCTACGCTAGTCATAAGAACTTCAAAGTGTATCAGATGGATGTTAAGTCAGCATTCCTCAATGGAGATTTAGAAGAAGAAGTCTATATAGAGAAATGTGAAGGATTCAAACTGATAGACAATCCTGACTATGTATTTAAACTGAAGAAGTCACTATATGGAATGAATCAAGCACCAAGAACCTGGTATGAAAGAGTGGATAAGTATCTATAGGACAAAGGATTCATGAAAGGTAATGGTGGCAGTAATATGTATATCAAATATGAAGGTAATGATTTATTAATTGTTTTGGTGTATGCCGATGACATTATTTTTGGATGCACTAATGGTTCTTATGTCGAGTGGTTTTCTAATTCCATGCAATATGAGTTAAAGATGTCAATGGTAGGATAATTGTCATTGTTTATTGGTCTCTACATTATTCATAGTTATGAAGGTTTATTTCTCTCCCAAGAGAAGTATTTGAAGGAGCTGTTGAGGAGATTTTAGAAGGAAGATTCTTCATATGTTAGTACACCTATGGCTGTTGGTTGTAAACTTAGAAAGGATGATCCCTCACCTGATGTTGATTAAAGAAAATATCAATAAATGATAGGTATTCTTTTGTACATCACAACATCTCCACTTGATATAATGCAAGTTGTTGGAAAGGTAGGAAGATTTCAGCCTGTTCCTAAGAAAAGACATTTGGTGGCTGTTAAAAGGATATTCAAATATTTGAAGGGAACAATGAATTATGGTCTCTGGTATCCTAGAAATCAAAATCCTCAGTTAACCACATATTCTGATATTGATTAGGAAAACTGTTTAGATGAAAGAAAGAGAACACGTGGAGGTGCATTATTCTTGGGTGATTCTTTAGTTTCATGGATGAGTAAGAAGAAAGGATCGATATCCTTATCTACTATAGAATATGAATACATTGTTTCTGCCACCTGCTATACACAAGTACTCTGGATGATCCAGACACTCTCATATTTGGAGGTAAAATATGCTGATCCCATTCCTCTCAATTGTGATAATATTAGCGCTATTAGTATGTCTAAGAATGTGGTACTCCATTCCAATATTAAGAGCATTCCTATTAAGTATCACTTCTTAAGGGAGAATATCACAAACAAAGTGGTTCAATTGAATTTTATTCCTTCTACAGAACAAATTGTTGATATCTTCACTAAACACTTACCAAAGACATAGTTTGAGTACCTACGCTAGAAGCTGGGTATCATATATTATTCCAAATAACTTGTTCACTTTGATAGGGGGGATTTTGCTATAGAGTTTTCTTTGAAATTGATGTCGAAGGGGGAGAATTTGTTGTTTCTACAGTTGGTGCTTACAAGTACAACATGCCTCCAGAATTTGAAGGTTTCTATCAATGTCAAAGGGGGAGATTGTTGGAATTGCAATAATATGGAAACATATCAGATTGTTATATGGTTTTCATTGATGGAAACCGATAGTTCCAAGAATTTGATCCAGATAAGTAGAGGACTCAAACGAATGAGAAAAGGACTCAGGAGAATCAAGGATTTGTGCAGAGAGATGCAAGATAAATCACATGAAGAAAGTTTGAGAGAAAATATGATGAATAGATCCAATGGTCAGGAGTGATCCCACAAAGAAATCAATGATCCAAAAAATTGCGGAAGTCAAAATTTGGTGAAAAATGGGAAGGTACCGTTCTACATTCCACAATCTGCAATCCGAAGATTGATAGCCAAGAAAGGATTCCGCAAAAGGGATCGACAATTCAAAAAAAATGCAGAAAGAGATTTGTGGAAGAACATTTTGAGAAAGTTGGGAAGCACATCTGCATTTTGCAATTCGCAATCCAAAGATCGATGGCAAGGAAAGAATCCACAAGAAATCGACAGCTCAGAGAGTTGAAAATGAAAAATGCAGAAACGAAATTGCAGAAGAAATTTTGAGAAAATTAAAGATGCATACCCATAATCTGCAGTCTGCATCTTATCTAAGATCGATGATCGGGAAAGAGTGCACAAGAAATCGACGTTGTTGAAGAAGTTTTACGGAAAAGGATTTGTGAAAGTAGTTTTTAAGTTGTATTTCAAATCAATGATTAGAAGAGAGTCCACACGAAATTGATGGCATAGAAGAATTCTTACAGAACCAGAACTGCATAAAAAGAGTTGTAGAGAAAAATAAAATTATGGAAGAAGCTAGAGCTATGAAAATGTTGTTACAGAAACTTAGGATTACTAATCGATTGGGCTCGTTCTTTTTAATGAGGCATTGAACAGTCTTGATCAACTATGAAATTGAATAGTTAGGCATATGAATAGGTGAAGGGATTAAATATTGGCATGTATGAAAGGATGGGAAAGAGAGGACTGTTGGTGCACTCTCTGTAGGAAGAGAGCTAGTGCACGGACCATTGTCAAAGTGGGGATTGCAGAATGAAAGAGGAATCTAAGTTCTTTCAAGAATATGTAGAACATAGACAATAAGAGGAGCCGACTTGAATAAGCAGATCCAAAAGTAGATTAGAAAATTCTAAGAGAGTTGGTATGCATTTTTATATCTGTTTTCTACATATTGTAATGAACCGTGTTTAAATCCAAGAAAAAAGGGTGGTAGGTTGGTGCTAGGAAAAACATGTTGTCTTTTCTATACAAGTTGGAGCCTGTACAAGTGGAGAATTTTATTTTTGTGGGTTCTATAAAAACATAAGGGTTAGTGATCTCTACAAGAAGGAATTTGTAAATAGAGGCTACATCCTCATTTGAGTAGGTGCTCAACTAAAATGAATGTTTGTTTGTCTCTTTCATGTGTGTGATTAATGATTATCATTCCTTCTGTTATACTTTCTACATTATAATAACTATAAATTTGTGATCAGTAATACTGGTTTAAATATTGGAAATTGTTTAAGATTTAGAAATAACTAATAATCCCCCCATTTCAGTTATTTGAATAATTTCAACAGTAAGTATTCATTAAGAAAAACTTTAATTATTGAAATAATATAAAATTGTGATGAAAATAAGTACACATATTCTTTATATCAAATTGGAAAAGTCCTCACCACAATTCCTATTGGATTCAAATCGATTGTAGGAGGAATACCACCCACTGAAATATCATCATTTATGTAATATCTTCACACAATCCCCCATTTGAATTGTTTCTTTTCACAACATACAAAATATGCATAAACACAATTTTTCTCAAAGTATTCATCCAATGTACTATAGTCCCGACAAACCTCTTATTCAGTGCACTCATTTGTTGTGTCTATAGGATCCATTTCCATATCCTCTTTTACCCACTGTCCTCTATGTGATTTAATATTTTTAGGTCCACGTCCATACACATATATTCTTCGTTTTCTAGTTGAATGCTCATGCTCAACATTTTCTTCAATATCCATCTAAAATAATCAATAACATGGATTAATTTCTATCAATATTGGACAATACACTATAACTTTTAATAATACTGTTAAAAAATATGGGCATATCACAAAATTCCATTACATCAATTTTTCCTAATTTAAGTCAAAATTTAAGTACCTGATGTCCCGCATCATTTGTTGTGTCCTCATTTGATATAATATGATTTGTGGACATGGAATCATTTGACTCCTATAATACACAACAACGTCAATAATTTTTACTACATCAATTATATCATTTGAACAAATATGCTATCCAACACAAAAGTCACTTTAGTCATATATTTGACATATTGATTTCATATTTTGGAGTTGAAAAAGGAACAATATTATGATACAAGGTATAAACATCGAGCCAAAATTTCAACAAGAAAAGTATCCAACGTCCCTATCCCACATGGCCATCCTAATTTAGAAACTTTTCTGTTGATCCTAGAACCACATTTAGTAACCATTCATGTCCATTTTCAACCAATAAGTTTGACCTCAAAAGGCTCAAAGACAAAAAATGATTTTCTCTCCTCTATGGTGTAGCATTTATGAATTCATGAAGACCATCCTCCTTTGGTTGAGGTTGTTTTGTCTTCTTACGTTTATTGTATCTACATATTCTATTGTCATATCCTTTTCCACCCACTCTCCTTACATGATTTAGTATTTCTACACCATCCACGTCCTCTTTCCATGGCCTCCTTTGGAGCCTATCATATACAACAATAATAGTAATTTTTAGTACACCAATCAAATCCATTTATTAGCTAATAAGTTTTTTTAATCTTGTTTCCACCCATATCTTATTAGATTGTTTTTTTTATTATTATTGATCTAACTCTTAGTAGTCCCACACTTATTGGATGAATGTAATGCCACTTAGGGAAGGAATTGAAACAATTTTAGAAAATTATATTATTTTCTTTCTCTTCTTCCTTTTAATGGTGCACTAATTCCATCATTCCCCAACTGTAACCCTAGTCCCTGTATACTTTTTCAACCATATTTAACCTAAAAGGATACTATAAGTATATCCCTAGTCTTAGTAGTCCCTAGGATTGTGATTACAGTTGGGTTCCTAGTGTACTTATACTATAGTTTAAGTGATATGATTAACACATAATACATTAGTATACTTTTTCAACCAATGTGGGTTATGATTTCCCATTAAGGGATTCACAAATAATGTTAAGGAAAATAATGCCACAAGTGAATATTCGCTTGGGGTCAAAGGGATAAAAAATAATACTTTTCAAAAGGATCACTCCAGTTAAGTGTTGCAATGAGCACTAATAGAAGGATAACATTAATACTATAACCACTAAGAAAATGCTAAGTTATTTTTTATTATAAACACTAAGAAAAGTATTTATTGGATCATTTGCATAGTGTACTTTGATCATGATATGTGAATGGAACTCTCCTTATTAAACCATTTATACATTCCCCTTAATGTTTTACTCCTTTTAAGAGGAGTATGTAAGTTGGGTTGGGATAAGTTTGATTTTTTATTCCCTTTACTTAATTCAAATCTTATGACATTCTTTAAATATTTTTTAAATTTTAGTTGCATAATTCCATCCTATGGGTTTGATACACTTAAGTGGTTTCTTAATGCACTAAATGACAAATGTATTACACACTCTATTGGAGCACACTAATAACATTGAGAGGTGGGGAGGGGTGAATCATTGTTCACATAGTACTCGATTAAATTTTCTTTGATTACGCACTACAGTTGAGCATGTATCATTAATGTTACAATATGTATTCAATAATCATTACAAACATGAGACACACAGTATATATATGTGTTTGTGTGTGTGTGTGTGTGATAATTCACCAAGTACATCAATTTGTAGAAGACACCAATCTTCAGGGTTCTCAACACCAATTGAGGGATCGAGAATCTAATCCTCGATGCAAGATCCAACCTGTAGAAACAATCCAACCTATTGTGAGGAATCTGATCCTTAATGAAATACCCAGCTTATCTAGTGAAGATATCAACCTCCACTAGATGACACGAGCTATGACTAATGCAAATTTATCCTTTAGATTTCCTTCAGTTATGCTTGAATAAAAATGTTATATTAGTACAACGACTCCTTTTTAATACACACCTTGATCTATTACACTCTTTAATTCTTCAGCCACTGTTTGGTTCAATCTATATATATTCTTGTACATTTCAAAACAACCAACAACTATTCACTTTTCTCTTTGTTAGATTTTTAACATTAAGCTAGCATTATATTAGGCTGTTTTAACTGAGAGAATAACAAGCACATCAATCAAACACAAGAGACAATGAACAAAGTGTTTTTCCTTGGGGAAACCATAAATGGAGAAAACCCCACATCTTCCTCAGAGATAGAATCAGCACCAAAAGTAAAACCCCAAAACAGTAAGATGATGTCCCGACAGCAGTAGCCTCTTTCTTCCTAGCCCTAGTGTCTTCTTCTTCCTCAGCTTTGCGCTACAACTGAGTGTGAGTGAGTGTGTGATAAATAGAGAGGCTCACTATCTATTTATACTAATTCTTGACTTGACAATAACCTACTAGGGCCGACTTCTCTAGGAGAGTCTAATAACCCTAGTACCCCGAAACTACGGGAACTTTAACCCTTAATCAATAGGAGGGTTACCCACAATGACTTGACATGAATTGTTTACATTATAGAAACTCTCGATCATAACATCAAGGCATGACATGACTCAATTACATTACAAACATTTCCCGGACTAAACATGGGGGTACAATACATAAGAAATACAAGTGAATACATTCCGAAGTTACAATTACATTAACACTCCCTCTTAACTAGGAAGGTATTTTATCGAAAAAATTTATCAGCACAAGTACTCTTCTCTATATCATCTGGATCATCCTCGAGTCCTTGTCATCTTCAAGTCATATTCATCTTCAAGTCATCTTCATCTTAAATTTATCTTCATCTTCAAGTCATCTTCATCTTCAAATCTGGATCATCACTCGATCTAGATCATCACTGGTTCTGGATCATCACTCAATCTGGATCATCATTGGAGCATCATCACTAGATTTGGATCATCATTGGAGCATCATCATTGGATCTGGATCATCACTTGATCTGGATCATCATTGTTGGATCATCATCACTGGATCATCATGAGTGTTATCTCATGATTCTTCTCGTCACAAAAATTTCTATAGAGCTATCCCTTTTTCATACTGGGTGTAGGCCTAGCCTCCATGTAGGTATTCTTCAGTGCTTATATCTAACCCTAAGTCAGAATGGCCCATCCAACACTTACATATGACCTTGACTCATTAGAAAGGCATGCCCAACACTCACATCTGACCATGAGAGGAACTAAATCCCGTTAGCATCTCAAAATGGCCCATCCCTTACATCTGACCATGGAAGGAACTTCATCCTCTCACCATGTCAGAATTTCCCATCCCTTACATCTGACCTTGACTCATCAGAATGGCCTAGCCCTTACATCTGACCTTGACTCATCATAATGGTCCAGCCCTTACATATGACCTTGACTCGTCATAATGGCTCAGCCCTTACATATGACCTTGACTCGTCAAAATGGCCCAACCCTTACATCTAACCTTGACTCGTCACAATGGTTCTCAATCCTAGACTGAGGATCCCTGGTAACTGACCAGGTGCCTTCATTCAAAGAATGGAAGCAACCCTTATATTTGATCAAGTGGGAACCAATCCCTCAATCACATCAGAATGGCCATGCACTGACATCTAATCATGTAAGACTACATCTCACAATCATATCAGAATGGCCCTTAGTCTTAGATTGAGTATTCCTGGTAACGGACCAGGAAACTCCATTCAAAGAATGGAAACATCCCTTATATCTGATCATGTAGGAAGCAATCCTACAGTCATATCAGAATGGCTTGGCACTCATATCTGACATGGAAGGAACCAATCCTCTCACTATGACAAAATGGCTCAGCCCTTACATCTAACCATGGAAAGAACTTAATCCTCTCACCATGTCAGAATGGCTCATGGACTCATCAATTCCCCTTGGAAGGAACCTCAATCTGGAGAACACCAAGATTCTCCCTGAAGTAATCAAACTTCACTCTAGCTAATGGCTTTGTCAACACATCAGATATATGTTCATCCATCACAACATACTGGAGCTTCACTATTCCTCTCTGCACCATATCCCTGATATAGTGACATTTGATCTCGATATGCTTTGACTTGTCATGGAACACAGGGTTCTCCAACAACTTCACACAACTCTAGTTGTCGCAATATATACAAGTAGCATCCAACTGGAGATCAAATAAATATCATAGTAGCTTCCTCAACCATACTGCCTCACAACTAGTTGAACAAGCTGTGACATACTCTGCTTCAGCTGTACTCAGTGCCACACAGGATTGCTTCCTGCTAAACTAAGAGAACACACCTGATCCCATACTGAAGAAACACCCTGAAGTGCTCTTCTTATCGATAGTACTTCCTGGCCAATCTGAATCAACATAACCCTCGAGGTTAATCTTTTGATTCACCTCATACTTGAGCCCATAATCAACTGTACCCCTCAGGTACCTCAGAATATGCTTTGCAGCAATCAAGTGAACATGTCTAAGATCTATCAAAAACTGGCTCAAGGTGTTCATAGCAAAGAAAATATCTAGTCTCATGTTCATCAGGTACATCAAGGACCCAATCATCTGACAATACATCATAGCATCAACTTCTTCTGAAGAAACATCACTCAATAGCTTCAGGTTCTATGCCATAGGTGTGGTCATGGCCTTGTAGTCCATCATCCTGAATCTCTTCAGGATCTCTACTATATATTTCCCTTGTCCTAGGGAAATTCCATCTGCATTCTGGCACATCTCCATGCCTAGAAAATAATGCATCATACCCAAGTCCTTCATTTCAAACTCGAAAGAAATATTCCTCTTCGTATCAGTAATAAACCCATCCATACCTGTTACAAACATATCATCTACATACAATAGGAGCATCACTGGGTTGCCATCTCCAACCTTGTAGGAAAGGTTGGAATCTGCTTTACTCTTGGTAAATCCCAAACTAGATAGAAAGCTGTCAATTCTACCGTACCATGTCTTGGGTGCCTGTTTCAAACCATATAGGGCTTTCTTCAATCTACATACATGAGACTCCCTGCCATGTGTCTCAAAACTGAGTCGCTGCTCCACATACACTTCCTCTTCTACTACACCATTCAAGAAAGTAGTCTTGACATCCATTTGGTGTATCTTCCATTTCGTCACTGTAGCCAGAGAAAGTACTGATATGATGGAAGTGTATCTGGATAAAGGTGCAAAATTTTCTTCATAATCTATTCCTTCTTTTTGGGAGAAGCCACGAGCCACAAATATTGCTTTATATTTTTCTATGCTACCATTTGCAGCATGCTTGATCTTGTAGATCCATTTAGAAGTTACAACAGACTTCCTTTCTGGTCTTGGGACATCATCCCAAACATCATTCTTCATGATCGATTGATACTCTTCGATCATAGCATCCTTCCATTCTTTCCGTTCTGCTGCTTCTTCATAATTGGAAGGTTCTTTATCGATGAAATCACATAATAATGCTACATACCCATAACACGATCTAGTCCTCTTTCTTTCTTTGTGATTCTCTTCTAGAGCCCCATATCTTTTTGCACCTTGGATAGCTTCTCATACCCAAGTAGGTTTCCTCTTATGAGGATTATTCTCCTGATTATTCTCCTGAGGTGGATCTACAGGTTCTTGAGGTTCTTCAAATTCTTGATCTTCTTCTTGAGTTTCTTCGTTCATGGTTGTATCATGAATTCTGGGTGCTTCTGCTTCTCCAGGTTCTTCAACAGGTCTCTTTCTGGAGTTGTTGTAAGCTGAGTCTTCATCAAATTTTACATCCCTGCAAATGTCAATCTTCTTGAATCCTAGGAAGTATATTTTGTAAGCCTTCGAGCTTTCAGAGTATCCCACAAATATACCCTTCTTTCTTGAAGGATCTAATTTTGTCCTCTTCTCTTTTGGAATGTTCATGTACAATGGACAACCGAATATTCTAAGATGGATGACTTTTGGTTTCTTGTCGAAAAATACTTCTTCAGGTGTCTTGTTCTCGAGTACTCTATGTGGAGTACGGTTCTGTACATACATCGCTATTATGGCAACTTCTGCCCATAAATGCATGGGAAGATCTTGATTATGAAGCATAACTCTTTCAGCTTCCATGATAGTTCTGTTCTTCCTTTCTGCAATCCCATTTTGTTGTGGATTATATGGAGTGAAAAACTCCCTCTTAATCCCCGAGTCTTTGCATAACTCTTTTAATGCATTTGATGTGAATTCTCCGCCATTATCTAATCGAAAGGTCTTGATCTGATTTTCAGTGTGATTCTTGATCAAGGCTTTGAATTCCTTGAACTTGCTGAAAATTTCATCTTTGTTCTTCATGAAGTAAATCCATGTCTTCCTAGAAAAGTCATCAATGAAAGAAATGTAGTATACATACCCGCTTAGTGAACTTGATGACATTTGTCCACATACATCGGAGTTGATGATTTCCAAGATTCCTTTTGCCTTGCTCTTGCTACTTGGAAATGTCTTCTTTGTATTCTTTCCTTTCACACATCATTTATAGACTCCATCATGTTTTGCTTGAATTTATGGAAGACCTTCAACAACTTTGCTTGCAAGTGGTAGTGCTCTGTAATGCACATGTGCAAGACTTCTATGCCAAACTTCATTTGTCTCTACTATATCATGGACTAAGGCTTGTTCTGGATGGCCCTTGAATTTGTATAGACCTCCCTCTTGTTCCCAAATCACTACTGCATCATCGAAGGTATTTCCTTTTGGCCACATGAGAACTTGGCCATCTACAAATGCAACACTCATGCCTTTTGCATCTAATGCATATAGGAGAGGAGGTTCTTCTTGAGTCCTTGTATAAACAATACATCCTTCATCTTCATGGAAATTGCAGAGTCTAGCTTATAGGAGGATTCCCCACTACCTTTTATTGGATACTAGTAGTCATCTCCAAGCTTCACCTTGTGAGGTGATTCATGTTCTGATAGTCTCACAAAAGACTCTTTGAATCCTTTCATATGTTTGGAATCCCCACTGTCTATAAGCCAATCATTTCTTCCATGTGTTATGTTTCCACGAAGAGCAGAAATCAAAACGTATTATTCATCACTTGAAGAATCATCACTTTCTTGCTTGTTTCTCTTTGAGGGAGGTTCATCATCTTTCGCAGCATGAGCATGATGTCTTCTCTTGTTGTTTTTCTTCTTGTGAGAGTTTCTTTTGTTTCTAGGACAATCTTTGGCAAAGTGCCCTATTTCATCACAAGTATAACATCTGAGTTGAGAATTCTTGTAGGAAGAGTTATTACCTTTAGAATGATGATGCTGATGGTCCCTTCTGGGTTTCTCAGATTGAACTGTGAGAGATTGATCTTCACTTCCCATCTTTTCTTCTTAAGCTACTATCCAAGATTCTTCTTATGAGCATTCTTCCCAAAATCTGCTAAACTTGACTAACTTCTTTCTAGCATAGATCCCTTGAATGAAAGAGTCCCATGTCCTAGGGAGACCATTCAAGGTGGTCATTACAATATCTACATTTTCCGCTTCTTCATCTACTACTTCTAGCTATTCCTTTATTTGAGAGACACTTGTGAAGTAAGACTGGATGGTCTCTGCATTTTGAATCTTCACATTCTTCAATTAGTTCCTTAAAGTCATTTTCCTGTTTATGTTCCTTCCTTCAAACAGTTTGGTTATGGCATCAAACATAGCTTTAGGTGTCTTTAGGGAGGACACCTGTGGTATGAGGTGATCCTTAATTGAATCAGCAATAATCCTCTTTTCCATAACCAACTTCTTATTGTTTAAGGCCTTAGCCTCATCTCCCTCTAGAACTGGAACCTCCTCATTGATATAGGAGTCCAACTCATTCTCTTCCAGCACCAGGGATATCCTATACTTCCAAGCTCGAAAGTTATCAGCTCCCTCAAGATTTTCATCAAGCTTGGTATGATGAGACATCTTAACTGAGAACCTTAAATGGAAATACAAAATATTTAGATCTTACCAGGTCAAGATGTCGGATCTGGATTTGGAGCTGAAATTTTGCAGTGCTAGTTTAGGAGAATATTAGGGTTTGGATTTTCTGGAGTTCTATCCAACCAAATTCTTTGATCTTGATCTCTAAACTTTGATTTTCAGGATGATATCAATCCAGGCCTGGGCTCACTAAAAAATTCCACTTCTGTGGGAAGCCCTAATTTTCGGCAGCAGTGTCTGGTCCAAAACTGAAAAAGCTCAGAATTGGATTCTTCTTCGATAGAAAGATGCTCCCTAGGGAGGAGAGTTAGTCCAACCTTCTTTTTCTGAAAATCTGTGGAGAGAGATCCACAAAGTAGGAAGCCCTAGTTCCCACAGCTGCATAGTTTCTTCTTCTCAGGTTAGCTCTGATACCATGTTAGATTTTTAACATTAAGCTAGCATTATATTAAGATATTTTAACTGAGAGAATAGCAAGCACATCAATCAAACACAAGAGACAATGAACACATTGTTTCTCCTCAAGGAAACCCTAAATGGAGAAAACCCCACAACTTCCTCAGAGATAGAATCAACACCAAAAGTAAAACCCCAAAATAGTAAGATGATCTCCTGACAGCAGTAGCCTATTTCTTCCTATCCCCAGTTTCTTCTTCTTCCTCAGCTATGTTCTACAACTGAGTGTGAGTGAGTGATAAATATAGATTTTCACTCTCTATTTATACTAATTCCCAACTTGACAATAACCTACTAGGGCTGACTTCTCTAGGAGAGTCTAATAACCCTAGTGCCTCGAAATGGTGGGGACTTTAACCCTTGATCAATAGGAGGGTTACCCACAATGCTTTGACATGACTTGTTTACATTATAGAAACTCCCGATCGGAACATCATGGCATGACATGACTCAATTACATTAGAAACACTTCTTGGAATAAACATCGGGGTACAATACATAAGAAATACAAGTGAATACATTGCAAAGTTACAATTACATTAACACTCTTGTCTCTCCACACTGATATATTATTTATCACATCATATTAATAAGTGACAATACCCCAAACCAATAAGAAAATATGTGTCCTCAACTGAATTCATCAATTCCTTCTTCGCAATTTCAGAGTCTTACATTATTTTTCCTGACACATACTTCACACACTACACACCCTTAATTCCACCATAGATTCAATCTTTGTTTATTTATATTGGTTTTGATATCAAGTTTCTTTTTCTTTTAAGAACAACTATTAAGTGGACCATCCCTAGGGGATTCTCCTTGTTGACAATACCCCATCTTACTGATTCATGAACATGTTTCTCCATAACAACTAACTTGATCGGACTAAATATTCATTATATACTTTTATCTGCACAATCGTCATGATATTTTGTTAGTCTGCTACCTTCTCCGTACATAATCCCATTTATATTACTATTTAAATCTTATACTTTTTTCCTTGAACCAATTTCTTGTCGATATGATCTCCTTTTATTTATGACTTCATCCTTTTATTAGTACTTGAATTTTATTGCGCATTTTGATACTTCACCACTGTAAGCTTCAGAAAACCTTATACTTCATCATTTTATGCAACAACGAACTTCCATATTCCACCAAATTGTGCATTTCTTACTTTGAAATTTCACAAGATACAAATTTAGTTACTGTAAACTTCAAATTTCACTAACTTGTATATTCCTACATTTCACACTTCGAAAGACTATACATTTTCTTACTACAAACTTTGACATTAGCAATTTGTGTATTTTATCAACTTGTTCATTTCAATAATTTACCGACTTCACGCTTCAACATTTCAATGGCTTCACTTTCTTTGTCAGCTTGACTACCAACTATCTATAATTACTTGAAATCTGCATGCCTTTGTATACATATGCATCATTTACTAATTTGAATGTAGTCCTCCAACATACTAGCTATCTTTTGTGCACTTCGATAAATTTACTTGCTATAATACATATCTACATCCTTGTCCTAGTTTGGCAATTACACATTTCAACAATTAACTTACTGTTCTTGATGCACAATTTTATTGACATTAATGGCACTCTTATTCTTTATACATATTCAAACTTGCTTCAATTTTGACCCACATTCCAAATCTATATAGTTCTTCAAAGTGGCTTCAAACATCACATGCATTCAAATTCTATATACTTCTTCAAGCTGAATTTAAGGTTGCATAAGCATTTCATTCCTATTTGACATTAATGGCAATAATAATTTCCTTCCAAAACTATTTGACATCAATGACAACACTAGGTCCAACAATAACCCCCTTTGGAATTGATGTCAACACCAAGTAAAACCAAGATCCCCATGAGTGAAGGTACTGGTCATATTTCCTATTCTTCTCCCCCTCAGTGAAGGTCTTGATTAGATTTCTTGTTTTTCTCCCTCTTCCTACAAAATCCTAATTACTTGTTTCTTCTCTTTATTTATTAATTTCTCCCCTTTTGATATCAATGGAAAATAATTGTTTGATTTTGAGATTGATATTCTATAGCTTCCTCTGAGAGTATGCTTGTTTTGACTCTGGTCCCCCTTAGGTTTTTCCTAGAATTCTGTTGTTTTATCTTGAAATTTGATGTTCTTTACTATGTTCTTCCCCTAATACTACATGACACCACTTATCAATATTTATCCAATCCTTCTCTTCTTAGTCCATTCATCCCTTTCATAGGATTCTATAACTTGTCCAATAATGTTGTTATCATGTTGATGCCGTGTTCTTTGAATTTGTTATAGCATCCTTCAAACTGTGAATTTCTATTTACCTTCATTTATGTATTGACTGCTTATTTATGTATTTTTATTATCTAGTCATCCTCAGTGTCAACTATTAGAAAAATATACACTTTATTGACTTCTCCCCATATCATGTGCCCCACATTATGATTCCTACAACTATGTATTCCATCTTTAAGTTTGAAGTCATGCATCCATTATCTCTTCTTCGCTCGTCTAGTCACAAAAAAAAACTGACTCAAATAAATAATCATCCATCTTCTCAGTAATAATTTATGTCTAAGTGTTCTAACATCAGCAATTCTAATCCAAATATCTTCCTAAACCTCCTTTAATTGTTTTATGTTTCTTTTCATTGCTATACATTTGGTCTTTCTACAACATTGTATTTGTCTCCTAATAGATAGAATTGTGCAACAAATCACCTCCCATAATTCAATTTTTCCATGGAATATTAAATTGATTTGACATGTGTTTGTGACATGTGCATGGTATATGATGTCCTTAGTACATATTATATGTCCCATGTAAGTGTGAAAACCCAACATTAATGCAGGCAAAGAAGAACCCATCAATTCATTCATTCCCAAAATGAATGCAATTTTACTTTTGAGTATTTTCAACCTTTCCAATCATAAATGATTTTTGAAGACAACCATAATCATTTATGAGCGATGATTAATAAATTTTTTTACCATATTTATCAATTTCATTTTAATTCCATTGAATTTATACAACTCTTTCTGATGCATTAACTATGAGATTCGTTTTGTTAGTGTCCAATTATCCTGTAAGTAGATTTTCTTAGCAATTTCATCACAATGCCTAATCCTCTGCAACAATTTAATTATTGTATATCCAATATTTCCATGAAAGTTCAAACACAAAAAATATTTTTACGAATTTCAAAAGCAAATTGGAGACTTGGGAATATCAAATGAAAGAGTTTGAGATCACAGAATGGTATTCTTAGATGCAAGTTAATAAGAGGAATGAATAGGAAATTTTATCTTTGAAGAACATAATTGAATGATTAGGGAAACAATAGGAGCATATTTTGGTTCTTTTGAAGCGAATTCAAATGATTTATTCCAGTGCAATATTTGAATAAGAATCTTCCCCATATATCAAATTACTCTTGACTTCGCGGATTCCTGGACATTAACTTGAACTTTGATTTTTTTCAATTTCTTCATAACAGTGTTGTAAATTGACTTGTTTTTGAAATGTCAATATTGCACAACAATTTTGTAGATGAGTGACACTAACAGAATTTACAACTATGGCTGATTTTGAATGTATCTACCTTTTGAATTTAGTGACAACAACTTCTATATAATACATATTTTGATAATTTTAGTGAATGTGAATGGATTCATTCTTGTATGATGGTCTTCAATGTTTTATATATTTAAAGAAATATTCAACATGTTTTGGTCCTTGAATTCATTATTTGTATATAACATTCTATTTGAACTCAATGTATTTCACATGATATTAAAAAAATAGTAGGATATGCAACAATCTTTTGCTAATTGAAGACTACCATCATCAACTTCATTGACATATTATTTTGGAGTTTTTCTTATCCACTTCTGAGAATACACGGGGGTTTTTGCATGTAATTTTTGATACTGCACTCTATTTTATTTAGTTTTCATTTCTGCATTGGATGAAGTATTTCTCACTGATTGTCTTCTTGGGATCTGACAATTATGAGCTTTGTTCCCAACACCATTGCAAGTGTAGCATCTTATTCTATGACAATACATTGCAGCTTTTCCATGATAATTGTACCAAAAACATTTTATTGTGTTACTAAACCTTTTATTTCCATAACTTTTGCAAATCAATGCTTTATGATCGAAATTATAACAAGAAAAACAATAACCATTAAATAAATTCCCATACCTGTAATTTTGATCCCATTGTGATGGCACTTCTTTTCCCATATTGTTTTGATATGAAGAGCTCACCTTATGATGCTCCTTTTGACTTTTTATTTTGTAAATTTTTTTGCTGACTAAATTCATCGCATATTCTTGTTCTACGACATCAATTTTTCTTTTTGATGTGAGAGAACCTATCTCTTTCTTTCATCTAGAGTACATTTATCATCTTTGGATTTTTCAACCATCTTGTTGTAACTGAGACCATATTTGTTAGTAAGTCAACTTTGTCTATTTAGTATCTTTTCGAAAATTGATGAGCTTTTCTTATCATTGAGCTTAACATATGTTTCCTTATTATTTACTTTGAACTCTTGTATTTACAATCTTATCTTGTGACATGTGTCTTCTTTCTCCATTAGTTGAATTTTGAAAACTTCCTCTGTTCTTTTGTCTTTCTCAATTTGGGTTTTTAACTCAATGACCATTTTTTTTGTATTCTCTAGGACTTCTGTGTTTTCACTGATCTTGTCATTTTATTTTTTCTTTTTTAATTCCTCTCTTAGATTATCAAATTCTATTTTTAGATTCATGATTTCCTTTTCTTTTCTTTTCAAGGATTCTTCAACTTGGATTTTAATTCAATCATGACTTCTATGACTTGTTCATGTTTTTCTTGTCCCTTTACATAACATTCCTTGAGAAATTGTTGTAGTAACACAATTTTTTTTATCTCTCTCCATTTCTTTAAATACAAACATAAATTTTCTTTCAAAAATATCAAGATAAACCCTTGCAACTTCGACATATGAATAATATTTTGATCCTCTAACTTCTCCTAATGCTAATATAACATCATTATTAAGCATTGTTATGTCCCATTCTTCATTTGTAATGATAGAATAAATCTCACTCTTTGAATCATTGCATTCTGAATATCTGGGATAGTACTTACCTTCATTAGTTGTGTTTTCATCCTTGGATCTTGCTTATGAACATTCCATTTGATCCTTACTAAGGTTGGATTCCAAGTTGTTTACTTCAACTTGATAGAGATTCTCTACCTTGAGCCATAGTTTTTTAGCAGTTGTATATTGTCATGTCTCATATTTTATTTAACTTGATAAACCATCGATGATAGCCTCTTATGCCATTGGTTCATCTTTATTTTCTTTCCTTTTAGAAAGGTGTTTTGATTGGCTCCTGTAAGGATTATATTTTCATGCAATTGTTTCTCAAACACCAGATCCTCTTGAATTTAGATATCCTTTCATTCTTTCCCTCTGTTAGCACAGTTTTTATTCCATGGGGTTGGAAGAGGATCTTAAGGTAAATAAAGTGGTTCTATTTCAAATTTTGTTGATATGGTTGAATAACTAACAAATAGGTGCTAAAGGTAGAGCAAAGTATGACATAGGACCATAGGTGATCCAGATTGAAACCGGTGGCCACCCACCTATTCCACTGGCCCAAAACAACTGTCCATTGTGGTGGCTTCCTAGTTATTTTTCTACAATTTTTTGGGTCCCAAACTTTTGGAGCCATTTTGAGGCCCTAAGCGACGTTTTTCTGGCATCAAACTACTGCAGTTTGATGCCAGAAAAACGTCGCTTAGGGCCTCAAAATGGTTTGGGACACAAAAAATTGTAGAATAATAACTAGGAAGTTGCCACAATGGAAAATTGTTTTGAGCTAGTGGAATAGGTGGGTGGCCACGGTTTCCATCTGGATCAATCCTCCCTCCTTAGGAAGCAATTGTCTCCATTGAGTCAAATCTCATATTATATCTCCAATTGTGTGTTGAGTTGATGTCATGGTGCGACATTCGATGAAGTGAAGAGGTTGCTTTTCTTTGGCATCCCGAGATGGTTGTAATTGCTATGTGGATTATTTGTTTTTGGAGGATCACCTTGAATGAGTGGCCTTACATCGTAGAGGTACTTGGATGGATGAAGAAACAGTGACTCTATTTTCTTCTTGTGTCTGATGAGCATAGATACCCTATGCTGAGGGTTTGGAGGTAATTTGATGTTCTCCTTTAGACACAATTGTTAAGAGAAATAATTTTTTGATGTGGGATATTAACTTCCTACCTTGCGAGACTGTGTTAGGTGAAACTATCTCTGGCATCCAATAGATTTTTCCTTCGAAAGTAACAATGAAACTGCGAGGTCATGACTCATATACAATACGCTACTTCCACATATATGACTATCCTAAAAGAACATCACCAACTTCAAGTAGGGCCACATCACACAATACCTCATCTTTGAAAGGATTGATTTGATATGGTAGGAATAATTGTTGAGTAATGTGGATACCTCGTCCTTGTCTTAGCCAACCAATGTTGTATGGTTGCAGGTGTGGTGTTGTCGGAATCTCCAATATATTGAAGACTTCTGTTGAGATCAGGTTATTTCAGATGCCATTGTCAACAATGAAATGTAGTGGGATTCCCTTCACCCACACTTGGGAGTGGAAGAGGCGCTCCTCTGCCTTTGAATCTTCATGAGCCTCTAGTTGAATCTGTGTCGTAGAAACTATGGAAGTGGGGTATCCATTGATGATCTACTTCCCATTGTTTTTGGCTGTGGCATTGGGTTCAAAATCAGAATTGGGATCTGATTCTAAAGATTTGATCTTAGCCACCAATGACTGCTTTGAGCGACATTCATAAGTGCTGTGACAAAATATTTCATGAAATTCACACCACTTCTCGATGTTCTTCTTTTTCTTTTCATCCCCCTTCTTTTCTTGTGGTGAGGAATGGTTGTCCTTTCCTTTTCCTATGTTATGAGGGATAGGGTTTCCCTTTCCTTACTTCTGCGGTGGATTCGTAGGTCCAAAGTCTCACTTGTTCTTTTGCCAAAATTTCCCCTCGATTTTGATAGCATACCAATAGAAATACCCAAGTGAAGAGATGTCGAGGAAGTCCATCTAAGTTCATATTTACCGATATAGACCACTATGATATTTTAGTATTAGGTGCAACTTGAAGTCCTTGATACCTATATTTGTGCATAAGGTATGAAAGTTGTTGGTGTAATAGAAACCAACTGGTCCCTCTCTTGACGCATGATGGTCCATTTAGTGTACTGGTCATCATAGTTTCCCACAAGGTAATATTGTTCCTTTACGAGATCTATGAAAGAGCCCCAAGTGGGATTTGTCTCAAAAATTCCAAAATCATCTGATGAGTTTTGATCCCAATAAGTACCCCACCAATTTCGGACATGGGGGACTATCTTGAGGAGAGAAAAGGTAATATTTTCTTTATCGAAGAAATTATGGATAGAGAAATACCCTTCTAGAACATTCAATCAATTATCTAAAGCATCTGCATCGATATGGGATTCAAAAAAAGGAATATCAAAGTTAACTTGTACCTTGAAGGGAGTTGCATCCCCAAACTGGCTACTCGTGGAATATGCACTTGTTGGTGTCAACATTCGTAGAAGGATTTGGGAGGAACTATCCATCATCTCGTTCCTATGTCGTGTGAGGGATTCCTCGAGCGATGATTTGATAGGATATCCTGCTCTGTCGCCTCTCTTTTCTTCCTCCATTGGAGGTCATTTGGGATGGAAAGAGTGATCAAGTGAAACTAGTTCGAGACCAATCTCTCTATACCCAAACCTCGTTTGGGACATGCACCGAGAAAAAGTCAAAGAGAAGATTGCTTTGATACCACTGATTTGGATTTATGTGTGAATGAAATGAAAGAACATATATAAAATCATAATCATAGACATTTTGCAAAGGTAACATAGATACATTAAACACATATTCTATGAATGGCGGAAATAGAGCAGACTGTAATACAATTTCTAGAATGGTGGTAGCTATCTCTGGGAAGAGATATGGCTGCTACACTCATTTGTTCCAAGATGAATAAAAAATGAGGCCAAAGTGTCCTATTTATAGTAAGAATGAGGGTGAGAACCCCAAAATTCCAAAAAATAACCCTAGAAGAAGAACCGTCATTAAATTTGTGACCACAAGGTGGTAAGTTGAACATTCAACTTCCCGGGTGTTATCTAACCAAATGGCACTTCTCCGTTCGAGTGCCGACATTCCCTATGTTGGCATAAAAAAGGACACTTATGGATTGAAGGTTTCCTAAAACACTATATATGGGCATGTTATGAACTACATTTATCATCCATCTAGCTTGTTATTTTTACCTTTGAATATGTCAAGTGTCGTACACACCTTTGCCTATATGCAACCCGCGTACATATGCAAATTTTCCTACAGCATGTTGCATAATGTACGCGATTCTTTGTATTTGCAACACGCGTACAGATCTGTACGCGGGCTGCCCTTGGAGAAACTCACGTGTCATACATGAGTTTCTAGTATTAATACCTGTGTACGCCTTCCTTTGACATTAAAAATAATAAATCATGATTATTTGATATTTGTTAACCCTTTAACTATAACCATCTTAACTGTCTCAACCTCCTCAACCCTCAAAAATACCTTATTTCACTAAGTATAAATAAAGGCCTTGAGGAGGGCATTAATGAATCATACTTGGAGTGCAAAGTCATGCTGGTGGTGTCTATTCATAAGTCTTTGGATCAGTGGAACTCAGAATCCTTTGGTTGTAGAGGAGTCCTTGTCTCAGGTGTTGGGTTGTAATCTTAACTCATTCACTATTGTTAATAAAGAGAATCCTTCTTCCAAATGTGTTTTGAATGTTTTTCATGTATCATGGTTTGATGAATATTTATGATTAAGCACTCTGTATATTATTTATCTAACCTGTTTTATATACATTTATAAGCTTGCACTTGGAGGATTTTCTCTTTACAGGTGAAAGAGAAGCATCCTTGAAGGCTTTGGAGGAGAAGCAGAGCGAAAGAGGACAAAGCTAGGATCAACCGTCGTGAATTGGGTGAGTCTATTCTATCCTTTTGTTTCCTTTCTGTACTCTAAAGTTGATTTCCTACAAGTTTCATGAGTATTTTGGTAACCCCATACCTTCAGTTATAAGGTGTTTATTCCTGTACAATAGAACTGGTGACTCCACTGGGGAGCCCAGACCACTGTGGGTTATTTCTGTCACCCTTGACCAGTCTTTGCTTTGAAGTTTGTGTGTGGTATTTTATCTTGGTTCACACTTACCATAGTGTTTGAAATCCTTGTGGATTTTTCTTTTCTTTTGAGAAAAAATTTGTACTTGTACGTGGGTTGCTCTCATACACAGTCGCTTATAGAGGCTTGCATACACGAGTTGCTCTCTTGGATAGTCGCGTATAGTACGTGAGTTTCCCTTATACACAGTCGTGTACAAGCTTGGAAATAGGGATTTTTGGGCTAGGGTTTGCTTGTCCTTGTCCTCTTGTGATTCTTGTTTGTTAGTTGGATTTCTTTATAAATACTGTGCAGTCAGTCTGAAGACCTTGGTGACCACACTTTGTGCTTTCTTGTAAATCCCTTGAGTTTCTTTTGTTTGGATTGTCTTCTATTGGCATTTTGAAGTAAGTTGGCCTGTTTGGGTTATAGGTTGAAGTGTCTTTGTCTGAATCAGTGATCAGGGTTTTGGGCATTGTTTTTCCAGTCTATCTTTTGATAGTGGTTGGTTTTTCACTTACCTTTGTGAGTTTACAGTGCTTTCTTGTCATTGTACCCACTCAAGCTAGGGTCCCCGATCTTCCCTTGTTGGTTGATTTTTGGTTTTATTGACCTATTTACTTCAGTTTGCTTATTTCATATAGTTTATTTGATCCAAGTATACTCAAGTTTAGTGCATTTTAGGTGCATAGTAGATTTTTAGCATTTTAAAAAGTGAAAAGAAAAACATTTTCAAGCTTTTTCATTTGCTTTTGCATAAGTAGTTTTCATTTCAGTTTTAAAATATAATCTCAAAAACTACAAAAACATAGTCTTAGTTTCTCTTTATCACTTGCATTTGTTCATGAATCTATATTTACAAAAAGAAAAAGAAGTTTGCTTTGATAGTGGCAATTTGCTTTGAAAAAAAATACACCTTTACTTTTTTATTTCTTATCGAGTCAAAAACACCATAGTTCATCACTCCATTTCCTTTTGAGTAAGAAATAGCCCTTTAAAATGAATGCAATAATTAAAATTTACCATTAATTTTTATTTTTATGGGCCTTTCACCTACTAGCTTAGGATAGACTTGTGGGATAGGAAGTGTAAGCTTCCCATAAGTTTTAAAATTCAGACGTAGTGGACCTTTCTTTAGGTAAATCCTTGACTTTATCAATTGTATCTGGGAAGCTCCTCTCAAAATGGAGTCAAGCACGAGGTCGCGTGGAGGAATTGGACTAAGGAGATAACCCTTTGATTCCTTGTCAAAATGTAAATCAGGACTTTTATGCATCTAGGGATTCTTTCCTAGACAGAGTTTCAGGCTCAGCTACCTTGCCCATGCATTCGATTTAGGCTTGCGATTGTCCCCCCAGACTGTTGGTATAGCTAAAGTAGCCTTTAGTCTCTTGACATTTAGGGTTCATACCTAGGTAAACTGAAAGGCTATTTCTGGTTCACCTTGGACGGGCTTGGAAGCTAACCCTTGTTGTAAGTGTGGGAGGGTGGTGGGTGATTCCTCCGCTTGTTCCTAAGAACCACTTCAAGGATGCCAAGTAATCGTTCTTCAGCTTTCTTCGAGAAAGCATATCTTTCACCCTTGATTGATTGTTTGAGGCTTTAGGATTTTTTATAGTGTGTGCTCTGTGGCTTTTCCTGTGTTTAGTTAGCCTTAGGGTTTGATTTTTAAAATTTTTAACTGTGGAGGACCAACCTATAAGAAGGTCAATAAGGTTGCAAAACCTTCCTCCTCTTGTCACATTGGAACCTCCACCTCCACCCCAAAGGTGGAGATTGGACACGAACGGTTCATTTGAAACGGTAGGAGTAAGTGAAGTTCTAGGTGAACCAGAACTTATAGCTAACCGTTTTAATCTTGATATAAAAGACTTGTAGACTGACAAGTTTGCAAGGAATTTTAACACACCCTTAACTCATTTAAACGATCCTGTGATCGTTCAGGTTAGACCTTTTGGTTCACCTATTTTAGGTGTCCCTGTGGGTAGGATTATGTCTTCTACAGGAGAAAGTTCTTTTCTGTTCACCTTAGAAGTTCCAGCTGAAGGGGTACAACCTCCCTTGGTAAGTGCCCCTAGATCTAGTATACCTTCTATGCATTTGACTCCAGTGAGCTAGTTGGTCCAACCACCGGTTCACTCAAACTTAGCAGATCCTTCTGGTGATATGGTTACTAGGATTCCTAGTATACCTATTGTTCCTTCTTCCTTTCCACATACTACCCAGAGTGGTACAGTAGGACCCTCGACTTTCATCCAATGATTTCCTTGGAATGGGGGACACATTCCCCCATCCAATCCATACGTAGGCCCATCACCTTTGTATGTAGGAGTGCAGTTTGGAAACAATACCTCTTATGGGAAAAGTTTTCAAACTCTAGTTTCGGCCCCATTTACGAGCTCTCCTTTTTCATTGTTTAGTGGAGGGATACCGGCTCCTATCTTTTAGACCCTAATTTCAATTGGGTTGGATCGAACTTCTTATACTGCACCTCCCACTCACAAACCTGTGGCTTACAGATGGAATCCATTTCAGAGTAATCTACCCACTTCACAACCGGTGGCAGGGAGCAACCCCACCTTTACCTATGGGAATTCAGGGGAAGGTCCCTCTAATCCCCAGGATGGACTTTTAGTGCCCTGGTTCGACCCAAGATTTCATTCTTGGCAATGTTAAACTTGCCAAATTTGTTAAAATTGATGAATGACCCAGTGAGGCATGACCCCTCATGGCCACCTGTTCCCACCAAATTGCCATCGGACATCCCTAAATTCGAGGGCAAAGTTGGTGAATATCCTGGGGCTCATGCCACCACATTCCATTTATGGTGTTCTTTGAATTCACTGAATGAATATTTAGTTAGGTTGAGGCTATTCCAAAGAACCCTAACAAGTACTGCGACAAAATGGTATGTTGAGTTGCCTTCTGCTGCTTTCAGTAGTTTCTGGGACTTGGCTAGTGCATTTCTTAGCCACATTCAGCTTCCGGTTCGATATGATTTCAGAATGGATTTGTTATCTGCATTTAGGAAGAACAAGGCTACCCACATCTCAGATCATATCTAAGAGTGGAGGAGGTGAAAGATCCTTATAAAATCCACTATCCCTCCTGAGTTCCTACTAGAGTGGTTCCTTAAATCCCTGTTGCCCTACATATCTAAGGATGTATCCACCTCAGGAGTGATGAATGAAGAAGAAGCCATTCTCAGGGCCCATCAATTGGACTTGATTTATTCATAATCTAGGATCTTGTATGAGATTATCCCTGAGGCACCGAGGCCTATGCACGATGCAGAGAAGCCTAAGACTGGACCCCATGCCGATGGTGTGGTTAGGTCCGTCAACTCTCCCACTGTAGAGTATTTGGCTAAGCAACTTCATCATTTTTCCATCAAGCAGTCTACGACGGAGGTAGCAAAGGATACCCCCTCCCCCAGAGTGCAATTTTTTTTGCACAGACCTCTCAGAAGGGAAATTAGCATCCCAGTGAGAAGAAAAAGAGAGGAAAGAAAGGAGAGGGAAACCAAAACAAGCAGAATCCCATGAATAGTGCTTATGGGGGAAAGAAAGAAAAGAAGAAGGTTAAGTTTCTATGTAAGTTGTGCCACGAGGACCACCTTACTCATCTTTATCCCCTTATGGAACAAGCCCAGAAGCTGCTTAAAGATCAACAACTGGCTGTCCTGAAGGATCCTTTTCCCCAAGGACAGAACTCTACTTCAACTTCTAATGTAGCAGGGGGCACTCAAAATGCCCCTGACCCAAACTATATCAACATGGTTCGATCTTTGACTTTGTTAGAAGGTGAAATCTATAGGTGAAGCTTCTAACCCTCTCACGATAGAGAAGCCTACTGAAACTATGCTGAAGATACCGAAAGATGTCATCAAGAAGACCTTGCATAACCCTAACACTAGGGCTGCTTCAAACTACTCCGTGGTTGAAGATATAGCCCAAACCCCATGTGCAATGTTAGCTTTAGAGGTGTTATAGAGTTGTCGTGCCTAGCGAGATGCCCTCTTAGCAGCTTTAGGCAGCATGGATGCATCGAGTCTCATGGCGAAATTTCATTTGTCTGATGTTAAAATTCGCCTACCTTACCATGTAGCCTTATCAATAGATGTCATCCATGGTGGAAAGACCATTGGAAGGGAATTTGTTGATGAGGGTGCTTCTACATGCGTTATGTCCTTAACCTATTGGAAAGCTCTCGGATCACCAGAGCTAGTCCCGTCAAACACTCTACTTATTTCTTTCTATGGAAGGTCCTTCCATCCACATGGTATCCTATCGGCTTTTGAAATTAAGCTGGCAGGGAAAGTAGTGTCTATTGAGGTGGAATTGATTGATGCACCCTTGGACTATAATCTTCTTCTGGAAATAAATTGGACTTATGTGATGTCCACTATTGTGTCAGTTGTCTTTCGTGTAGTGGTTTTTCCACATGAGGGCAAGTTGGTTACTATTGACCAACTTGATTTTACTCGAAAATTCCGTTTAGAGTCTAATAGTCAGCTGTGGCATTGGTTGATCAGGTCAACCTGCTGCACAGAGCTTAGGGGATAGAATGTACACATCACTGATGCGCACATTTGATATTCTAGACCTGGTTAATTATATTGGTTCTACTAGTGTGGGGAGGTCCATAGCTATGGTTGTTTATAGGAGTAATCCTTGGGTTCTCCCTTCACCCCACGAACTAGAGGTGCCTTTATCAGTAGTGGAAGTAGCTTACCAAGCTATCACTCAAACAACTGTTGATCCCATTCCAGATCCACTTACAGTCTCAGAGGATCCGGAAGAAGTCTATTTTCCCGCATGGGCGGAAAACTCTTCGCATTCTACAGATTGTTTAGACATGGTTTTACCTTCTGATGAAGCCATCTTGGAAGCCATGAGTGGACATGGTAATATTTGTGAGGATCTTCACCATCGATCCCGTTTTCTTCCAAAAATAAGCAGAATAGAAAATCAAGAGTTTCATTTGAGACTGTCAAAATATGTTGATACACCCATCAATCCCTTTCCCATGGAAGGAATGTTTGCTGAGGGGAATATGGAAAATATTTCTGCCACTATACCTATTAACATCTCTGTAAACCCTGATGTCATGGAAAACATATACATAGGTGCAAACTGCTCTGCTGAAGAGATTACTATCTATACTTCCATGTTTAAGGAATTCCGCGATGTCTTTGCCTGGTCATATGAGGAGATTCCAGGCATAGATCCATCGATTGTTGAACATGAAATCCGAACATATCCTGATGCCAAACCGGTTCGACAAAAGTTAAGACCTGTTAACCCATGCAAAACAGTCGCTATGAATGATGAAGTTGAAAAGCTGTTGAAGGCTAGTTTTATCTAGCCCATAGCTTTGACAGAATGGGTATCCAACCCTGTTCCTGTTGATAAGAAGCAAGGGACTATCTGCATCTATACTGACTTTAGAGATCTGAATAAATCCTATCCTAAGGACAACTATCCCACTCCATTTATAGACCAAATTATAGATGCTTGTGCGGGAAGTGAGGTGTTCTCATTTATGGATGGTTTCTCCGTATACAATCGAATTCAAATAAAACCAGAAGACCAACATAAAACTACTTTCATTTGTCCTTGGGGTACCTTCGCGTACAAGAAAATTCCCTTTGGATTGAAAAATGTTGGGGAAACCTTTCAACGGGCTATGAACTTTTCCTTCCATGATATTAAAGCCATTGTCGAACCATACCTTGATGATTTGCCTGCACATTCTTGTAATAAGATTCAACATCCAGATCACTTACGGTTGATATTTGAGAGATGTAGACATTATAAAATCTGCTTGAATCCCCACAAGTGTGTATTCTGTGTCGAGTCAAGAAGATTGCTCAGGTTCATTGTCTCTAATAGAGGCATTCAGGTGGATCCATTAAAAGTTGAGGCCATTGTAAATCTTCCTCCTCCTCGTTCTATTAGGAAACTTCAAAGCGTGCAAAGGAATTCTAATTTTCTTTGACATTTTATTGTTAACTATGCCAAGATTACTAAGGGTTTCATGCGCTTACTCAAATAGGACACCCCTTTTGAAACTGCACAAATTGCTTTCAAGGCATTGAAAAAAGATTTGTTGTTGACACCCTTATTGCGTCCACCAGATTATTCTAGGGATTTTATATTATATCTGGCTGCATCTGAGTTGACCATTGGGGTAGTACTAGTCCAAGAGGATGATAAGCTTGTAGAGAATGTCGTTTATTATCTTAGCCATGCTTTGGCCAGACCTAAACTTAGGTACTCCCATGTTGAGAAATTAGCCTTAGCAGCTATTTATGGTTTTCAAAGGTTACGTCACTACATTTTACTGAGGACCACAACAGTAGTGGCGGATGTGAATCCGTTTCAATATGTTTTGTCCCAATGGATTGTTGGGGGAGAATTTAACAAATGGATAGTCATTCTCTAAGAGTTTGACTTTGATTTTTAGTCCGCTAA
Organism: Pseudotsuga menziesii; assembly: GCA_001517045.1. Lineage (NCBI taxonomy): Eukaryota > Viridiplantae > Streptophyta > Pinopsida > Pinales > Pinaceae > Pseudotsuga > Pseudotsuga menziesii. The sequence continues at coordinate 213,582 of LPNX010374892.1, forward strand.
GTCTAAAAAGTCCTTAGTTTTTGCTGAGCTTATAGTAGAATTTCCTATTGAAGAAGATGCAGCCATTGAAGATGACTCATTCCTAGATGAGCATATCTTCTTGATATCCACCTCTGATCCTTGGTATGGCGATATTCTTATATATCTCCAGACTTTGAAGTACCCTGCAGCTTCCTTATGGGAGAAACGATGTAAATTACGCCTTCATGCTAAGAACTACCTGATCATAGGAGATACATTATATTGAAGAGGGGTAGATTCCATTTTTCATCGATGCCTTACCCATGAGGAAGTGGAGATTGTCCTAAATTATTCCCATAGTGGAGTGTGTGGGGGTCATTTATTTGGGTTAGCAATGTCCCAAAAGATACTACTTGTCGGTTATTTTTGGCCCATGATCTTCAAAGATTGTGTGGAAGCAGTGAAGCGCTGTCATCCTTGTCAGCTTTACACCAGGAAAATGTAGTCACATCCCACTCCGTTATTTCCTGTTGTCTCGGTAGGACCCTTTATGAAATGAGGGATTGATTACATGACATGCAACCCAGCCTCAGCTGGGGGGAATAAATATATCATTGTTGCTGTTGACTATTTTATGAAATGGGCAGAGCCAATGCCTACTTTTAAAGCCGACAGGGAAACAACAGCTTTCTTTGTTTTCAATCAGATTATAGCACGGTTTGGTATACCCAAAGTGATTGTCACTGACCATGGAAGTGATTTTCAAAATAGCATGATGACATAACTGACCACTATGCTTAGACTCATACAAGAACATTCATCTTCATACTATCCGCAAGAAAATGGTCAGGTTGAGGCTGTAAAAAAACCTTAAAAACTATCCTTAAATGTACAATTGATGCAACCCATTCTAACTGGCACATCATGCTATATCTTGTTCTTTGGGCCTACCTAACTAATGTAAAAAATGCTACGGGTTTCTCCCCCTTCCAACTCATCCACGGAGTGGAAGCAGTTACCCCGATTGAGTGTGAAATCCCATCTCTAAAAATAGCTATTCATGTGTTACCTAATACGACAAAGCTTGAGGAATGTCTCGTACATTTAGAACACCATGATGAATAGCGTAGAGATGTGCTAACTGCTAATTAATCTCATAAGAATAGGGTCAAAATTCAATATGATAAATTGGTCAAACCTCAGGTTTTCTCTGAGGGGGAACTTGTCTTGCTTTGGGACCAAGACAAAGAACCCCTGGGGGCAAGAAAATTCAAGGCCATGTGGTTAGGACCTTATGTCGTGTCAAAAGTCTTGAAGAAGGGTGCATATGATTTTATTGATTTTGATGGGAACAAGCTGCTTGAGCCTAGAAATGGGCTCTACCTAAAGAAGTACTATGCTTAGTCTTAACACTTTTTCTTGTATTTTTATTGTATGTATTTTTATTGTATGTATTTTTATGTACATTAAGTTGTTGTTTTTGTTTTTTATACCATCTGCTGGCTATTGCAGATGTCTTCTAAAATGTATATAGGGTTTGTCAAAGGTTCCAGTCACCACACTTGTAATCTAGCTTCAGCAGCATGGGTCATTTACTCTCCCTCTGGACAACTAGTTGCCGCAGGAGGCACTTACTTAGGTCCTGCTTCTATTAATGTTGCTGAGTATAGGGCTGTAATTGAGCTTCTATGGGATGATTTGTCACGTGGTATCACCCAGCTCAAGGTCCGTCTGGACTCTCAACTAGTGGTCTCCCAGCTCAATCGAGCTTATCAGGTGTGAAACCCTATCCTATTGCTTCAGTTCATGCAAATTAGGTTATTGGAAAGAAATTTTGAAGTTATTATATTAAATCACATTCCACGAAATCAGAATTCATTGATTGATGCATATGCTAATTACATTTTAGATTGGCATCTAACACACATTTCATTAAAATATACGGCATGCATATAAAAAATAGTTGTAAATAAACCAACAACACCCATATATATATATATATATATATGTAAGTATCTGTCCATATATAGTTCGAGTCTGATCCTTAGATCTAGTTATAACTGTATAATATACAAAAATATACAAAAATGTGGATCGCAGTTCATCAAAATGTCCTAGATCTAAGCAAGAACACCCTGGTCACTTGGACCACCTTGGTCCCCATGGTCTCTATGTACTCTGGCTTCCTCAGCCTCTTTGGATTTGGTAGCCTCCACAGCATCTATGTATACAAAGGCCGCTCTGGCCACTCGCCTCAAAAGGCATAAATAAACCAGTGGACCTCCAACAAAGAACTCCTGCATGACAGCTGGGATATGCTCTATCTGCAAGGTGGGAACTCTTTGGGTCATCCTGGCCAAATTTCGCTCTAGAACCCTAATAAGCCCCGGGTCTTCACCTACGACAGGATGAACAAACATGCGTGGGTACCCCTCAGGGCAGACTGGTCCAATATCTACATTTTGACATGTTTATAGGATTAAGAATTGTACATATATGTATATATCTATCATTTTAAAATTCATAAAAATTAAAAAAAAAATGTTAAATTTTTTTTTTTTTTTTTTACCTAGCTCTCCCCATGCTCCTCCTAGAGGGAGGACAAGGTTTGGATCACCTCAGAAATCCATGCCAGCATATGGAAACTGTTCTAGTGTCGGTAGCTATTGCTCCCACCAGATGTAGAAGTCATCATCGTATACACTCTGCACTGTGTCTCCTCCTCCTTGACAGAGGAAGATGTCTCCCCATCTACTTAGCCTCATCTGACATGGAGATCGGACTAGTAGAGGTATGGTGGGGCTCAACCTTGGTACTCTCTCTCAAAGAAGGAAACCAATATGCTAGAATACCCAAAGTTATTTTTCCTTCCTCTCTTGCAATCGGAGAGCTGTCTTTTCATTATTGGGACAACTCCTGAACACCAATCATAGAGGGCACCATGCATACAATCCACTGCCAACCTAATTTTGTTCCGTGTAGCTAAATGTAATGAAGAGGATCTTACAATCCTCATGATGGTGCTCGTCAGTACTTGTAGTGTGAAATCACGGATATGTGCAATAGGGACACAACTCCCTCTCTTCTGGGTACCTGGTGTGCAAAACACATCTATGTAGTTCTGGACACTTAAAGTATCACCGCCTCTACTGGTGCCCTCTAAGTTGATCGATGCTCCACGTTGTGACAGGCTGGTAATGAAATATATGTCTTCGGAAGTAATTTCCAAATTCTCTCCCTGTAGGTCAAACATCCCCAAATCATGAACCCAATAGTTTATCATGAACTCCAATAGATGGACATTGGCCCACATGGGTAATGTGCAAAAGAACTTTAATAACCCACTCATTCGTAAAGCATGTATGGTGGGTGCACTTTGGAGCGCTTCTTGGTCCATAATTTCATGTTCCCATTCCCTCCATTCCAACACCATCTTCACACCTAGCAAAACAAGTAATTTGATTCATCAATTTCATATAAAATTTCAAATTTTTTTACTATAATTAGTCTTTTATCCTTCATGCAGTACACCTGACTGTCTAGTTAGACATGTCGCATACTATACGCGATTGTCTCTATAGGAAACCCATGTACAGAATGAGTGTACGCGAGTCCTTAAACTATGAACCTGCGTATGCGTTGTGACATGCTTTAGGATGCTTTTAATAATGAAATTGGGACTCAAAATTAATAATTGCTAGGATCAAATTGAAGAGCTCGGGGTGTAGGTTTACCTGCAACTTGTAGAATTTGATTTCATCCACTAAATTGTCCACAATGATCGAATGAAGGTAGAGGTAAAAACTTGCTTCTTATGGATAAAAATTCAAAATGGTGAGTTTTGTTTTGATTTTGAACTATTTATAGAAATTTTCTTTCTCAAAGTGGGTTTTTTCCTATAGTTTGAAATCTATTCAACTAATACCATATCTCTTCTTGCCTTGAAACAGGTTTTTCATCGTTATAAAGTGTTTTTGCTCCCATAGGGTGGTTTTGTCATTTCCAATGCATTTTTTGCATCTATACTCAATCCACATTAACCTTAGCAATCAACTTTTTTCCATGGACTATGGTATTATAAATCATTAGTTCCCTATTTTTACCATTGTTCTTCCATGGATAGGACCCTTTTTTCATGAGTATCCTCCATTAAAACCTATTTTGTCTTTTGATACTCATGCTGCAGCTGTTTCAGGTACAGGGGTATCCTTTTAGCTATTTTTCATTCCAAATAGAGCTTCTTTTTGAACCTCTTTATACAAGCTATCCCTTTATAGGACTCCCTGCCCTTATGGAGTTTCTTTAGGCCCAGGTCTGACTCATCTAGAACAGACTTTACTATCGAGTTAACTTGTCCATTCAAGCTCATTAAGAATATGTAAATGGGCATCCGCATCGGTGGTAGGTTATCTCTTTCTTGGACCATGAGGAATAATACGAGAAAGGATCCCTCTCTTTTCTATTTGAATTGAGAAGAGTATTCTCTGTCATAGGTTTATCACTTTTTCAGACCTGAGGAACTAAATTTATGGAAAAGGAATTCCCGGTATGAGCTTAATTTTCTCTTTTTCATGCTCTATACCTAAACATGAAAAAGATTCCAAGTGTACTTTGTGTCTTTGTCATGCTCATTAAACACCTAAGAACAAAGCAGCGAGTTTATTGTTGTAAGCCCCATTCCTCATAATCAAATGGATCTTTTCAAGTGATCTCGCTTTCCTTCACACTCATAAAACTCAAGATATTTATGCTATTCTGGAAGGAGTGTTGGGTAGGTGGTAATTTAACCTTTTTCGGACCTCCCTAACTAAGTACGAAAAAGGTTCACATTTTCTTCTATAGAAGTTAAGAGAGTTATTTTGTGGTATGTTTTATACTTTTTTGGCCTCAGGAGACTAAATTGGACAAAAAAGGACCCCCGTGGAGTCTTCTTTGGAGTTTTCAGACTCTCTAAATGTGAAAACACCAACTGAGCATGTACTAGTTCGGGCTCATTAAATCCATGAATCAGTGACACTATNAGTTTGTTAAAAAATGAAGAGGGATCTAAGTTGACTTTCCTGGACTCCTTAAAATTTAACAAGGAAGGAAAGGAATAAGTTTTCTCTTGTTTTCAGTAGTGGCAGCATGTCCTCCTTGAACATAGCACTCTCTGTTTTTTCCGATACCCATGTCTCTTTGTTTACTTTCCGTTCAGCTATTACTTTGAGTTTCCTACTCCTCCTCTTATCCATTATACATGGGGAATATGATCATGTCTCCTACATGACAGATAAGTCTAGTTGTTCTATCTATAATTTAAATTCTTCCTTGGGTCATCTCTGTGTCGTGCTCACTGTTCAAAGACTCAACCCAATGTTTGATCTTTATCCTGATCCCATCATTGTTATATCTGTTATCTATTGTTTCTCCCTTATTTTTCCTAGTTCCTAGTCACTCTTGTGATCCATTGGAGGATCTATTGCCTTCCTTATCATAGCATGGTTCCATTTCAGTACTTCCTGATGACAAAGACCTAGATTTTTGATGATCGTACCTCAGGATTCACTTTCATCATTGGTGAATTCCTTTGCTTCAGTTGTTGATTATTACCTATTGATTGACAAACTGTTGAATCCTTTCCATGTTCGACTTCAAGCTACATTTATTCACATGGCTTGGATTGTATTGGTTCTTTGGGATTGTTTATGAAGACCTTAGTTCCTCAATTATGGACTAAGTTGCAGAATATTATGTTCCATTTATGTACACAGCTTCTAGATCTTTGAAGACTCATCATTATTGTATATTGTGGCTTCGATCCAACTTTGTAATATACGTGGTCTAGTACCCGTATCATATGATGTACTCAAATGTTGTAAAGGAGCTAGTGTTCCAGTATATTGAACATAGTATCCTCAGATATGAATTTGTATATGACATTATTATGTATTTGTTTTAGGTACTACCTATGTTCCATTGGATTTCTAAGTTCTCCAAATATAAAAATTATAATGTATTTCAGCCATCACTTCCCTCTGACCTCACACATTAGGGGGCATTTTTTATCTACCCAAATGGCACTTCTCCGTACGAGTGCCAACATTCCCTATGTTGGCACACAAAAGGAAACTTATGGATTGAAGGTTGCCTAAAACACTATAGATGGGTATGCTATGAACTACATTTATCATCCATCCAGCTTGTTATTTTTACCTTTGAATATGTCAAGTGCCATACTCACCTTTTCCTATATGCACCCGGCGTACATACGTGACTTTTCCTATAGCATGTCGCATATTGTATGCAAGTCTTTGTAATTTCAACCCGTGTACAGATCTGTATGCGGGATCCCCTTGGAGAAACTCACGTGTCATACGGAAGTTGCCAGTATTAATACCTGCGTATGCCCTCCTTTGAGTAAAAAATAATAAATCATGATTATTTGAGATTTGTTAAGCCCTTAACTATAACCATCTTAAATGTCTCAACCTCCTCAACCCTTGAAACTGCCTTATTTCACTAAGTATAAATAAAGGCCTTGGGGAGGGAATTAATGAATCATACTTGGAGAGAAAAGTTATGCTGGTGGTGTCTATTCAGAAGTCTTTGGAGCAGCGGAACTCAGAATCCTTTGGTTGCAGAGGAGTTCTTGTCTCAGGCGTTGGGTTGTAATCATAACTCATTCACTATTGTTAATAAAGAGAATCCTTCTTCCAAATGTGTTTTGAATGTTTTTCATGTATCATGGTTCAATGAATATTTATGATTAAGCACTCTGTATATGATTTATCTAACCTGTTTTATATACATGTATAAGCTTGCACTTGGAGGATTTGCTCTTTACATGTGAAAGAGAAGCATCCCTGAAGGATTTGGAGGAGAAGCAGAGTGGAAGAGGACAAAGCTAGGATCAACCGTCGTGAATCAGGTGAGTCTATTCTATCCTTTTGTTTCCTTTCTGTACTCTAAAGTCGATTGCCTGCAAGTTTTCTGAGTATCTTGGTAACCCCAGACCTTCAGTTATAAGGTGTTTATTCCTGTACAACAGAACTGGCAACTCTGCTGGAGAGCCCAGAATGTTGTGGGTTATTTCTGTCACCCTTGACCAATCTTTGCTTTGAAGTTTGTGTGTGGTATTTTATCCTGGTTCACACTTACCATAGTGTTTGAAAGCCTTGTGGATTTTTCTTTTTTTTGAGAAAAAATTTGTACCTGTATGCAGGTTTCTCTCATACACAGTCACGTATAGATGTCTGCATATGTGGGTTGCTCTCTTGGACAGCCATGTACAGTACACGAGTTTCCATTATACACAGTTGCGTACAAGCATGGAAATAGGGATTTTTGGGCTAGGGTTTGCTTGTCCCTGTCCTTTTGTGATTCCTATTTTTTAGTTGGATTTATTTATAAATACTGTGCAGTTAGTCTGAAGACCTTGGTGACCACACTTTGTGCTTTCTCGTAAATCCCTTGAGTTTCTTTTGTTTGGATTGTCTTCTGTTGGCATTTTGAAGTAGGTTGGCCTATTTGGGTTATAGGTTCAAGTGTCTCTATCCAAATCAGTGATCAGAGTTTTGGGCATTGTTTTTCCAGTCTATCTTTTGATAGTGGTTGGTTTGTCACTTACCTTTGTGAGTTTACAATGATTTCTTGTCATTGTACCCACTCAAGATAGGGTCCTCAGTCTTCCCTTGTTGTTTGATTTTTGGTTTTATTGACCTGTTTACTTCAGTTTGCTTATTTTATACAGTTGATTTGATCCAAGTATACTCAAGTTTAGTGCATTTTAGGTGCGTAGTATAGTTTGATCATTTTAAAAAGTGAAATAGTTCATCACTCCATTTCCTTCTGAGTAAGAAATAGCCCTTTAAAATGAACGCAATAATTAAAATTTACTAGTAATTTTTATTTTTAGGGGCATTTCACCTACTAGCTTAAGCTAGAATTGTGGGATAGGAAGTGTAAACTTCCCATAAGTTTTAAATTTCAGATATAGTGGACCTTTCTTTAGGCAAATCCTTGAATTTATCAATTGTATCTGGGAAGCTCCTCTCAAAAGGCAGTCAAGCACGATCTCTGATTTGGGAGCTTGATAGCTCATTGGAAATATCTATTTGAGATTTACATATGAAAAAAATGAATATCGAGTCTGGAATGGAATCATATTTGCTGGTGCATTCCAGACTCGATATTCATTGTCATCATATGTAAATATCGGATAGATCTTTCCAACAAGCTATCGAGCACCCAAATCGAAGATCGTATGCAAAATTTATGACCCTGAGAAGTTGTCTATTCAACTTACCACATTGGGGCTACAAAATTTATGACAATTCATCTTCTAGGGTTATGTTAATTGTTTACGATTAGCACCCTTGTAACCTAGGGTATGGGGTTACCAAATTATTACTAACCTTCCAGACAGTTAGCTTTACCAGAGAATGGAGAGGGAATAGGAAGAAAGTCTTGACTTACCCGATTACCAATGGTTGATCCAAGCCTGATATTCTCCCACTCCCCTTCTCTACAAAGCTTCTAGGGATGTACCTCTTTCACCTATAAAGAGAAAATCCTCCAAGTAATATCTCATGCATGTATATATAAGAGGTTAGATAAAAAAATATATCAAACATATAATCAAATACATTCATTAACCACAATACATGAAATAGACTCAACACAATGTTGGAAGAATAATTATCTTTCTTAACAATCAATGAATGAGATAAGATTACAACCCAGATTCTGAGACAAAGACTCCTCTGCAACTAATGGACTCTGAGTTCTGCTACTCCAAGGCTTCTGAAGATATACCACCAGCATAACTTTGCTCTCCAATACCGATTTATTATTACCCACCCCAAGGCCTCTATTTATACTTCGGGAAATTGAGTAGTTTCGAAGGTAGGGGTGGTTGAAACAATTGGGATAGTTAAATATTAGGGCCCAACTAATCTCAAATAATTATGTTTTATATTTTTTAAATCCAAACTAAGATGTATGCAACTATTGATATAGGCAACCCGCGTATCACGCGCGAGTTTCTCAAAGGAAACCCGCGTACGCGGGTTGAAATGTAGATAGTTTCATACAATATGTGAGTTGAAATGAAGATAGTCATGTACGCAACTCAACACTTAGAAAAATATATAGCAAGATGGTTTAAGAGGTGAATGCATCCCAAGTCATGCCCATATATAGTGCTTTGGAAAAATTCAATCCTAGTTTTTCCTTTTGTGTACCAACATAAAGAATGTCAACACTCAGAGGGAGAAGTTCCATTTGGGTTGATAAAAGATGCCCCCTAATGTGTCAGGTCATAGGGAAGCGATGGCCGAATACATTATAATCATTATCTTGGAGAACTCAAAGGTCCAATGGAGCAGAGGAAGTACCTGAAACAAATACATAGTAATGTCATATACAAAGTAATATGAGGATGCCATGTTTAATATACTAGAACAATAGATCCTTTACAATATTTGAGTACATCATATGATATGGGTTTAAGACCACATATATTATGAAGGTTGATCAAAACCACAATATACAATAATGATGAGTATTCAAAGATCTGAAAACTGTGTAAGTGAACACAACATAATCTTGTGCAAATTAGGCCACAGATATGAACCTAAGGTCCTCGTCAAAAATCCAAAAGAACCAGTACAATCCAGTCCATGTGAGTAGATGTGTTGAAGTCGAACATGGATAGGAATCAATAGATTATCAACCAATAGGTGATAATTGACAACTGAAGCAAAGGAATTCACTAATAATGAAAGTGAATCGCAAGGTACTTTCGTCAAAAAATCTAGGTCTTTGTCATCAAGAAGTGCTGATGAGAAACCATACTATGATGAGGAAGGCAATAGATCCTCCAACGACTCACAAGAGTGACTAGGAACTGGATAAAGGAAGGGATACACAAGTAATAACAGATAGGATAATGATGAGATCATGATACAAATTAGATGCAGGGCTAAATCCTTGAATAGTGAGAATGACACGGAGATGACCCAAGGTAGCTTTTAACTTTGCAGATAATACAACTAGACTTATCTATCATGTAGGAGACATGGTCATATTCCCCAGGTATAATGGACAAGAGGAGGGGTAAGAAACTCGAAGTGATAGATGAATTGGAATTGAACACTAAAACATGAGTATCAGAAAGTACAAAGAGTGCTATGTTCAAGGAGGACATGCTGCCACCGAATGATAATCAAAAGAAAACTTCTTCCTTATCTTTCCTATTAAATTTTAATGAGTCTAGGAAAGTCAACTCAAATCTCTTTTCATTTTTGACAAGCTTGAAGAGAAGAGGGAATAATGCTTGATAGTGTCACTAATTCATGGATTTTATGAGCCCGAACTAGTATATGCTCACTTGGTGTTTTCATATTTAGAGAGTCTGAAAACTCCAAAGAATACTCTAGGGGTGTCCTTTTTCATCGAATTTAGTCTCCTGAGGCCAGAAAAGTATAAAACATACCATAGAAGAACCCTATTAACTTCCGTAGAAGAAAAGGTGAACATTTTTCATACTTAGTCAGGGAGGTATGAAAAAGGATAAATTACCACCTACCCAACGCTCCTTCGAGAGCAGCACATAGCTTGAGTTTTACGAGTGTGAAGTAAAGAAGGATCACTCGAAAAGATCCATTTGAGTACAATAAATGGGGCTTACAACATTAAACTCGATGTTTTGTTCTTGTTGTTTAACTAACATGACAAAGACATAAAGTACACTTAGAATCGTTTTCTAGGTCTAGAGCACCGAAAAGAGAAAACTGAGCTCATACCAGGTGTTCCTTTTCCATAAATTTAGTCCCTCGGGTCTAGAAAAGTCATAAACCTATACCTGAGAATATTCTTCTCAATTCCATAGAAAAGAGAGTGATCCTTTCTTGTATTATTCCACATGGTCCGAGAAAGAGATAAACTACCACCAATGTGGATGCCCATTCACATATTCTTAACGATCTTGAATGGACAAGTTTACTTGACAGTCAAGTCTATTTTTAGGAGTTAGACCTAGGCCTAAAGAAACTCCATAAGGGTGGGGAGTCTTATATTAGGATAGCTTGTAAAAAGAGGCCAAAATGAGGCTCAATTTGGCATGAAAAATAGCTAAGGAGACTCCGCTAAAACTATGACAAATGTAGCATGAGTATCAAAAGACAATAAGTGGGTTCTAATCGAGGATACTCATGTGAGGAAATCCCTATCCATGGAAGAACAATGGCATAAACGAGGTACTAATGGTTAAAATACCATAGTCCGTGGTCAAAGTGGTAATTCTAGGGTTAAGGAGGATTAGGTGTGAATGAAAAAATGCATGTGAATGACCAAAATCCTATCCTATATGAGCGAAAAAAAACTTCAAATGACCTTAGACCTATTACATTGAAGAAAAAAGCATGTTATTAGTTTTATTTTTATAAAAAATATCAACTATAGGTTAAAAACCCACTTTTGAAATAATATTTTTATAAATAGTTCAAAATAGAAATGAAAAATTCACCATTTGACTTTTTACCCAAAATAGACAAGTTTTACCTCTACCTTTAATTGCTCGGTGTGGACAAGTCGGTGGACAATTCTCAAAACCGCAAGTGCTAGGTAAAACTACACCATGCTCTTTCAATCGATCCAAACAAATTTCATTTTTTGGATAAAATTTGATGTTTTCCACCATTCTCAAAGCTGCCACACTGTTTATGTGGGTATGGTATATCAACAATCGCGTACACACGTTTGTATGCAGGATTCCGTAAAGCAAGTTATGTACAATACGTGACTTGTCCAAAGGACAGACGTGTACACTGCGCGAGGTAGGAAAAAGCTATGTAGGGCCAAAAAACCAAGTTTTTCTATGAATTTAATGTTTGATAAATGGCTTGTACCAAATTGAAACATGGTTCTTGAGTAGAGGGAGAGGGAGCATGAAGACATGGACCAAGAAGCCTATGAAATTCCCCCATGATCAATGCTTTGTGGCAAAGTGGGTTGCTAAAATTCTTCTGTACCTCACCTATGCTATCCAATGTTTGCCTACTAGAGTTTATGATAAACTATTGGGATCATGATCTTGGTATGTTTGACCTACAAGGTGAGTTTCTAGAGATTACCTTGGAAGATATCTACTTCATCTCCTGTTTGTCACGAGGAGGAGCTCCGATTAACTTGGAAGGTACCGGTAGAGGCGATGACCTTCTAAGTGTGCAGAACTACATTGATGCATACTGTGCACCTGGTACTCAAAAGAGGGGTAGTTGCATCCCTATTGTTCATATTCATAGCTTGCCATTATAGGTGTTGGAAAGTACTATAGTGAGGGTTGCAGGGTCATCATCACTTCACCTTGTAACTCGAAACCAAATGAGACTTACAGTGGAATATCTACAGGGATCCCTATATGACTGGTGTTCAGGAGTAATTTCGATAATCAGGAAGCAACTCTCTGACTGTAAAAGAGGTCGATGAAAAAATTTTAGTTATTCTAGCATATTGGTGGCCTTTTTATTTGAAAGGGTGCCCGGTTTGAGTCTTGCAGTACCACTATCAGTTCGTTCTCCTCGTCAGCCTAGACTGAGTAGGTGGGGGGGAATATTCCTCTGCTAGGGAGGTGGTGGATCGATTCAGAGTGTATATGATGATGAATTCTACTTATGGTGGGGGGGATAGCTACCAGCACTAGAACAATTTCCATATGGTGGGGTAGATTTCTGAGGTGACACCGACCTAGTCCTCCCTCCTGGAGGAGGATGGGTAGCATCAGGTATTTTTTGTTTTCAAGTCCTTAAATTTTTATGAAATTTAGTCATAAAGATATATACATGTGTATAAGAGTTTTAAATCCTTTAAAATGTTAAAATGTAGACATTGGACCAGTCCACCCTACTGGGCATCCATGTATGTATGTGCATCCTGTGGCAAAAGAAGACCATGGTTTGATTAGGGTTCTTGAGGGAAAGCTGGCTAGGATTACCCAAAGAGTACCTACTTTACGTATTGAGCATATCCCTGCCATTATGCAGGAGCTAGTGGTTGGTATACCACCTGTCTTGATACACCTTATGAGGAGGGTAGCTAGAGCAGTACTTGTGTACATCGACAGCGTTGAGGCTACTATAGCTGAGGAAGCTGAAGAAGCCCGAGAGTAGGGTGATCAGAATGATCAGGGGGGCCAGGGTGGTCCAAATGACCAAGGTGGACATGATGAACAGGGTGGTCAAGGTTAGACCTAAGAGCATTTTATGGACTTCGACCCATTTTTTTTGTATATTATATAGTTATGACTAGATCTGAGGATCAGAAAACTTGACCTATCTATATGGACAGATAATCACATATATATATACATTGCCAGTTTTATTTACATGTATTTTGTAATGTATTTGTTGTCTATTTTTATGCAAAATGTGTTAAGTGCCAATCCAAGATATAATTAGCATATGCATCAATTAATAAATTTTGATTTCTTGGAATATGATTGAATGTAATAAACTCAAAATTTCTTTCCAATAACCTAACTTGCATAAACTTACGTAGTAAAACAAGGTTCCACACCTGATAAGATCAATTGAGCTAGGAAACCACCAGTTGAGAGTCAAGTCTGACTTCCAACTAGGTGATGCCATGTGAAAAAGCATCCCATAAAATCTCAATGACATCCCTATATTTGGCCACATTATCGGTAGCAGGACCTAGGAAAGTACCTCTAGAGGGAACTAGCTATCCTGAGGGTGAGTAAATGACCCATGCGACTGAAGCCAGGTTACCACTGTGGAGACCAACACCATATTCGAAACCTACAAACCACTTGGAAGGCATCTGTAACAACCAACAGATGGTATAAGAACACAAACTGATGAATTATTGTACATAAAATACATATAATAAAAATATAGGAAAAAGCGCCAAGCCTAAGCATAGTAATTTTTCAAGTAGAGTCCATTTCTAGGCTCGGGCAGCTTATTCCCCTCGAAATATGTTAATTCATATGCACCTTTATTCAAACATTTTGACATGACATAAGGTCCTAACCACATAGAATTTAATTTTCCTGCCCCCAAGGGTTCTTTGTCTTGATCCCAGAGTAAGACAAGCTCCCTTTCAGAAAAAATATGAAGTTTGACTGATTTATCGTATTGATTTTTGACCCTATTTTTATGAGCCTCATTTGCTGCCAGTGCATCTCTACATTGCTCATCTAGATGTTCTAAGTGTAACAAACATTCTTCCAGCTGAGTCATATTAGGTAACACATGAATAGCAATCTTTAAGGATGGGATTTCACATTCAACCAGGGTTACTTCTTCCACTCCATGAATGAGTTGAAAAGGAGAGAACCCTCTAGAAGTTTTCACATTGGTCTGATAATCCCAAAGAGTAGGATATAGCATGATGTGCCAATTGGAATAGGCTGCATAAATAGTGTGCTTGAGAATAGTCTTCAAGGTTTTATTTACAACCTCAACTTGACCGTTCGCTTGAGGATAGAAAGAAGATGAATGCTCTTGTCTAAACCCTATCATAGCGGTCAATTCAATCATCATACTATTTTGAAAGTGACTGCCATGGTCAGTGACAATCTTTTTAGGGATACTCAATCGTGCGATAATTTAGTTGAAAATGAAAGCTGCAATTTCCCCATCATCTTTATAGGTGGGCATTTCCTCTGCCCACTTTGTGAAATAATCTACAGTGACAATGATATGTTTGTGTCCCCCAGCCGAGACTGGGTTGCATGTCATGTAATCTATCCCCCACTTTGTGAAGGGGCCCACTGAGATGACAAGAAATAATGAGGCAGGATGCGACCGCATCTTTTTGGTGTAAAGATGACAAGGATGATAGTGCTTCACAACTTCCACACAATCTTTAAAGATCATGGGCCAGGAATAATCGACACGTAAGATCTTCTGGGCCATTGCTAACCCAGATAAATGACCCCCACATCCTCCACTATGGGCATCATTTAGGACAATCTCTGCTTCTTCGTGGGTACGACATCGGTGCAAAATGGAATCTACCCCCCTATGATATAAAGTATCTCCAATAATGAGATAGTTTTTGGCATGTACATGTAGTTTGCGTCGTTCTTCTCGTGAGAAGGCTACAGGGTACTTCAAAGTCTGGAGATAGACAAGTATATCTCTGTACCAAGGGTCAGAGGTGGAAATAAAAAATATATGTTCATCTAGGAATGAGTCTTCTTCAATGGCTACATCTTCCTCTACCGGAAATTATAAAATGAGCTCAGCAATAACCAAGGATTTCTTGGATTTGGCATATTGGAAATCTAAGTCAAACTCCTAAAGAATGACTATCCATTTATTGAATTTTCCTCCAACTATCCATCGGGACAAAACATATTGGAAGGGATTAACATCCACCACTACCATCGCAGTCCTTAGTAAGATGTAGTGACACAACCTTTGAAAAACATATACAAATGGAAGGCTAACTTCTTGATGTTGGAATACCTAAGTTTAGGGCTAGCTAAAGCACGACTAAGATAGTAGACAACATTCTCTTGGAGCTTATCGTCCTCCTAGACTAGTACTACCCCTATAGTCGACTTAAATGAAACCAGATACAATATAAAATCATGAGAGTAATCTGGGTGCAATAACGGTGCTGATAATAAATATTTCTTTAATGCCTTGAATGCAAGTTTGGTGATTTCATCCCATACAAATGGGGTGTCCTGCTTTAATAGGAGCATGAAAGCTTTAGTAATCTTGGCATAATTTACAATGAAACGTCAAAGGAAGTTGGAATTCCCTTGCAGGCTTTGAAGCTTCCTGATAGAATGAGGAGGAGGAAGATTTACTATGGCCTCAACATTCAAAGGATCCACCCAAATACCTTTTTTGGAAACAATGAATGCGAGAAGTCTCCCTAAATTGACACAGAAAACGCACTTGTGGGGATTCAAGCGAATTTTGTAGTATCTACATCATTCAAAAATCAAACGCAATTGATCTGGGTGATTGATCCTGTTACGAGAATGTGCTAGAATATCATCAAGGTAGGGTTCAACAATGGATTTAATGTCATGAAAGGAAAAATTCATTGCCCATTCAAAGGCTGCCCCTGCATTTTTCAATCCAAAGGGAATTTTCTTGTATGCGAATGTACCCCAAGGAAAGATGAAATTTGTTTTATGTTGATCTTTTGGTTTTATTTGGATTTGATTATACCCAGAGAAACCATCCATAAATGAAAAGACTTCATTCCCCACACAGGCATTAATAATTTGATCTATGAATGGCATGGGGTAGTTATCCTTAGGACAGGCTTTATTTAGATCCCAAAAGTCAATACAAACATGTATAGTCCCTTGCTTTTTGTCAACAAGAATGGGGTTGCATACCCATTTTGTCAAAGATGTTAGGTAAATGAAACTGGCTTTCACCAGTTTTTCAACTTCATCCTTAACAACTACCACTTTATGCACATTGACAGGTCTCAACGTTTGTCGAACGATCCTAGCATCAGGGTACATTCATATTTCATTATCGACTATTGATGTATCAATTCTTGGAATCTCCTCATATGACCAGGCAAATACATCATGAAATTCCTTAAACAAGGATGTATAGATCGCAATATCCTCAGGAGAATATTTTGCACTGATGTTTATATTTTCCACAATGTTTGGGTTCGCAAAGATCTTTATTGGGATGGTAGCAGAAATATTTTCCATATTCCCCTCAGCAAATATTCCTTCACTTGGTAAGGGATTAATAGGTGTATCAACATCACCTGCCAGTCTCATATGGAACTCCTGATTCTCAATTCTGCTTAACTCTAGAAGAAAATAGGATCAATGGTGAAGATCTTTGCATATATTGTCTCGTCCACACATAGCTTCCAGAATGGCTTCATTAGAAGGAAAAACCATATCTAAGAAATCTCTAGAATGCAAAGAGTTCTTTTCCCAAGCAGGCAGATAGGCTTCTTCCGGCTCCTCTGAGACTGTGAGAGGGACCAGAATGGGATCAACAGTAGTATGAACAATAGCTTGATAAGCTACTTCTGCTACTAATAAGGGCACTTCAGGTTCATGGCGGGAAGGAATAACCCAAGGATCTGTTCTATCAACAACCGTTGCTATAGACTTCCCTACACTAGTAGAACCTTGATAATTAATTGGAGGTGGAATATCAAATGTGCCCATCAATGATGCATACATTCTATCCCCTAATCTCTCTGAAGTAGGTTTAACCTGATCAACCAAAGGTACGGTGGACTCGTTAGTTTCCATGTGGCCCTTTCGAGTAAAACTGAGTTGGTCTATAGTAACCAACTTCCCTTCGTGTGGAAACACTACAACCTGAAGTATGGCCGATGCAATAGCAAACATGGCATAAGTCCAACTTATCCCCAAGAGTAAGTTATAATCCAAAGGTGCATCAATCGCCTCTACCTCAACAGATACTACCTTCCCTTCCAACTTTATTTCGAAATCTGGTAGGATACCATGTGGACGAAATGACCTTATGTCGAAAGCAGTAAGTAGGGTGTTTGATGGGACTATCTTGCTTTCCAGCAAGACAGGGACATGGCATATGTAGAAGCACCCTCATTAACAACTACTCTTCCAATGTTTTTTCCACCATGGATGACATCTATCGATAAGGATACATGATAAGGTAGGAAAATTTTGGCATCAAACAAATTAAATTTCACCATGAGGCTCAATGAATCCATGCTACCTAAGGCTGCTAAGAGTGCATCTCGCTAGGTAGGACAACTCTATAACACCTCTAAATCCAACATTGCACAAGGGGTCTGGGATAAATATTCAACTACAGAGTAGTTGGCTACAGCCCTAGCATTGGGATTGTGCAAGGCTTTATATCGATAAGGCTACATGATAAGGTAGGTGAATTTTGACATTAGACAAATTAAATTTTTCCATGAGGCTCAATGAATCCATGCTACCCAAGGCTACTAAGAGTGCATCTCGCTGGGTGACACAACTCTGTAACACCTCTAAAGTGAACATTTCACAAGGAGTCTAGGATAAATATTCAACTACAGAGTAGTTGGCTGCAGCCCTAGCATTGGGATTGTGCAAGGTTTTCTTGAAGACACCTTTTGATATCTTGGGCATAGGTTCAGAAGGTTTTTCAATCGTGAGAGGGTTGGAAGTTTCACCTATCGACTTACCCTTCTCCGAAGCCTCTGTTTCATAGTTCTTGTTCCTAGTCTGGAGTAAATTCTAGGATCAAACCATGTTGATATAATTAGGGTCAAGAGAATTTGTGGTGCCCCCTGCTACATTTGAAGCTGAAGTTGAATTCTTCCCTTGGGGAAAAAGGATCCTTCAGGACAACCGATTGTTGGCCTTTTAATAGCTTCTGAGATTGTTCCATAAGGGGACATTGATGGGTCATGTGATCTTCATGGAACAACTTACATTGGAATTTCACCTTCTTCTTTTATTTTTTACCCCCGTCAACATTGTTTGTGGGTTTTTTCTTGTTTTGGTTTCCATCACCTTTTTTTCTTTTCTTCTTTTTCACACCAGGCTGCTGATTTCCATTTTTAGAGGATTGTGCAAAAACATTTGCATTCTGGGGTGAAAGGGCATCCTTTGCTACCTCCACCATAGAATGTTTGATAGACAACGCATGTAGCTATTTAGCCAAAGACTCTACAGTAGGATATTTCATAGAACCAACCACACCATCATCATGGGGTCCAGGCTTAGGTTTCTCTACATTGTGCGTTGGCCTCAGTGCATCGGGGATGATCTCATATAAAATCCTAGACTGAGAATATATCAAATCTAGCTGCTGGTCCCTGAGGATATCCTCTTCCTCATTGGTCACTCCCAAAGTAGATACATCCTTAGATATATATGGCAATAGGGATTTAAGGAACCACTCTAGTAAAAACTCAGGAGGGATGGTGGCTTTGATAAGGTTCTTCCATCTTCTCCACTCTTGGATGTGGTCTGAAATATGAGTGACCTTTTCCGGCCAAAAGGTAGACAACAAGTTTGTACCGAAATCATATCAGATAGGAAGTTGGAAGTGACTAAGGAATACATTAGCCAAGTCCCAAAAACTATTAAACGTAGCAGAAGGCAATTCAATGTACCATTTTTCTGCAGTACTGGTTATATTTCTTTGGAATAGTCTCAACCGAACTATATCATTATTCAGTGATTTGGAAGAGCACCACAAATGGAAAGTGGTGACATGATCTCCTGGATCATCACCAATTTTGCCTTCGAATTTTGGAATGTCCGAGGGAAGCTTGGTAGGAACAGGTAGCCAGGAGGAGGTATGTCTCACCCGGTCCTTCATTATTTTAGACAAGTCTGGAAAGTTTAAATTTGATAGAAAAGGGAGCTTGGGTCTAATTGGAGGATTAAAGGTACTAGCTTGGGTATTAGAGGGGATTTCCCCCATGTTCCTAGATGTGAAGGTGGGGTTTCCCCCTGCTGCAGGTTGCGAAGTGGTTGGGACGCTTTGGAAAGGATTCCACCCATAAGCCAGTGGATTGTTTATGTGTAGTGTAGTGTATGAGGTTCTAGATGACCCATTCGAAGTGGGGGTTTTGAACATAGGAGCAGGTATCCCTTCACTAAAAAGAGAGAAAGGAGAGATCGTGAATGGAGTAGAAATTGGAGTTTGAAAACCTTAACCATAAGGATTAGGATTTTCGAATTGCACCCCTACATATCCGGGTGTTGGAACTACTTATGGAGTGGATGGGGGAATGTGCCCCCATTCCAAGGAAAACCCTGGATAAATGACAAGGATCCTATAGGACCACTCTAAGTAGTGTGTGCAAAGGAAGTAGGAACTAAAGGTACACTAGCAATCCTAGTAACCACTCCACCAGAAGTACCTACTAAATTGGTGGGAGCTGGTGGTTAAAACACCCAGCTAGATAGAGTTAAAGGTGTGGTAAGGATACTTATTCTAGGGTCACCAAACAGGGTAGATGGCACTCCTTCAGCTGGAGCGGCTAAGGTGGAGGTAGAAGAACTTCCTCCTGCAGTAGACATTAGTCTTCCCAGAGGGACACCAATCATGGGTGAATTAAAAGGACGAACCTGAATGATTGCATGATCGTTTAATTCAGTTAGAGGTGAATTAAAGTTCCTTGCAAAATCATCATCCTGCAAGTCTTCTATATCAACTGTAGTTAAATCAAACTAGTCTGTCCTAAGTTTGGGTTCACTCAGAACTTCACTAACTCCCATCAGTTTGAAAGAACCATCCGTGTCTAATCTCGTCCTTTGAAGGGGAGGTGGAGGTTCCAATGTGATAAGCAGAGGAAGGTTTTTCAACCTTCATGACCTTCTGACAAATTGGTCCTCCACGATTGTAAATTTGACTCTTCACACCCTAAGGTTGGCTAAACACTGACAAACCACAAAGTAATGACTACAAAATTTCCTAAAGTCTCAACAATCACAAGGGGTATAAGATATTCTTTCCCAAATAAAGTTGGGAGATAGTTTGTTGGAATCCTTGAAGAGGTTCTTAGGCACAAGTGGATGAATCACCCATTTCCATCCTGCACTTTCAACAAGGGTTACCTTCCAATCCCATCCAAGGTGAACCAGAAATAGCCTTCTGGTTTACCTATGTATAAACCCTAGATGTCAAAGAGACTAAAGGCTACCTTAAATATATCAATAGTCTAGGGGGATAGTCGCAATCCTAATTCATACACATGGGAAGGGTAGCAAAGCCCAAAATTTTGTCTAGGAAAGAATCCCTAGATGCGCAAAAACCTTGGTTTGCATTTTGACAAGGAATCCAAGGGTTATCTCCTCAGTCCAAGCCTCCACACGGCCTCGTGCTTAACTCCCGTTTGAGAGGATCTTCCTAGATACTACCAACAGAGAGAAGGATTTACCTATAGAATGGCCAACTACGTTTGAATCCAAACACTTGTGGGGAGTTTACACTTCCTATCCCACAAATCTAGCCGAAGCTAGTAGGTGTATGACCGTATAAAACAAAACTTACTAATAAATTTTAAATTATAGTGTTCATTTTAAGGGTTGTTCATAGTTAGAGGGTAAGTGGCGTGAATGACTATGATATTATAGACTCGATAAGAAAAGTAAAAAGGTGTATAAAATGAATTCCAAAACAAATTACAACTACTTAAAACAAGCTTCTTTTCTTTTTGTAAATATGAACTAATGAAATTACAACTAAGTATGAGAAGACTAAGACTTATTTTTTGCAATTTTTGAAATTTTATTCGAAAAGACTGAAAATAAGACTACAATATGCAATTAAAATGCAAATTTTTCCAATTTTTTTCTTCACTTTTCAAATTCTTAAAAAATTACCATGCACCTAAATGCAAAACTTCTTGAGTATGCTTGAATAATCAGACCATAAAGCAAGAAATGTGAAGTATAGGAGAGTTGCAAGAACCAAATTCAACCACCTAAGGATGAGACTTGGAAAAAACCTAGCTTGCGAAGAAACAATGAATAAAATCCACTGAAATCACTAAAGTACAAGTGACAAAACTGACACTACTTGAAAGCAGTACAGAGTACAAGGTATCTAAAATCCTGATGACTAATTCATATACACAGCACTGAACCTATCACCTGAAAAAGAGAATCCACCTCAAATTGCTAAGTGAAAGAAGACTCAAACAACAAAAACTCAAGGGATTAATGAAAAACACAAAGTATGGTGTACAGGACTCTCAGACTTACAACAAGATGCTAGTAATAGAAGACCCTGAATTACAAAAAAATCCAAATAAGACAAGGACATGCAACCCTACCTAAAAATTTGCTACTAAAAGATGTATGTGATTGTCTTATAGAGCAACCCATGTACTGTACGTGACTGTCCTATAGAGCAACTCACGTATACAATTTGCTTTACGCGACTGTGTAGCACAGCAACCCGCAGAAATAACAAAAAAATTTCAAAAAAGAAAAAATAATAAAGGTCCCTAGACACACTATTTCAAATCAAAGCCAAGATAGACAACCACACACTGAATCAGAGCAAAGACTGGGCAAGTATCTACAGGACTAACCCACAGCAGGCTGGACTCCCTAGCGGAGTCGCCAGTTTTGTTGTTCAAGATTAAGCAACCTTGTAACCTAGGGTATGGGGTTACCAAACTACTACTAACCTTGCAAACAATCAAATTAACCAGAGAATGGAAAGGGAATAGGAACAAAGTCTTGAATTACTCGATTACTGACAGTTGATCCAAGCTTGATCTTCTCCCACTCCTCTTCTCTCCAAACCTTCGAGGGATGTACCTCTTTCACCTGTAAAGAGAAAATTCTCCAAGTAATATGTCATGCATGTATATATAAGAGGTTAGATAAACAATATATAAAACATATAATCAAATACATTCATTAACCACAATACATGAAATAGACTCAAAAAAATGTTGGAAGAAGAATTCATTTATTAACAATCAATTAATGAGATAAGAGTACAACCTAGCTTCTGAGACAAGAACTCTTCCGCAACCAAAGGGATCTGAGTTCTACTACTCCAAGACTTCTAAAGATATACCACCAGTATAACTTTGCTCTCCAATCTTGAATGATTATTACCCACCCTGAGGCCTCTATTTATTCTTTGGGAAATGGAGTAGTTTTGAAGGATGGGGTGGTTGAAACAGTTGGGATAGTTAAATATTAGGGCCTAAATAATCTCAAATAATCACGTTTTATATTTTTTAAATCGTAACTAAGATGTACGTGACTATTGATATAGGCAACCCGCGTATGACACGTGAGTTGTTTGAAGCAAACCCGCATACACTTGTGTACGCAGTTTGCAATACAGATGGTCATGTACAATACATGAGTTGCAATGAAGATAGTCACGTACGCAACTCAACACTTATAAAAGTATATAGCAAGCTGGTTTAAGAGGTAAATGCATCCCAATTCATGCCCATCTATAGTGCTTTGGCAAACTTAAATCCTAGTTTGTCCTTTTGTGTACCAACATAAAGAATGTTGGCTCTTGGATGGAGAAGTGCCATTTGGGTTGATAACAATGTTTTGTACTTTTTGGGTTCTCTCCCTCATTATTACTATAAATAGGATCCTTTGGCCTCATTTTTTATTCAGCTTGGCATAGATGAGCGTAGTAGCCACATCTCTTCCCAGATATAGCTACCACCATTCCAGAAATTGTATTATAGTATGTTTTATTTTCTCCATTTAATAGAATATGTGTTTATTGTATCTCTGTTATAGTTGTAAAATGTCTATGATTATGATTCTGTATTTGTTCTTTCATTTCTTTCACACATAAATCCATATTAATAGGCTTGGTTAAAAGTGATTAAGGAAAGTAGATGAAGCGCTCGTAGTACATTGTAAAGTAATTGACGACCTAGATCCTAGATGCAATGAGATAAATTACAGACAGAGAATACGTTGAGTGAAAGTACTCGATTTATAACCTAAAGGGATGTTGGTGAAATGACCATTGGGGCATGTTAAAGGTTAGGTGTGATCAACAATAGATGATCAGAGGGAAAAATCTCAATGGTTGGAGTGCATTCCATTCTCTCAACTTACAAGGAAGATGTAATAGGAAAGTGGTACCATAATATTTACTACCCAACATGTGGTGAGTGGAGAATCATTCCGTTGGGTGAAAAGTGGTAAGGATAAACCACCTCCCATGATCCCGAAATTACCTTGGGGAATATTATATAAAAAGAAAGTCATGTGGAAATACAACATTTTTCTTTTGCGATTGAGGAAAAAAATGCTTGCACATTTGGAAGTCGAGTTAGACCTTCTCTTTTCAGTTGTCATTTTCTAGGTAGGCCATGTATCTTAAGCCACAAAATATTTTTTTTAAATGGAAGGACAAGGTGAATTTGAGGCGCAGGTTAGGGAGTTCAATAAAATGGATTAAATTTTTGAAGAGAGGGATGGAGATGTTTTCGACACAATGTTATCTATTGTCCCTATCAACGAGTTAAAGAATAAACTAAAAACCTTAGAAACACAAGGAGTTGATGTACACAATGTCCATAGGTCCCACTTCCATCATTTTTGTCCAAACCAAACCCTCGATTTTCCATATTTTATTGCATGGTGTGCATCCAACTATTCTCATTTGAAACGAGTTATAATGGATTCTAACCAGTTCAAAATCCTTTTCCCTAGTAATTCATTGGTCATTAGAAATGCATTAGAAGTGCTATAGTCATTTTCCTAAAACATGGAATATTTTGTAGAAGAAAATGTAATTGAACTATATAGACATGATAGAGTAGAGGAAAAGAAAGCCTCTCTATTGGAAATCCCTAAACCTAAAATATCAGTTGAAAATGAGCGTTTCCACATTGTTATTAACCTATTTAATGAAGATTCAAAATGGCTTCTCTCTCTATTGAGTTAGTTTTTAGGGTTGGATAGTGATAATTTTGTCCCTCAAGTCTTATTGAGTTTGTTAACACAAAATTTTTCTCAACATGCTTTGTCTAGCCTACACCATTTGCAGACATCCATATCCTAACCCATTTGATCCGCGCACCCATGTTTGGCCTATTTTTTCTCCCAAATGCTAAAAAATAATTAAAAGGGACTTAAAAAACCCCAAAAGAGAAAAAATAGCTCACTAAGGAGCCAAAAGGCTCACAAAGGGGCTAAAAATCTCACAAAGGGGCTAAAAGGATTAAAAAGGGGCTAAAATCCCTAAGCGGGCTTAAATCCTCCAAAAGGAGCTACAAAATAAGGAAAAAGGGATTAAAACCCTAGGTAGGTCCCAAAACCCTGAATAGGGGCTAAAAGCCCTAAGTGGAGAAAAAAGGTATAAATAGAGGGGTGGGGATCACCATCAAACATGATTCCTCCTCCTTGCCATTATAATTCCCATATGAGTACCTTGAGAGACCTTTAACTCTCAAGCTATTCATCCCCCCACAACTCCATTCCTCCATTTGCTCATTCCCTTAGTGTGTTGAGCCAAATCTCCACCCATTCCCAGCCTGTGGAGAGGTGGATTCTTAGTTTGGGCATGGTGGCCTTGCTTCAAACCAGATAGGAAGGTATAATGATACATCTTTTATTATTTATTTTGTAGTCTGTAGATGTTTCATTTTTGTTTTATTTTCTAACAGTTTGTTGCAGCTTGTCTTTTCTCCATTTACTCTACCCTTTCGTCCTCTAGACAAAAGGGAGGTGCAACATCACATAGCTAGGGATTTAACCCTACTATAGAGTTTGTTGTTTAGGTTGAGACTGCATCAACATGAGTCCGAGTCTAGTCAATTTTGTTTCCTTAAGTTTTATGAATTCCTACCTAAGAATATTCATTCATAGTTAGTGAATTTCCACATGACTAGACATTTTATATTTCAATCTTATTTGGTTAGGATGTTCTTGTTCTTCAACGAGGAAAATTTACAGCTCCCACAGATAGTGTTCACTTCTGAGATCAGAAACAACACTTTCAATTATATGAACCTCATTATGGCATAAATGTACAAAGGAATTTTTCAGGATAAGCTACACAGATTTCTACCAAAAATGGAAGAAGTGTTATAATTTAGACTTGACAGAAGAGTTGAAGACTAATTCCTTCTAAAGGAACACACTATCATTAGAGTAGATGGTTTTGTGCATGATCCTTACATTTTACATGCATTTTTGACAACGATAAGTTTTTTCTTCGATATAACAAATAGAAGCTCATTGTGGATAATGATAACTTTTTGAATTTAAGAAAGGATTTAGAGATCAAATTTCCTTTGAAGGGGGGTATTTTTATTGTGAAAAATAAAGTTTCTCCACGAGTGATAGAGGGCTTGCTACAATACATGAATTTTATGAAGGCCCCAAAAATAAATTATGACCCTTGTCGTATAATATCACAGAGGAGGAAACAAAATAAAAACAAAGAATTTGATCACCAAGAGATATAGGGATTAGATTAAAGAACTAATTTGGTGGAATATCAACCAAGTGCATAGAGTTCAAAAAGTTTTCAAGAAAATTCCTCTGCCATAATGAAATATACTGCCATGATAATACCAACCCGCAATAAAGATGAAATTACTGGTAAAAGAATATTTTCAGAAATAATAGAGATTTAAGATGAAGACCAAGAATCTACAAAAGGACCAAAATTGGATTGAGACAAAGAAATGATTGAAGTTGAAAAGAAGAAGGTTAACGAGAAGGACAAATTTCAATGTCTAGTTTTTCAAATCCAGGAATACAATCTTGCAAAGACACATGAAGCTAGTTCCAGTGATAGCTACAAGTCCATAAATGACTTTTATACTAGATATGGATATGATAAGAAGTTTTCTTCTAAAAATATTTGAAGCTTTTTCTTAAAGTGAGGAATTTTTCAGATAAGGAAGTTTCAGTAATCATTGTAAAGGATCATGTGAAGAATACCTTGAACTTAGTAGTGGCCACTCATGACAGAGTTTTAGAAATGAGACTCAACTTGCAAAATATTCTAGTCCGATATTAAATTCATTTGCATAAGAATACTAGAGAGGTGATTTATATTGACTTGTTGAAATCCGCATTGAAAGTTTATTAGTTGCAATCCATAGTGTCAAAATTAGAAAACTATCTGAAGAAGGAGAAGATTGAGAATAAACATATCAACAAAAGATTAAGAAGCTTCAGGGTCACCTTTTGGCTATGGGTAGTGATCCAGACAGATACCAATCCACAAAGAAAATATTGGCTAAGAAAGAAAACACTATCCAACTATTGAAAAAGAAGCTGAAAATTCCAACCACTCAGTTAATTCAGGCATATGAATTGGCAATTTTGGAGAAAGAAAAAGAGTCATTATCCCAAGTGTTGAATGATAACAAAGATAAATTGTTGAAGTTTGTTGAAGAGTATGGTCAATGGGAAAAGGAAACATATTTCTTTATATCCAAAATTAATGTTTTGAATGAAAATCAAATAATTTTGGAAAAAAAAGAGAAGAGAAAGAAAAGAAAAGACAAGTTGAAAGAAGTCAACCAAGTATAGAAACAAGTACATAAAGTATAGTTCAATCTACGAATCAAGTTATCTTGAAGGATGAAGAGATAAAAGGGTTAAAAATAGAAAATCAAAAATTGGTTGAAGTAGTTAAGAAGAAAGAAGAGGAAAATATTAAAAAATAAATAAAAGTAAGGAACTACTTGAGAAGAATGAAAAGATGCTAGAAATAATTTCAAAGAAATTTCCAGTGCAGGGGGCCATGCGTCTTATTTGGGATATGATTATCACCAAGTCTACAAAAAGGAGGCTCTATTTAAATTTCATAAAATATAAAGAAGTCGTGATAAATATAGAAAGATAGAGTTGTGCAATCATGAAGGAGACTTTGGATAAAATCCCAACAAAGACAACTCAGAATACTATCAATTTCCTCAATACTCTACATGAACAGGAATTGAAAACACTGGGAATTATGGAAAAAATTATATAATAACTTGGGAAAGGAAATTTGTTGGAAAACATCATCATATCAAGAGTGTCCAAGCAAAGGCTGATCAAATATTACAACAGCTAAATTCTTTTAAGGGCTTATTCACATAGCTCTTTCAGAAGGGACTCCCTTCTTTTTGGGATGAGGATGATAAATTAATAACTCGATTTGAATATCAAGCTCTATTGGATTAGACTAGATTGGATCATAGGAAATTTGAGGATATGACATAGTATCTGAATGGGAAAGTTATTATTGATAAACTAGTGGTGGATTTTGAAATTTTGGATTTATTTAGAATGATATGTGCCAAGATGACTCCTATTTCTTATGTGGACCATGTGGATTTGAGAGTCTTGGCCAAATAAATGGAAATTCAGGAAGTTCCTTCTAGATGTCTATGGAAAACAATTAAAAAATTCGAGAGAATGACATATAAGTTGCATCAATGAAGAAACTCGTCCCTGCTATAATGTGATTTTCCACACCTTATACATCATTCTTGGATGGCCTATCCTTGTCCCTATGTAGACTCCTTTACCCCTTTTTTCTCACTATGAACTTGATTCTCTAGTGGAACCCCTTAAAAACACTTATATATATACACGGTTCACAAGTTTACTACCCGCGTATATGCAGTTTGAACCACTGTCATCCGCATACATCAGGAAATATGATTAAAAACAAAAATATTTGGATTCCCCCCCACTAAGTATCGAAGGACTTGTCTATTGGCTTCGATATGTTGACAAACGCTCCACTTTTACCCTTCACATCCTATTGAAGGGCTATGTATTGAGCTACTATGAAGCATTAGAGGGGGAGAATGTGGAGATAAAATACATTCTACTGGAATCATGCCCAATTCTTATGTACTTGAGTCTACATCCCTTTTTCCTTGAAGCAACCATTAGTGCTAGTTACTAAAGTTTCCTTTGTAATCACTTTGATGATGTATTGGAATATATCATGCTACATTATATTCTATTGCTTTACATATATCATGGATTTACATTATGTTGTTTTTGAGGGCAATGTGTAGGTAAAAAATTGATTGAAAGTGCAACGAGGATCTACTTCAAACGTCTGAAATGAGGTACGCCACTTTGGTCCCTTAGTGTTAGTTTTGATTATATGTTTAACATGATTGGAAATCGGTTTATATTTGGTGTCATCTTGTATGTTGAAGTCCACCCCAAGCCATAGGATATCCTCTCTATAACAGAATTGATGACTATATTGGGGATTTCCTTTTTGTTTGGGTTAAGTTGCATGGTTGGCTTGATGTGCTCTCTGCTTCTATATGTTTTTGTGTCATGTTCAGTGGTTTATTGAGTTATTGGAAGGCCCTTGAAGTAATTTGAGTCTTAGATGATTTTTTACCACCTTTTCCTTAGTATACGCAGGTCATAAAACTTACAGTCGCTGATATACATGGGCTGCACTGTATACATTCAGGTACACACACTATTGTTCCTTGAAAAATCATGTACATATCTCTTTGAGCTTGATATTTGGATGTATGGAGGTTCTGATTGGGTTGTGAATATTGCTGAGTCTTCCCGGGTCCATAGGTTTCACGTTGATTTCCTCTGTTATGACTAGAAACATTTTTTTATTGAACTTATTT
Source organism: Pseudotsuga menziesii (assembly GCA_001517045.1). Lineage (NCBI taxonomy): Eukaryota > Viridiplantae > Streptophyta > Pinopsida > Pinales > Pinaceae > Pseudotsuga > Pseudotsuga menziesii. The sequence goes on from LPNX010374892.1 coordinate 242,616, forward strand.
GAATGTTATTCTTGTTTTTATCTCCTTCTTGGTTTATTATTAGTGCATTGGAATTCTTGGTCTCAACATCTTGTTGTATTTCTTTCTTCTTGCTACGAGGTCTGGCAGTTTGTATGGTCTTTTTATTTCTCATTTTTATTGAAAATACAAAAATATATTGTCTTTGTATATTTATTGCATTGTGCATTACATTGATTTGGTATTTTCATTAGGTTTTCTTAGATGATGTTAGTGATTAGATCTTCATATAGTAAATATTGAATGGGAATTTGAAAGGAATTTTTAGTGTTGCATGTAGTGGAATAATGCCTTTTTTATGATTAAAAACAAGTTGCACTTGGCATTTTTTTAGGTGTGCATATTTAATTCGTTGTCGAGTCATAAGCTCACTAATTGCATGCTAATTACCCTTGAGTAATCATAGCCTTAAAATTAATGCTTAAATTAAAATTGATTACACATTATTATTTGAAAGTGGTGCATCAAAAAGCTTAGGATTGTCGAGTCTTGGAATAGGGTGTCTTGAGTAAATATTTCCAAGACTATGAAAATAAAAACTAGGTGTCTGTCCAGGTGAGAAGTGAAATCCTTGGTATAATTAGTTTTCTTAGGAGGCTTCTCTTAAACATGATTTAAGCATAAGGAAACACACATGTTTGTGGTAGGGATATCCCCTTACCACTTTCTATTGAGAAACGAAGATATTTCTAGTATCTTATTCGTATCTGGGGGATTCTGAGGTACCTTTGGTGATTTTGATATTCGCGATTTTTTACCCTTCCAATATGGTAGACCTCGCTTGTGAGTGTCTTCCCTAGAATTGGTTATATTGGGGTGAACTTAGTTTCCCTACCTAGGTATCACAAGGGGTACTTGTAGAGGTTATTCTATGAGTGTCCTGGCTAGGGAGGGGTCATACAACATAGTCCCTATATGCGTTTAAGCTGAGGGCCACTATAATTGGTTACACACATCTACATGTAGTGTATGGGAGTCTCAAGCATCTCCCAGGTGAGACATAAGTGCTACATTCAGGAGTTCACTTATTCTCCCTCTCTATTTGTTTGCATCTGAATTAGTTTTCTTAGGGGTGTGCTCTGTATGTGCTAGTTGACTTTAGGGATCGTAATTAGTTGAGTCTTTGTTCCTTTGAGTAATTGTGGATCAATTTCTAACTCCTCACTGATATTGATGCTTAGCAGGATTATCTCCTTGGAACCCTTCTCCTCCTCCTTAGAAAAGGAATAGACATTTTAGGAAACCTTTAGTAAACTTTGATTCACACACACTTCTCATTATGAGTACTACATCTAAGAACCTAGAGTTCCCTCCATCTTTGTTATCTAGAATTAGGCGAGGAACCATATGGTTACCAAGAAATATGGTTTATGCCGACCCTTCTGGAGTTGGTACTTCCCATATGACATGACCCTAGCTGTCGGATTGTGTAGCTTCCTATAGAAGTGCTACCCTAGAGAGATCGTGTGAAGAGATTCAGCCTCTAGCATACATCTGTTTACATTTGGAATGCTGTATTTCACTACCTATATCCCATCATCCTCCATTGCTCCCATTGTGGACCCTAGTGTTTGGAGGGGGTACTAGTGATCCTTTCCTTTCTCATTGATTTGGGAGGGGGAATATTGCACCCTATGCTCCATTTTTGGGGGTATTCTATCTCCCTTTATATAGTCTTGACACTAGGGTTCACTCTATTGGGGGTAATAGTGGATACATGAAAATTGGGGCCACTTCTTACATTCCATCCGATATCCCATCGTCCACTATATCAGTTCCTTTGAATTCATTTCCCATGTCGCATCCTCCTTATGTCTTGCATGGTCCCTTAGGGAGTAGTGCTCCATATGAATATATTATCCCTGCACCAACTAATGTTGTCATGTCATGAGGCTATATACCTCCGTGTGTTCCTGAAGGGAAACCGAACTATCAATCTTATAATTATGGTTTTATTTCTCCTCCTTCTCAAGGAATAAATAATCATCAAATCCCTGTGCAACCTTATATGGGACATATGGGAGGCCGTTCTTATCTGATCGGTCAAGGATAAAACCTTTATCGTAATAAAACCTATGTGAAAAAATCTCTTCAGGGGACATGGAATTCTATGGAACAACCTATGCTCTCCTTTTGGCTACTTTAAACCAACCTGAACTTTTGAAGTTGACCAACAATCTAGTGTCTCACAATCCAATTTGGTCTATTATTCCTGCTAAGCTTCCTTATGACATTTTGAAGTTTGAAGGTAAAAATGGTGAGTGCCCTGGAGGGCATGTCACTACTTTCCACCTGTGGTTCTCTTTGAACTCATTGAACCATGAATCTATTTGATTACATATATTTCAGCGCACCCTCACGGGTCCTTCCATGAAACGGTATATAGAGCTACTTAGGGGCACCTATCACACATTTAATGACTTATCCATGACCTTTTTGAGCCACTTTCAATTGCCGGTATGTTATGATGCCAACACCAAGTTCTTGTTGAAATTTCAGCAGAATAACGCCTCACATATTTCTGATCATATTCAAGAGTGGCACCGACGAAAGAGGTTGATTAAGGATAACATTCCACCTGAGTTTTTATTGGTTTGGTTACTCAAATATTAATTTCCTTATATCACAAAAGATGTTTCAACATCTAGAGTGTGTAATGAGGAACAAGCTGTATTTAGATCTCAACCATTGGATTTGATATACAGCCAGTCTCAACTTTTATATGAGATTATCCCTAATGTTCCACAATCGAACTTTGATCGTAAGTTTAAACATGGTCCACATGCCGATGGTATTATTTTCTATACAAGCGCCAAGGCCGTAGAATAGGTTACACATCAAAAGAAAAATTTGTATATTAACCAGTCTTTGATCGGACAAGCTTTGGATTTTTCCACTCCGACCCAGTAAGCAAATGTACGCTTCGTGCAGTCATTGGATCAGAAGGGTAACTAGAAACCCAAAAGAAATAGAAGAAAGGTAAGTAATAACTAGGGTGAGAATAGGAAGGAGAATCAAAATGATGATAAGAATATGGATAATGCTGGGGGGACAAGAATCCTAAATGAATGGTTAAATTCCCTTGCAATTTGTGGGGGATACCATCCAACTTACTTATTCCCTCATATTGAGGAATCCTCGAAGTACATCAGAAAGATTCCAACTATGTTGAACGACCCTTTACCTCATAATCAAAATATGGATTTGATGACCATCGATACTAGAAGTAGTTCTGGTGGGTATCAAAACTCATCGACGACTGAAAGTGGCCATGGTTGCATCAACATGATGTCTGCAGCTAATGTTGTGACTCACTCAAAAGATTATGGTTCACCACAAAACAACCTGGGGAAAGATCCTGCACCACCTGAAATTTCCTTGTAGATCAATAATCCTAGAGAGATACCTCACATACCTAAGGGAGTCCTTAAATTTTTGTGACACAACTATAATTCCTGAGCCGCCCATCATTACTCTATCATTTAATATTTGGGCTAGAATCCTTGTGCAATGTAAGCTATGGAAATTATTTAGACTTGTCCTTCATAGTGGAGAGATTTATTGTATGCTCTGGGCATACTTGACCCTAGTTCCTCCACGGTATTCATATTTGAAATGCACAAGGTATTGCTACGCTTTCCTTACCATGCAGCCTTTCTAGTCCATGTGGAGTGTCTCAACAACACCATTAAATGTACCCTTATTGATGAAGCCGTTGCATCCTCTATGATGTCTATGTCTTGTCGAAAAGGCCTTGGCTCACCCATGTTGTCAAAATCTATGACCATGTTTACTGGGTTTGATGGACAATCATTCCATTTACATAGCATTGTTCCTTCTCTTCAGGTCCAGTTGGGAGGGAATACCATGCCTGTAGAGGTTGAGATGGTTGATGCATCCCCCGATTACAATTTTTTATTGCGTCAAAACTGGATTTATTCTACGAAAGTGATCATATTGTCGATACTTTTTCGTAATATGTTTCCCTTTCGAGGATTGGATTATGACGATAGACCATATGACTTTCAATGATTCTAGTTGCTTTGCATCATCATGATTGACTATCCATGATAATTCTCAGCCAACAACTAGGAATGTTGGTGTCAAAATTTATTCATCATTAATGGGAAATTTTAATATTTCAACACCACTTCTAGATATTAGCACTAACCCTAGTAGTCATTTGTCACATATGAGTTCATTCCTATATTGCACTGTGTATTTTAATGACCCATGGGATCTTCATTCTTCGAGCACTTTAGATAAAGATGTTAGACCTACTAGGAAGATAACGCCATTATCTGTAGCATATTTTGCATATCAAGTTGCACTTGATCCTGTTATAGACTCGAGTCCTTCCTCTTCATGGACATAGGAGGAGGATCCCCTTGCACTTCCTGGGTGGGAGGTTGCGTCTTCATTCTCACATGATTTCCTTGATGAGTTTTTTCCTTCAGATGAAGAGATTCTTGAGGCCATGCATGGTCCATAATATCCTTGGGAGGAATTTCATCATCATTCTTACTTTCTATCGGAGCTTGAATGGGTTAAGCATGAGTACTTTAGGATGAAATTAAGAAAGACTGTTGGTCAACCTATGGTCCCATTAGGTACTCATGGTATATATTCCATAGGGAACGTAGCGATATTAAATCCTATGATTTCGTCCAACATCTCTTGGATTCCTGAAAAAATTGAGAATATGTACATTGGTGTAGACTTCTTTCCTGATAAGGTAAAAAGATACGTTGATATTGTAAAATAGTTTCATGACATATTTTATTTGTCATATGAAGAGATTCCAAGAATTGACCCTCACATTTTCAAATATGAGATCAAAACATATCCCAACACTAAACATGTTCGGAAATGCTTATGTGCAATGAATCCTCACAAAGCACCTGCCATTAAGGATGAGATAGAGAATCCGATCAGAGCAGGTTTCATCTATCTAGTTTCGTTGATTGAATGGGTTTCCAATCCTGTTTTGGTAGATAAGAATCAAGGAACCATCCGATTTTGCACCAATTTTCGAGACCAGAATCAAGCTTTTCCAAAAGATAATTTCCCTACACCATTCATTGACTAGATTTTGGATGAGTGTGTCGAGAGTGAAGTTTTCTCATTCATGGCTGGATTTTTAGGGTATAACTAGATACAGATTAAACCTAGGGACCAACATAACACTATGTTTATTTGTCCTTGGGGTACTTTTGCATACCGTAAAATTCCTTTCAACCTTAAAAATGTCAGAGCTACTTTTCGACAAGATATGAATTTTTCTTTCCACAACCTAAATTGAATTATCAAAGTTTATTTGGATGACTTAGCTGCTCACTCTTGTTTGAGAGTGGGTCAAATAGATCATTTGGGCTTGGTCTTTGAAATATGTCTCTAGTACAAAATTTGGTTAAATCTTCGGAAGTGCATATTTTGTGTGAAAGTGGGTCATTTTTTGGGATTCATTCTATCAAAGGAGGGGATTAGGGTTGATCCATTGAAGGTTGAGGCAATACTTTAGTTTTATCAATCATGCATAATTTGACCTATTTAGAGTCTCCAAGGGATGGGAAATTTCTTACGTCGATTCATTGTCAATTATGCCAATTTGACCAAGGGGTTTATGTGATTATTGAAGAAGAGTAATCCATTAATATGGGATAAGATATCCCAAGATTCCTTCGATGCCCTTAAGAGAGACATGGAATCGACCCCATTTCTTGTTCCACCTGACTATAGATGTGAATTATTGTTATATGTGGCCATGTCTCAATACACAATTGGTATGGTTTTGGTCCAAGCAGATGATGAGCTCTAGTAGCATATTATATATTATCTTAGCCATAATCTCATTGATTCTGAACATAGATATAGTCACATTAAGAAGTTGTCCTTAGCAACTTCCCATATAGTCTAGGGGTTGAGGCACTATTTCCTGCTTCATCAGAATACTGTTGTAGCTCACATCAATCCATTTTAGTTTGTCTTAACCAGATAGATGATAGGGGGAAAGTATAATAAATGGATTATCATTTTAAAAGATTTCAACCTTGATTTCATTTTGGTGAAGCCAAAGAAGTCATTGATATTTTTTGAGCTCATATCTGACATCCTTATCTTGGAGGAGGACAAGATTCATGAGGATTCATTTGTGGATGAGCATATTTTCCTCATTTCGACTATTGACACTTGGTTTTGTGATATTATCATCTATCTACAGAGTTTGAAGGTTTCCTCTCACCTCTCAAGAGACAAATGATGGAGCCTACATAATAATTACAAGAACTACCTTATTATCGGTGACACATTGTATCGCCAGGGGGTGGATTCCTTTTTGCGGTGTTGTTTGACTCATGATGAGGCTGAGACTATGCTAGATGATTTCCATAGTGGTCCATGTGGTGGTCATTTATCTGGGATTGCTACAACAAAAAATATCCTTATAGTGGGTTACTATTGGCTATCAATATTCAAATATTTTGTTGATGTGGTCAAGAGATCCCACCCTTTCTAGGTGTTTACATGAAAAGTGTGCTCGCATCCCACCCCATTATATCCTATTAACACCACTGGTACCTTCACTAAGTGGGGGGTGGAATTTATGGATTGAAACCAAGTGTCAACTAGGGGTTATAATTACATTATATTGTCCATAGACTACTTCACGAAATGGGTGAAGGTTATTCCTACGATTAAATCTGGCGGTGAGATGGACACTCATTTCATGGTCAACCATATTATCACTTAGTTTTGTATCTCAAAGGATCTTGTCACTGATCATGGCAGGAAATTTCATAATAAGATGATGGAATAACTAGCTTCGAAACCATGGTATAAGCAAGATCACTCTTCTTCTTATTACCCTCAAGCAAATGGCCGAGTTGAAGCAGTTAATAAGTCCCTTAAGGAAATTTTATAAAGAATCATTGGACAAAGCAAAATGAACTGGAATTTCATGCTTTACCCTTTTTTTTGATATTATCGAACCATAATCAAGACTGCCACTATGTTATCTCTTTTTTAGTTAATACACGGGGTGGAGTCTGTATTACCAGTTGAGTGCGAGATTCCTTCATTAAAACTTTCCATAGAATTTCTACCTGATACTTTGAAATTAGAAGAGTGTTTGGTCCACTTAGAACACCTGGATGAGAAGATACTAGATGTCGTAGTGTATCTATAGGTGAATAACTGTCGTGTTAAAGCCCAATATGATAAGTCTATCCATCCCTATTACTTTAGTGAAGATGACTTGGTCCTTTTATGGGATCAATCCAGTGACTGAAACAGGGTGGCTAAGTTTAACCCAATGTGGCATGGGCCTTACATGGTGAAGCATGTCCTATATAAAGGAGCCAATGAGAGGGAATATTATGAAGGAAATTCCTTGAGGGAGGCCCGAAATGGGATCTATATTAAGAAATATTATGCTTAACGTTTAGATGAGGCTGATCTTGTATATTATTGTAGAGGTTGTATATTTTTTTTCTTCTGTTAGTGTTATCGATTTATTGGCATGATTCCTCTGTTGTGGAAGATGTTGACATAATCTCCAATCTATCTAGGATTTGCTGATGGTGCCAGGCACCACACCTAGAACCTAACGTCATCCTCTTGGGTTATCTATGCATATGAGGGTTAGTTGGTGTCTTTTGTAGGTGTTTCTCTCTGGCCTTTGTCTAATAATGTTGCTGAGCATAACTCCATGATTGAATTGTTACGTTATGCCACCTATAATGGTATCCTATCTCTTTAAGTTTTCCTAGAATCCAAGTTAGTTGTGTCACAATTAAATGGATTGTGCTAGGTTAGGGATCCCACATTATTAAGAAGATTCTTGAAGGTAATATTATTGGAGCCACAATCTGATTTCATTATATACATTCATATACCGAGAATTTATAATCATATTTCCGATTCATATGCAAATTATGTATTAGATTGGAACTTCCCACATAGATAAATAAGCATACAACATTTAAATCACATTCACATTAAAACACATTTGTAAATATAACAAATCGATCACTGTTAGTTTTTATTTTCAAATAGAGTCTGAAAATGGTGTCATAGTACAAAATGTCATAAGTAAAGAAATGGGGTGTTAAGCCTCCAAAATATACATGACCAATACAAAATATCTACATAGCAATATATGCCTTTGGGCCTAGGTTCTGATCATGATAATATATGACTACATTGGTTAATAGCATGAACAGTATAACCCATGGATGGGGTACCCCTACTATGTGTCTCTAGATGGTCTCGAGAAAGTACTCGAATTGCAACATGGGTATCATATGAGTTAGTCAGGTGATGTTTCCATGTATGTTCTGGATCACATGCTCTGCATCTGTTCCTATCATCTCATCACCTCGACCACTCTGTCAATGTCGAGGGAAACCATTTAGTCATCGTGGACCCACTCCTACAAAATTACCTAGTGTCAGTCCTTGTCACCACCAAAAACATTTTTTTGAGTCTTAAATACATAAAAAATACAAAAAATTTAATAATCTAAAAATCATACACATTGGATCTCACCTATATCGCCATATGTGAATCCTAGTGGTAGGGGAATATAAGGATATCCACGAAACTCCATCCCTACACAGGGGTAGTTGTTTATGCCTATGACCTATTGTCGCCACCAATGGAAGAAGTTAGTTGGGAAGGGAGAAGGTGTCCTGCCTCCCCGTGGCCTCCACATCACCTCCGCCCAACGAGTCTGGGATGGATCCTGTATATTGTGAGGAGGAACCTCAACTCTAGGGATGAGGCTTGGTACCCAATCGAAGAAGAATGTGCTCAAAATGATGTTGTACCTAAATTTTTTGATCCAACTCAGATTGCATTCCAGCAGTTGTTGTTTCATTGTGATTAGAAATGATGTAAACCAGTCATTTACAATAGGCCTCATGCACTCTCCCAAGTATAACATGAGAGGTCGTGAATTCAGATGAAGTGATGCCAAACCTTCAATCTTGGGCAATACTAGAACTATCACCTTGAGACTTAGACTCTATATAGCATTCACTAGAAATTGAATTCTGATATTCTCTGTGTTAGGAATACAGTAAACAACTATGTACACCTCAATAGTGAGTCCTAAACCCACTCTAGGAGCTCCCAATTTCACTACCTACCCTCGTTGGGATTGTCCTATGACGAAGTATATGTATTCTAATTATAGTCTTAATGGCATATCATCTCGTATAAATCCCTCTATGTCTAGATCATAGTAATCTATGAACATCTAAAGGAGTCTTTTTTGGGCACTCAAACCCCCAAGCTTCCAAAATTTGTACAAATGACACCTTCTTAGATCTTGTTGAGCATTAATGTCTCCAATTATTTCCCTATCAAAATATTCGTGATTGCGTTCTCTCCATTCCAAAACCATCTTTCTAAAGAAAAACCAAATTTTATGAGTTTTCACCATAGATTTTTACTACTTGGCCATGTACACGACTGTTCTTTATGACAATAGCATATGTATGCATGTCATATTTTCTTTTCCTGGGTACATCAAGCCCTATATGTGACTCGATGTGACTATGACCCGCATGGGCTGATATCCCTAAGTTGGGTTGCTCAATGCGTAAAAATACACCACCAAAGTAAAACATTAATGCATGGAATACATAAAGAATGATATTCCAAATTACTTGGCCTTGACAACATTGGATTCTGTGGCCTGTAGCTCCTGGAATCGACGTTTGAAATTTTGAAGTCCAAGTTGTTCCAAATGCACTAGGTTGGGTAAAAAACAAATGGTATGGTAAAAATCTTATCTCTTTTACTATTTATCATTTTTTTAAATTTCTTACCCACTAATCCTATATATTGGAATTTTTATTAACCATATGATGTTGTTTGGGATAAATTTATCGTATAAGAACCTCTTATGTTGCACTTTCATCGATACTTTGACCCTTTCACGCCTATGATAGGTATGATACTAGACTAGCATATAGGATAGGATCCCTTTTTCTGCATGCATCTTGTATTATCCTATGATAATATCACCTTAACCATATGTACGAACGCACTTTGTGATGCTACAAAACCCTCATACTTCAACTAGAAGTGGCTTCACATAAGTGGTAGAGCTCTCCTTATCATGGGTACTCTAGTTAGATCATGCTTTTCCATTTGGTGCCCATGCTGAGCATCCTCCTTTAGGTTGGGAAGTCTCTGATAGTCCCATCATGTCTTTGAGTAAAAACCTTCATGTTATTACTTGAAATTTAACTTAGCCATATCCTATTAGGAATTTTATTAGGAATTTTTTTGTATCAAGTTGTAACTGAATTTTCATACGTTCGCTTGTTGTATTGAGCTTGTCTCAATCCTATCCAAGGAGAGACTCCCATATCTTTTGTAGCTTGATTACCCATTACTTGGAGGATACATTCCCCCAAGTGTCCTTATCCTACATATGCTTCCTGGAATTTGGCATAGGTATGTTCCACTTCTTGGAACTAGTCTACTTGCCCGCAACACCTATTTTCTCCTTAGTGTACTATAAGAAATTGTATTCTTTTTCAAGCTTTCCAAATATGAAAATACCAAAAAAGCATAAAACATAAAAATTCGGATGGGAAATGGTATTACTTTCTATTGGCATCCATTGTGTCGTGTCACCTTCAAACATAGAACAATACATTCATCCATTGGTTGGTTTACTAGTATGACTTTAGGAGATATACTCATTATTCTAAGTTTCCACCACTAACTCATTATGCTTCCAGTCCCTATGGATCCTCTGCTGATGCCTCCTATGCCACAGCATTCTCCCAGTATGCATTTATTAGTCTATTCTTCCTATGATTCTTCATATGCATTTTGCTCTTGTTCAAAGGAAGTTTTATCCTAAGTCAACCATTCCTCAATTATCTTGTCTTTGCATCCTGGCCATTCTTGATACCGTTGTTATTGTTGCATGCACATCTTATTCATGTTCTTCCAAATTATCGAGTGTTATTGTGTACCTCGTGTTGGTTGACAAGGGATTCCTTAATTCCCTCCTTCCAGCAGATTCTATTCCATCGACTTCATAACATCTAGTAAAAAATAGGGATATAGAGTCCTTTGAGTTCCTTGAGACTTGCAGTCATCAGTGGCAGGTTCTCTTGCCATCGAAATATTTGGGAATACATCAATGTACCTTGATTAATGGATTATATCAAGTGTTCGACCTCAACACATATATTCACACTTGTTTTTTTTCACTCTATACTTTGATTCCCATTATGGTTATTGGTGGGATGTCTCACTTTTGTTAATGGTATACATCCATGACCGGTAATTAGACTATGATCCATCATGTTTGACTATGACAACTTTATTCATGTGATATGACATGTACTAGTGACAATTTATGTCGAATAACTTCAAGCTTGGTGGCATTCCATATATGCTACCTCTTTGATCATGCTAGTATCTACGAGATTTCACCTCTCATGACCAAATTCTAGTGTACCATTTGATGTCTTCATTTAGAATGGATACCTTACATCACTGTATATTGTACGTGGAAATGACCACTTATGACATATGTCTATTACTCCTATACATGGCCATTTTACTCTTATGTATCTAGTACTTCTATGTCTTTGCAGTCATTTGTAGAGATCTATCATTGCATTGTGCTGACGAGTGATTGGTTTTTCCACCTGGGTCTTCATTACTCTACTTCTCTGCCTATGATAATGTATTTCGGCAATCATGTACCCCTCTGACCTTAGACATTAGGGGGAATTTTTTATAGTGTGATTTTCCACACCTGATACATCATGCTTGGATGGCTTATCCTTGTCCCTATGTAGACTCCTTTACCCCTTTTTTATCACTATGAACTTGATTCTCTAGTGGAACCCTTTAAAAGACACTTATATATATATATATATATATATATATATATATATATATATATATATATATGTATGTATATATGTATGTATGTATGTATGTATATATGTGGGTCACAAGTTTACAACCCGCGTATACAAAACTTCCACCATTGTCACCCACGTACATAGAGAAATGTACTCAAAACAAAAATATATTTGGAGTTTCCCCCCACTAAGTAATGAAGGACTTGTATATTGGCCTTCCATATGTCAAGAAATGCTCCACTTCTACCATTCAACTCCTATTGAAGGGATACATATTGAGCTACTATTAAGCATTAGAAGGGGATACCTTGGAGAGAAAATACATTATAGTGGAATGATGGCCCATTCTTATGTACTTGAGTCTACATCCCTTTGTCCTTGAAGCAATCGTTAGTGCTAGTTCCCAATCTTGCCTTTGTATGGGGGATTGAATTGGTGTAGGCCTAGGTGGAGGGACCAAGTCTCATGATTTCAATGATGTGACAACATAGTTTGTCATCTTTATCTATGTTCATATTAATAGAAATATCCATTTCTCGTTCATTGCATGTGTAATTATAAATATTTTCAATCCATGGATGTAATTACTTTGATTATGAATTGGAATATATCATGCTTGTACATTGTGTTATTTTTTAGGGCAATGTGTAGGTACAAACTTGATTGAAAGTGCAACAAGGATCTACTTCAAATGTCCAGCATAAGGTACACCCCTTTGGCCCCTTAGTGTTAGTTTTCCTTATATGTTTAACATGATTGGGAATGGGTTTATTTTTGGTGTCATCCTGTCTGTTGTAGTCCACTCCAAGCCATAGGATATATTTTCCATAAAAATGCCATATGTTCAAGCAAAAGATATATCCAAGTCCACTTTAATTAGGAATTAAATATTTTCTAGTATTTAAGCCGATTTAGTTTTTAGTTATATGATAGATGTAACAAGGTAGTTACAAGAACCCTATTTTTAGAATACATGTAGTTATGTATTAGCCCGAGGATATTTTTGGTGTATAAAAGCATGTTTTGCAATGTAATTTCGGTTGGAAACCATGAGAGTGAATTTTTTTTATTATAATTGAGCATTTTCAAGTTAATAAAATTTTGTACAACCAAACATGAATTTTTTAGAACAAAGATTCTCATGTTGTTGTTTTACAGTCTACATTTCCTTTTCTTCTGTGAATGTTTTTCATGTTATCTTTTTCCATTGCGTTACATTTTCATGGTTGAATAATATTGTGTTGAATTAGAATTCATACTTATATGCTTTGGTTCATAGGATTCAAGTATTCACAAACATATTTCCTCTAAAATTACTATTGGATTCATTTTTTTTGGTTTCCCGCATTAATGAATTGTTCATATTTCCTCTTTTATGACCAAAAAATCAAGAACTTGATTGTGAAAGAATAACTATATACCTCTATGAAGAAATCTTGTTGCAAAATCCCTGCTTATATTTACAAAATTATGATTTTGACCCCACTCCCAATGGAATCCTCTTTTTTCATCCATTTTCGTCATTAATTTCAGTTTATGTAAAATTTTCTTTGGCCATTGTATCTATTTGTTGAGAGATCCCTCTCTGGTAGGAAAGAATACAACTTTCTGTTAGGATTACTTAATCCTCCCTTTATCCAACATAGTATACTTGTTCATTTTTCCTGACTTAGGAGGTTATTATAAGTATACTAGAGTATGGGGGACACAACTATGGATTATTTTCCACTTACTACATTTGCATGCATGAGTTTAAGTGCCCTAGGAACCAATCCCCACATTTTAGGATCCCACTCCAAGTGCCACCAACAATCCTTTAGTAGACCTTGGTAGGTAAGAATTTATGCCGAGTTATGTTCTAGTTACTATCATTTAGATCACAATTAGTAGCTTAGCACCAGTTTTTCATGCATGTACGGAGTGTGGCACCTTTTGTCCATCTACCTCATCAGTTAATTGATTGTAGACTAATTTAGTCATCTAGAGTTAGACTAGTGATCTCCAACAGTGATTTTTCCACACTAAGTTAGCTAAACAATCAACTAGAGTTGGTAGATTCAAATCGTATCCACAATAATTGAATTATATTGATTGTACTACCATTGTATTACTGATTAATTAATGAATATTAATGTTGTGATAATATGATCAATACTTGTCCAATTTGTGTGAAATTTATGTCATGAATCCCTTGTTCAATTTACATTGATTTGATAATTCCACTACATACTTCTTTTCAAATAGCTCTCATATTGGCTTGTAGATCTATGGTTCATAAAATTTAACACTTTATTCCTAAAGGTTGGTTTGAAACGTTACATTGGAACTATCCTTCCACAACCAAATGATAAATTCAAAATAATTCATACAAGAGGTAACCCTAATCCCGAACTATTAAAAATTGTGGAAGATCAAGAAAAAATTCTTAGGAAAGGCTTACAAATAGTGGAATATCCACTATTACAAATTGTTGAAGGAACATCTCAGTTAGAAAGATATTTTTCTCCATCTCAAGAATAGCTTTTAAGTCTTCAAGATCTTGATTTTGATATAAAGTTTGAACAATATCTTTTAAAATCAAAGTCTGAAACAGATTTAAATAAAACTGTGGTAGATCAAAATAGGTTTCAGTCCTACATTTTTATACTCTCTTTGGGAATATTTTCAAAGAACTGTAAAAACAAAACAAAAGAAACAAAAGAAACAATTAATTCAAAACCCCCATAAACAAGTTCATAACATTGCCCAAAACCCTCATAGAATTATGACTACTAGTTTTGATCCACTTTCTCCACCAGCTGTTTTACATGGCCTCCCACAAAATTATGCTTAAATAGTTTCACTGTATGATGGAGAGGGAAATTTTACAGCTCAACATCATGTTGATAGGTTTAATGATTTCATCGACCTTGAAGAAATAGACCATGAGGATGCTAAAATGATATTTTTTTACCAAAGTTTGTTCGAGGAGGGTAAGAAATGGTTTAAAGATCTCCCTACAAGATCTATCCCTACATTTGAAGAATTTCAAACTCTTTTTATTGATAGATGGGAATATAAAAAGGTTCCTTTACAAATCTTGACACAATATAATAATTTGAAAAAGAGAAACTTTGAATATGTACAATAATTTTATAGAAGGTTTATGAGTGTTTATATGTTGGAGTCATTTTCCAACCACACATCATTATTTGTTGTATTTTGGCCTAATTTACCACTTATCCTAAGTTTTGAATCAAACATGTGATTGCATCATCAAACTAGATCTCCTCCTTCAATCGGGGAGCCTGACTGAGCCTCGTACTTCAATCAGGGAGAAAATATGGGTTGATATGCTTAATTTATGTGCCCCACTCGATCAATTGCTAACTTTTTCACCTACTTTTCAATTAACTAAAGTGATAAAGGTGCCTTTCCCATGTATTATTCTTGATCTAAATGCAATTAACTGGAGTGTTAAAGGTGCCCTCACCTAACTGAGGTGACTCAGTTCAATTTATCTCATCTAACTGATGTTAGATAGGTGCCTCCACCTACTTGTTGGCATGTAGTTGAGTTCTATTAAGTTAGACTCAGTCTAAACTACCTCTGAGTCAGTTAGAGTCAATTATGTTGGAGTCAAGTGGTTAACTGATGTGTCAAGTGGTGCTAACTGACAAGTAAGCTACTCTCATACACTCAATTTGAACAACCTCTCTTGGATTCAAATTCCATGGTTATTCATACCATTGTATTTTATTGTAATCTATCTCTTCTGAATGATTAAGAAATACACAGCTGCAAGCCTTTTTCATTGTTTCTGGCATTTTATTGAGTAAATTGAACTGTATCAATCTGTAGTGACTTTTGTATTGATTCTAATATTTTTGTGCCTAAATTTTATATGGTATCAGAGCCATGGCAGGAAAAGGAAATTCTTCTATAGAGTTTTTTATGGATATTTGATGAATATTGAGCAAAGTTGCTCAAAAATATTCCAACACTGCACCGAAAGCAATGAGTTTTCCACATAAGTCCTAGAATATTAGCCTTTCTCCCTCTGGATTCTATCCAGAGAAGTGTATCCAAGAATGAAGAAACTCCAAAAGTGAAGGTTGTTCAACCTTATTTTGTTTCTTTTATGTGATTGCAGGTATCTCATAAACTTTTATTGCATTCACTATAGTTGAAAAATTGACTCTTCCTCTAGAAATATTCTCACTCCTTTCAACTATCATCAGTGGAAAGAGGATATTGAGATATAATTGCACTCCAAGGGACTCTACAGAGTCACCATGCGAAAGGATCTAAAGCCAAATTTAGCAGTAGAGAAGTCAAAATATTGGAACAAACTTGATGAAGCGTATGATTTCCTATGGCTCTCCATTTCAAAGGATATCCTTTTCCATATCAGTGGATTGAAGATTCCCAAAGAAGTGTGGGAACATCTAGCTAAAATATTTGGTAAGCAAGATGATTTGAGAGCCTATGAATTGGGTAATGAATTGATATCTCTCAATCCAGGCAATTTTGAGACCGTAAATGAATTCTTCACTAAGTTTAAGCACCTTGTGCTACAATTGAAGCAATGTGAAGTTGAGAAGAAAGATGACTAGATAATTATTTCTATCCTTTCAAAGCTAGGACTAGACTACTATGTCTTTGTCTATACCTTGGATACCGGAAAGCTCACAATTATTAATTGGAAGATGCATACCTTGAATGCATTCATTGAGTCCCTAACCAATGAGCATGATAAACTTGTTCAGATGGAATCCATAAGATCCTCCAAATATCAATATTTTTTTTCTGGTGGAACAAAGTATTCAAATGTAAAGGAAAAGAAATAGAAATAGAAGACCAAGTTTGATCCTCCCAAGCAGAAGGAGAAAAACCAGCAGTCGGAGAAAAAAAAGCAAAGGGGCAAAGAGAAGACAAAGTGCTCTTATGGTGCTATAGGATTTCATATTGAAAGCTATTGCATGAAGAGGAATATTTATCATATGGACCTTATCTTGGAGAAAAAAAACATCACCCTTCCAGAAGGCGCAAGGAATAAGGATACATGATATTAGAATAATCAACATGAAAGAGGTCATGCACTCATGGCTAGTGTCTCAAATGTTGCAGCTCTCCTCATTGACTTTGGCACTTTGAATCATATGGTTGCATGCAAGGATTATTTCACATGACTAGATACTGACAGCTCCATCTCCATCCACATGGGAGATGACTCACAAGTCTCATCAAAAGGAAAAGGTACCATTCATTTAGAGTATGGCATCTTTAAGAATGTTCTATATGTTCCCTTTTTAGCCTCAAAATTGTTTCTTGTATATCAAATGACACACATTGGATTTCCTAAAATATTTGTATTGATCTCCAACGATGTTTATATTTATGAATAGCCACAATAAAATTCATTGCAGTAGCAAAAATAAATCATGTTGCAAAATCCTATGAGTTTTCCAATTTTGTGTCTGATTCAAATCCAAGTGCCCTCCCGACCCATGGAAATGAGGTCATCCAAATATGGAATAAGAGGTTTGGACACATAAAATATAAATATTTACAACTCATACAAAATTATTCCATGGTGGAAGGACTTCCAGACATCAAATCCTCAGAATGGATTTGTGTTGGAGACATTTACCGCCATACACACTCTTTTTGGTCAATTTGGCCTAGTTAAACCACTATCCTAAGTATTATTGAATTAATTGACATTAGAAGAGAACTATATGACATCAGCTATATCACACCCATGCCTAGCTTCAGTCAAGGAGGATAACTTAGCCTTCTCCTACATTCAAGGAGGCTAACTGGAGCACTCCGAGGGTGTTTTGAGTGTCATTAATGCCCCCTATTGCTAAATGATGGTTACAATCAGTTAAATAGAGTAGTGAAGGTGCCATCCTTTATTAAATTGATTATTTATTGATTATTTAATGAACTGGAGTCAACAGAGGCACCTCTAATCACTTTTGATGTTCAGTTAGACTTTAGTTAACCTCAACGGGGTTCATTGGAGTCATTTAAGTGCTACCACTTATTGGTTGGATTGATATGACATGTGTTTGACCTAATTTCAGTTAGACTCAGTCATTTATTGCACTCTGACTTCAGTTAGGGTTTAGTTGAGTCAATTAGGGTTTTGATCAGTGGTTAACTTGAGTGTTGATTGTGGCTTACATTCAGTTAAGCTAGACTCACTCATTCAATTCGAATGACCTCCTTGGGAATTCAAATTTCTTTGTCATTCATGCTTGTAGAATGATCATTGTATTCTATTCCTCATTATTTGTGTGAATATACAGAGCAGATACTCATTTTGTAGCATAATTACACCATTTTCATGTCTTATTGTTATTAATATTTTATGAGAATGTTCTTGAGTCCCTAGATTACTGTGATAGATTAATATGGTATCAGAGCTCACGGTGGGATGAAGCTTAGATCTCTCAAAAACAAGCTTTTTGATAGATCTTTCATGAAAAATTGAGCAAAGCTCAAAAATTCCAGCACTACACCAGAAGCCAAGGCTTACCACTTAATACCCCAAGTAAATAACTTGTTGATAAAGATTTCTTGATTTACTATGCTGGGTGTGATGAAATCCTAAAATGTGCAGGCTGTATGACCTTACATTGCCCCTTTTGTTGTGATTTTTATGTTTTTGACAGGTTAAAGCATTCGCTCCAGCAGATTCAGATGGCTTCTTCCGTAGATCTTTTGACTCCATTTAATTTCCACTCATGGAAAGGAGACATGGAGATCTAGATACACTCTAGAGGACTCTATAGGTTCACCATGGACACTGAAGAAGAGCCTGGTTTTGCAATAGACAAATCCAGATTCTTGAACAAGAAGGAAGAAGCATTCGAATTCTTATGCCTCTCTGTTTCCTGGGATCTTCTTTTCCATCTTTTGTGATTGAAGACTCCAAAAGAAATTTGGGACAAATTGGAATCCTTATATGGAAAGTAGGATAATTTAAGAGTTTGCTAGCTCGAAAATGAATTGTTGTCTCTCTAGCTCTCCAATTTTGAGACCTTGAATGACTTTTTCACAAAGTTCAAGCACATTGTCTTACTATTGAAGCAATGCAAAGTGGAGAAATAGGATGATTAGCTCATCCTCACCATACTCTCCAAAATTGGAGATAATTATTTAGTTTTTTTCTCTACATTCCGTGCAGGGGAGCTCACAACCCCTGGATGGAAGATGCCTACACTCAATGCCTTCATTGAGTCCCTAACAAGTGAACATGATAAGCTTGTCCAGATGGGGATCATCAAATCCTCCCGTGATCAAGCCCTCCATGTATCGAGGCCCAAAGATACGAAGGGTAAAGGAAAGTAGTAGAAGAACCCAAAAACTAAATTTGAAGCTCATAAGACTAAAGTTGAAAACCAACAGCATGATGAGTCTTCTGACTCAAAGAAGAACAAAGGAAAAGGGAATCATGGAAAGGAAAAATTCAAGTGTTCATATTGCGGGAAGGGATTCCACCCTGAAAATGCCTGCATGAAGAATAAGATTTATGAATCTATCTCTCTCCTTTGGAGAAATCACATCAATCTTCTAGAAATATTTCAGAGGAGAGATTAGCAAGATCGAGAACCACATCATGAAAAAGGTCATGCCCTCATGGCCAGCACTTCGAAGTCCAAAGCACTCTTGATTGATTCTGGATATTTGAACCACATGATGGCTGAAATAGACTCCTTTTCATCCTTGGAGACTGGAAAATCCATCCCCATCCACATGGGAGATGACTCCACCATCATTTCATAAGGACAAGGTACGGTTGATCTTGAGAATGGCTATTTTTCAAATTTTTTATATGTACCGTATCTGGCATCAAACCTCCTTAGTGTCTATCAAATGACACATACATGAGTTCCTAAGAGAGTATCTTTCAGCCTAAATGATGTTGAGATAATGAAACTTGCATCTGGGAAACTCATTGCTAAAGGCCTTGTAAACCATCATGCAAAATCCTATGAGTTCTCCCACTTTGTGGCGGATGCAAAGCCCACCGCACTGCTGACTCATGAAAATGAAGTTAGTAGGCTGTGGCATGAGAGGTTTGGCCATCTAAATTTCAAATATTTGTAGCACTTATTGAAAAAATCCATGGTTGAAGGCCTCTCGGTCATCAAAGAAACCACTGGAATTTGCAAGGGCTGTGTGGTTGGAAAACACACTGAGCACAAGTTCGATCGGGGGAAGGAAAACCAAACTACATGCATCTTGGGGATGATACATTATGATATCAGTGGTCCAATGCCTGTCACATACATGAATGGATCAAGGTATATTTTTACTTTTATTAATGATTTTTCAAAGTACACATGGGTTTTCTTTCTCAAAAAGAAGTCTGAAGTATGTGAAAAATTATTTGAACTGAAGGCCTTGATCGAGAATGCCTCTAGGCTTAAGATCAAGATCTTGAGATCTGATAATGGAGGGGAGTATGTCAGTAATGAGTTGCTGCACATATGCTCCCAAAGTGTTATTTAGGTCCAACATTCAATTCCCTACACTCCCCAGCAGAACGGTGTAGCGGAAAGGAAGAATTGGTCTCTTAAGGAGATGACCACCTGTATGTTGGAAGTAAAGAAGTTGGATGCAAATTTTGTTGAAATATTGTAAATTCAAAGAATATTCTATATGTATCTTTTTGTGGTCCCCGATGGTCCTACCGGGAGAACCACTTGTATTACATTGTACCCCAATGCTCCTAATCAGAAGAACTAATAAGAGTCATGAGGTAGTCCCCTCTAATTGTAAAGGTGGGTCATTAGCACTCCAGTGTGGTTACTTGAGCCTACATGTGTAACTTGAGCCTACATGATTTAACTCGAGCTTACATGTCAAATGAGTTAACTTAAGTGAACAGATGAATATAAATAGAGGTGTAGTGCTACTCATTTGTGACACACACACACTCACTTGTGTAGCGCATTAGTGGAGAAGAGAAGTAGCTAGAGAAGGAGGAGGATCATGCTTTGATCTCCTTACTAGTTTTATCTTTTATCTTTTTGGGAAATCTATATTGAGGAATATTTTTCTAGGTTTTTCCCAGGATAAATATTTGTGTTCCTTTTTTATGGTTGTGCTTGTCTATCTTTCAGTGATCCTGTTTATATGCTTTTTTCATGAAAATGAAATGAAATACTGATGTCTTAGCTAAGCATATGAAAATCTAACATGGTGTCAGAGCCACCCTGAAAATAAGACATTGTGCAGCTACAGAATTTAGGGCTTCTTAATTTTTGGTTCTCTCTCCACAATTGATCAGAAAAAGAAGGCTAGGCTGACTCTCCATTGAAGGGCGCATCTATTTGTCGAAGCAGAATTCGATTCCAAGCATTTTCAGTTTTCAGTGCGGGAAATTAGGGCTTCTTGCAGAAGAAGAATTTTTGAGTGAGCCCAGCATAGTATTTATCTCCTCATCAAAATCAAACTCTAGAGATCTATATCAATTTTTTTGGTTGGGTGAAACTCTGGGAAAGTCAAACCCTAGTTTGACCCCGAGCTAGAAAAACCCTAAATACTAAAAATGCTAAGTTTTGGTACATTCTATATATCCTAATATTGGAGAAGGTTCAAGAGAGGAAACTTGTAGTGGCCAAAGATAATGTCCTTTTGTACACTGTGTACAAAATTCATCCTTAGATTCACTATATTCTGGGAGATATGATCCCTTCGAGTTAGGGTTCCAGCCTCTTCCAGAATTCATCCCTAAATAGGACACCTCAGGAAAATTGATATAGCTTGGGGTACAGAAGTCCAAATAGAATTATTGAAGATGTTCCACAAATTTCATGGACTTTAATTTTTGTGGTCCAAATTTCAGACCCAGAATATGAAACAGTGACACATGGCATGCTGTACAACTTCGTTGTTCTGAACAGTCCTGTAATAGGTCACCTTGGGAAAAGGATCATAAATCCAAAATTGGTGAAACAAATTTTGATGAATCCTATGGTGTTGGATCAGGGACATACAAGGTTAATGTAGTGCAAAATTCTAGACACATAGGGGCATAAATTGTGGAGATATCACAGAAACAGTGACAGGCAATTCTGTAGAAGCTGAATCATCTGATTTGAAAGGTGAAGAATCAAGATTTCCAGAATCCAAGTACATCAGTCAACTCACCTCATTCAAGCACATATCCTGGTAAGGTCAGTTTCTCATTCCACAAAATTTCAATTTTTTGTAATTCTCTAGCAATATGACTTCAAGCGCTAAGCTTGAAGACAAGCTAGAAGGCATAGAGAATTTTCGATCATGGAAATAGAGGATTGGTCTCATTCTCCAAGAGAATGATCTTGATAAGTATGTCAAAGAAGAAGTGTCAGAACTTGAAGAATCTAAAGCCAAGGAGAAGCACAGAAAGGATATGATTAGGGCACAAATAATTATTGCTGACTCCATTAAGGATCACTTGATTCCTCAAGTGTCATCCAAGAAGACTCCAAAAGAAATGTATGATGCCCTTTTCCAGAATGTTTGAGGGAAGAAACATCAACAGGAAGATGAATCTAAGAGCTCAACTGAAGAGCATCAAGATGAGTCATGGAGAATCCATCCAAGAATACTTTTCAAAGGTTTCCCAGATCAAAGAACAACTAAAAGCTATTGGAGATAAGCTTGATGAAATTGAAATGGTTATGACTGCTCTCAATGGTCTCACTAGACCATGGGAATCATTGATTCAAATGATGTGTTCCAGGAAGGAAAGCATGCAGTTTGATGTGGTATGGGAAGACTGCATTCAAGAGGAGACTAGAGTGGCAAATAGAGAATCCTTACTAAATGAGGATGATCAAGCCCTAGCCACTCATACCAGAAAAAGAAGAAGGAATCAAGCCATCTTCAAGAAGGGAAGTCACAAAGAGCATCAACCTCCCAGAAGATTCCAAAGATCGAATGAAAGTCTATCAAGTAAGGACTACTCTAGTTTTCAGTTCTTCCACTGTGACAAGATAGGACACATTGCCAGAAACTATCCTATAAAGAAGCAAGAATATAATTAGAGGATCAACAACAACAAAAGATATCATGCTCATCTAGCTGAAGATGAGGATGAAGAAGAAGAAGATGAAGGACCTTCGAGAAAGAAAGCAAGAGAAGAAGATGCGGAAGAATATGTACTGTTTTCTGCTCTCTCTGGGTCTGTGACTCCTATAGAAGACACTTGGCTTATTGATAGTGGTGCTTCAAAGCACATGATGAGACAAAAGAAAAATCTGTCCAAACTTGAAGAAAAGAGCTCTCCTCAGAAAGTATTCCTAGGACATGACTATCAATATCCGATCAAAGGAGTTGGTGAAGCAAGCTACAAACTTGAATTAGGTAATCCCTTAAAAATGAAAGATGTATTATATGTACCTGGTTTAAAGAAAAAATTACTTTCTATCTCAGCTTTAGATAAAAAAAGATTCAGAGTTACTTTCATATATGGTCAAGTACTTATGTGGCCCAAAGGAAAGAATATTGAAGATGCAATCCTTGTTGGTGAAGAAGAAGGGGGCTTGTATAAACTCAAGGGGCACTTAGAAATAGCCTTTGTGCATGATTCCACTGACCCTAGTGAACTATGGAATAGAAGGCTTTCCCACATCAATTACAAGGATCTACCTCATGTGAACAAAGTAGTGACGGGATTACCAGACATGAAGATCAAGCATGAAGGAATTTGCAAAGGATGTGCGAAGGGAAAGAACATCAAGAATCCATTCCCGAAGAGTGAAACAAAAACAAAAGGTACATTGGAATTGATTCATTCAGATATATGTGGTCCAATGTCTTCCACATCCTTAAGTGGATTTGCATATTATATCACATTTATTGATGATTTTTCAAGAAAGACTTGGATATACTTCTTGAAGGCAAAGAGTGAAGTGTTTGAGAAATTCAAGGATTTCAAAGTCTTGATGGAGAATCTTTCTGACAAGAAAATTATGATTCTCCGATCAGACAATGGAGGAGAGTACACCTCAAAAGAGTTTGATGCCTTTTGCAAAGATGTAGGAATAAAGAGGGAACTAACTACTCCCTACAATCCCCAATAGAATGGGGTAGCAAAAAGAAAGAACAGAACCATCATGGAGGCAGTGAAGACAATGATATATGATCAAGATCTTCCAATGCACCTATGGGCAGAAGCGGTAAGAACTGTTGTGTATGTACAAAATATAATATCTCACAGTGCTCTTAGGTTCAAAACTCCAGAGGAGATATTCACGGGAAAGAAGCCTGAATTAAGTCACCTCAAGATATTTGGTTGTCCAGTATATATTCATATACCAAAAGAGAAAAGAACCAAATTAGACCCTTCTACAAAGAAGGGGATATTTGTTGGATATTGTGAAGTATCCAAAGGATTCAGAATCTACATTCCTAGATTCCACCACATGGAAATCAGTCAAGATGTGACATTTGATGAAGAAGCAGCTCTCAAGAGATCCAGGAAGTGCCAACTTGAAGAAGTGTATGAAGAAGAGACACCACCTAGAAATAAAGAAACTACATGTCTCCTTGAAGATGAAGCTCCTAAAGAACATGACATGGCAGATTCACAAGAAACTCCCATGATGGAGATATCAAGAAAAAGAAAGCCTGCTTGGACAAGAGAAATTTTACGAGAGGCAAAAAGATATGGAGCTCCTGAAGGCTCTACAAAGGAAAGAAAGAAACCTAATACTTTTTCCAACTATGTAGCCTTGATGTGTGATCTAGTAGAACAAGAACCTACAAACTATGAAGAAGCGGTACAGAAGAAAGAATGGGTAGAAGCAATGAATGAAGAATACCAGTCAATAATGAAGAATGATGTATGGGATATAGTTCCCAAACTAGAAGGAAAGAGTATAGTATCCTCCAAATGGATATTCAAAATAAAGCATGCAGTTGACAGAAGTATTGAGAAGTATAAAGCAATATTTGTGGCCAGAGGTTTCTCTCAGAAAGAGGGAACTGATTATGAAGAGACATTTGCTCATGTAGCACGATATACTTCGATTAGAACTATCATGGCACTTGCATCCATAATGAAGTGGGACTTACACCAGATGGATGTGAAAACAACTTTTCTGAATGGTGTTATCGAAGAAGAAGTTTACATAGAATAGCCTTAAGGATTTGAAGTTGAAGATAGACATACTCATGTATGCAAGTTGAAGAAGGCCTTGTATGGTCTTAAACAAGCTCCTAGAGCTTGGTATGAGAGGATATATAGTTTCCTATCAAGCATGGGATTTACCAAGAGTAAATCTGATCCTAACATTTACCTGAAGGTTGTAGAAGATGAACCTGTCATCCTACTACTATATGTGGATGATTTATTCTTGACAGGAAATGAGAAACAGATTATGAAAAGCAAGAAGAGACTAGCAGAAGAATTTGAGATGAAAGACCTTGGGTTAATGCATTATTTCCTAGGTTTGGAAGTATGGCAAAGTTCAGAAGGAATATTTCTCAATCAGGGAAAGTATGCAGTAGAGATATTGAAAAGATTCAACATGTTGGAATGCAAAGCCTTGTCCACACCCATGGATTCCAACCTGAAGTTGTTAACTGATGACTCATCAGAGTTAGTGGATGTGAATCATTACAGACAGATCATTGGGTCACTAATGTATTTGTCAAATACCAAACCAGACATTTGTTTTGCTGTGAACACCTTAAGTCAATATCTAGTTCAACCTAGACGGGTTCACTTGGTAGCTGCAAAACATGTGATGAGATATTTGAAAGGAACTATAGAATTTCATCTATATTATGATAATAGCCATGAGTATAGATTGTATGGCTATACATATGCAGATTGGGCCTTAAGTGTTTTAGGTAGAAAAAGCACATCAGGTGGATGTTATAGTCTGGGATCTGCTATGATCTCATGGTTTAGCAGAAAGAAATCCAGTGTTGCACTAAGCACAGCCAAAGCAGAATATATAGCAGCTTGCTTTGCTAGTTGTGAAGCCATATGTCTTCGGAAGCTAATGTCAGGATTATTCAACCTAGAGTTGGACACTACCATGATTCTATGTGATAACCAAAGTTGTATAAAGATGACATAGAACCATGTGTTTCATGACATATCAAAGCACATAGAAATAAGATATTTCTACATTCGAGATATGATGCAGAAGGGAGCCATAAAGCTCTAGTATGTGAGTACTGATGAACAAGTCGCTGATGTGTTGATAAAGCCTCTGTCCCGAGTGAAGTTTGAACACCTTCAAGATAAGCTTGGTGTGGTTCGAAAAGATCTTCCCCAAAAGGGGGAGTAGTGATGTTGCAGTGGGATTGTATCATCTCTGGGCACTTTCCCTAAAGTGATCCAGAGACCTTAGTCTTCGAGAATGAAGAGGGATTGTATCATCCTGGGACATTTGTCCATAATAGATCAGGTGACCTCGTTCCTCGAGAACGTGGTGGGATTGTATCATCCATGGGCACTTTCCCTAAAGTGATCCGGAGACCTCGGTCTTCGAGAATGAAGAGGGATTGTATCATCCTGGGACATCTGTCCATAATAGATCCAATGACCTCGGTCCTCGAGAATGTGGTAGGATTGCATCATCCTTGGACATTTTCCTAAAGTGATAGGGACTGATTCTCCTATAATCAATCTGGTGGCTTTGGTCCTCGAGAATGTGGTAGGATTGCATCATCCTTGGACATAGTCCTAAAGTGATAGGGACTGATTCTCCCGTAATCAATCCGGTGGCTTCAGTCCTCAAGAATGTGGTAGGATTGCATCATCCTTGGACATAGTCCTAAAGTGATAGGGAATGATTCTCCCATAATCAATCCAGTGGCTTCGGTCCTCGAGAATGTGGTAGGATTGCATCGTCCTTGGAATTATTCCTAAAGTGATAGGGACTGATTCTCCCGTAATCAATACGGTAACTTCAGTTGTCGAGAATGTGGTGGGACTATATCATCCCTAGACTTTAAGTCCAAAAGTGATCCAAAGACGTTTTGGTCTTTGAGTTGTGGATTGCAGGTTGTTGCTGATGATGATGATGTCGTACTGATAAAAAGATTAGAGTATGATGATGACGACGTACTGATCGAAAGATCAGAGTATGATGACGTACTGATCGAAAGATCAAAGCATGATGATGACGTACTGATCGAAATATCAGAGTATGATGATGATGACATACTGATCGAAAGATCAGAGTATGATGATGATGACGTACTGATCTAAAGATAAGAGTATGATGATGACGCACTATGATTATGATGTTTCTGATCGAAAGATTAGAGTATGATGATGATGTTTCTGATCGAAAGATTAGAATGTGATGATGATTATGATCAACAGATCAGAATATGATGATGTTGCTGCTGATCGAAAAGTCAAAGTGCTGAAGATGTTGCTGATCGAAAGGTCAAAATGCTGACGATGTTATTGCTGATCGAATAGTCAAAGTGCTGAAGATGTTGCTGATCGAAAGGTCCAAGTGCTGAAGATGTCGTTGCTAAATTGAAAGATCAAAATGCTGAAGATGTTGCTGATCAAAGACTGAAGATGTTGCTGATGATGAAGACTGAAGATTGAAGATGAAGACTACATGATGTTGAAAAGCTTCCAATGATTTATAGATTTGTTACCCTGTTGATGTTGATGATGTGCCCTATCTCTACTCTTGTTGGTGTTGATGTTGCTGTAGAATACCCTTCTCATTAAGGGGGAGTGTTGAAATATGGTAACTTTGAAGAATATTCTATATGTATATTTTTGTGGTCCCCGATGGTCCTACCCGGAGAACCACTTGTATTACATTGTACCCCGATGCTCCTAATTGGAATAACTAATAAGAGTCATGAGGTAGTCCCCTCTAATTGTAAAGGTGGGTCATTAGCACCCCAGTGTGGTTACTTGAGCCTACATGTGTAACTCAAGCCTACATGATTTAAATTGAGCCTACATGTCAAATGAGTTAACTTAAGTGAACAGATGAATATAAATATAGGTGTAGTGCTCCTCATTTGTGACACACACACTCTCACTTGTGTAGTGCATTAGTGGAGAAGAGAAGTAGCTGGAGAAGGAGGAGGATCAGGCTTTGATCTCCTTACTGGATTTATCTTTTATCTTTTTGGGGCATCTATATTGAGGAATATTTTGCTGGGTTTTCCCTGGATAAATATTTGTGTTCCTTTTTTATGGTTGTGCTTGTCTATCTTTCAGTGATCCTGTTTATATGCTTTTGTCATGAAAATGAAATGAAATACTAATGTCTTAGCTAAGCATATGAAAATTTAACAAATTTGTGGGATGAATCCATTCATGCTGTAGTATACATTCAGAATAGAGTGCCACACTCATATTTGAAAGGGAAATCCCCTTTTGAAGCATACTTCGAACACAAGCCAGATGTGTCGAACCTATAGGTGTTTGGGTCCACTGCATGGGCCCAGATTCCACTTGATAAAAGAAGGGCTTTGCAACCGCAAAGCATAGAATGTATGTTTATCGGGTATCCTAATGAATCATAAGGTTTTAATTTTCTGGATATCAAAACAAAATAGATCATCATCGAGAGAAGTGTCAAGTTTGATGAGCCTCTTCAGGAGGTGGAACTAGTGAAGGAGAAAACTGTTGAATTTCCTTCCTATTCTACTGAATATTTGGATGATCAAATTGGGGGTAATGCCCCTGATTTGGATCCTATGATTTATGATATCAGTGTCTAGAAAACATTAGATGTTGAATCAAAACCTGAAGTTCAAAATAATTTTCCCACATGGGCCCGACAGACACTCTCCTCTGCAGAAGATAACATTGGAAATCCAGATGATCCAAGGAGAACTTGGTCTGATTTCCAAAGAGCAGGTATTGCTCTCTCTTGTCATGATAATTTTATGTCCAAAACTTGTTATTTTATGATTAGTTTAGATCCAAAATCCTACTACCATTCTCGAAAGGATCCGAGATGGCAAGTTTCCATTGATGAAGAGATGAATTCTCTTTAGAAAAACACTACTTGGGAGCTAGTTTCTCTTCCTCTGAGGAGGAAATTGGTTCCATGCAGGTGGGTGTTTCAGACCAAGGTTGTTTCTGATGGAAGCACCTAAAAATATAAGGCAAGGCTAGTGGCAAAAGGTTTATCTCAGGTCCAAGCTATGGACTACCATGAGACCTTTGCACCGGTTGTAAAATTGGACTCCATCCACCTAGTTTTTGCAATTTCGGCATCTAAGCATTGGGAAGTGCATCATATGGATGTTAAGTCAGATTTTTTACATGGAGATATTCATGATGAGATATACATGAATCATATTGAGGGCTACATATTTGATCCATCTTTGGTTTGCAAGCTAAAGAAGTCACTATACGGGTTAAAATAGGCCCCAAGAGAGTGGTATTCCAAGATGGATGCCTTCCTTCTCTTGCAAAACTTCCAAAGGTGTATTTACAGCAGTCCAATGGTCATTTGATTATTATTGTTTGATATTTTTATGAATTACTGATCACAGGTAGCACAGTTGCTTCTATTTTAGCCATCAAAACTGCTCTCCACAATGCCTTTGAAGTGAGTCATTTGGGGCTCCTAAAACAATTTTTGGGGCTTGAAATTGAGCAAAATTTTGATGGGATAATGGTCACTCGGTACAAATACATATCAAAAATATTAGTCAAGTTTAACATGGCTGAATGTAGGCCTGCACCATTCCCTTTCCTTTCATGGATTAGCCTTGAAGAAGGAAAAAGAACACCTCCCATGGACTGCACTATCTATCGACAGTTGATTGGTATCTTGTTGTACTTGACACATTCTTTACCTAATATCTATTATACCATGAATGCTGTATAAATATAAATTTAGTATCCTAATGATATTGATTGGAAGGTAGCCAAGAGGATCCTCCAGTATATTCAGGAACCAAGACCTACGGCATTCACTATGCTGCAGACTCCGAGCTAGAGCTGGTTGGATACACAGATTCTGATTGGGCGAGTGATTATATTGATCGAAATTCTACTTACAAATATGTATTCATGTTTTTTGGTGGTCCAATTTTATGGTCTAGCAAAAATCAGGCTGCCATAGCATTATCTTCAGTAGAGGCCGAGTATCAAGGAGCGATGAATGCTTGCATCCAAGCGGTTTGGTTGCAAGGCATTCTCTCAGAGTTTGATCTTGGTAGTAATTTGTCCAATGTCTTCTTTTGTGACAATCAAAGTGCTATTAAGATATCCATAGATCCAGTTACCAGGAAAAGGACCGAGCATGTAGAGATCCACATGCACTATATCAGGGAGCTAGTGCATGAGAAGACCATCATTCTGCAATACTGCCTTATTGATGAGCAGATTGCTGACATATTCACCAAGAGATTTTCAGAAAAGAAGTTCACTTAACTCTGTTCACTGTTGGGGGTGAGTTCATCAGGGTGATCAGACTACTTTAAGTGTTCAGCTTGAGGGGGGGTTTTCACACTGGGTTTTCCCTCTTTTCCTCACTTAGTTTGTTTTTGAGCATTGTTTCAGTTTCAGAATTGTACAAGGTGACCTATGGCCTTAGTTACTGGGGCCATAGAATTTTTATGCATTTTATGTTTTCTACTCCTGCTGAGTATAGCTTAAGGGGGGGTGTTGGAGACATTTACCACCATACACTCTTTTTGGTCAATTTGGCCTAGTTAAACCACTATCCTAAGTATTATTGAATTAATTGACATCAAATGAGCACTAGATGACATCAGTTAGATCACACCCATGCCTACCTTCAGTCAAGGAGGATAACTTAGCATTCTCCTACATTTGGGGAGGCTAACTTGAGCACTCTGGGGGTGATCTGAGTGTCATTAATGCCCCATATTGCTAACTGATGGCTACAATAAGTTAAATAGAGCAGTGAAGGCACCCTCCTTCATTAAATTTATTATTTATTGATTATTTAATGAACTGGAGTCAACTGAGGAACCTCCAACCACTTTTTATGTTTAGTTACACTTCAATTAACCTCATTGTGGTTCATTGGAGTCATTGAAGTGCTACCACTTGTTGGTTGGCTTGTTGTGACATGTGTCTGACCTACTTTCGGTTAGACTTAGTCATTTATTGCACTCTGACTTTAGTTAGGGTTCAGATGAGTCAATTAGGGTTTTGATCAGTGGTTAACTTGAGTGTTGACTGTGGCTTACATTCAGTTAATCTAGACTCACTCATTCAATTTGAATGACCTCCTTGGGAATTCAAAGTGCTTTGTCATTCATGCTTGCACCATGATCATTGTATTCTATTACTCATTCTTTGTGTGAATATACAGAGCAGCTACTCATTTTGTAGCATAATTACACAATTTCCATGTCTTATTGTTATTAATATTTTATGAGACTGTGCTTGAGTCCCTATATTACTGTGACCGATTAATAATTTGCAAGGGATGCATAGTCGATAATAATCCTGAGCATAAGTTTGATCGAGGAAAATATAACATAGCTTCATGTATTTTGGTGTTGATTCATAGTGATATCAACATTCCAATTCCAAGTACCTCCATGAATGGATTGAGGTATGTTATTACCTTCATAGATCATCTTTGAAGATTTACATGGGTCTAATTTCTCAAAAGAAATCAGAACATTTTGAAAAATTCAAATATTTTAAAGCTTCCATTGAGATTGATACCAGGAGCAAGATCAAAGACCTTAGATATGATAATGGAGGTTAATACATCAAATCACAGAGGCTAAAACATTTTGTAGAAAATGGAATCAAGATTCATCACACTATTCCCTACACACCTCAACAGAATGGTGTAGCGGAAAGGAAAAACTGAGCACTAAAAGAGATGACAACCTATATGCTTGATTCTAAAGATTTGGATGCAAATATTTGGGATAATTATCTAAATTTTGCTTCATACATTTAAAATAGGGTCCCACATTCATCTTTCAAATGTAGAAATCCTTTCAAATCTTACACCGATCACAAGCATGATGTGTCCAATGTTAGGGTTTTCAGGTCCCTTGCATGGGCTAGAATTCCACTGGATAAAAGAAAATATTTGGAGCCATAGAGTGTTGAGTGCATACTCATTGGATATGGTGAATAATAAAAAGGATATAATCTCTTGAATATCATAACTAAAAATATACTTATCGAGAGAAGTGTCCGCTTTGAGGAACCCCTTCAAGATATGCAACTAGTGGAGGAAGAAGCTAGGAAACCACTTCCTTTTTTTAATGAGTATTCTGGATATGAAAGTGAAAGTATGTGCTTGGATATTTCAGATGTAATGTATGATATCAGTGAGCATAAAAAATAAGGTTCTGAATCATATCCAAATGAGGCCTCTCATCTACCAAAGTGGACAGAAAAGACTCTCTCATCTGTCAAGTCAAACATTGGAAATCCTACTGATCCAAGGAGAAATTGAGTATACTATCAAATAAAAGGTATTCTTATTTATGCATTGATCCTTTGTTGTCTGGGAAATTCTACACGATGATTGGATCTGATAAAAAATCATATTATCCTTCCAACCACGATCCTAGATGGCAAGCTGCTATGGATGAAGAGTATCACTCTCTCCAGAAAAATGCAACTTGGGAACTAGTTTCTCTTCCACCTGGGAGGAAATTGTATAAAATTGGAGTCACATCAATTTAATAAATAAGACAAAAAATTACAATAGATTTCATAGATAAATTTTGCTCAGAAATGACATGAAAT
The DNA here is from genome assembly GCA_001517045.1 of Pseudotsuga menziesii. Classification (NCBI taxonomy): domain Eukaryota; kingdom Viridiplantae; phylum Streptophyta; class Pinopsida; order Pinales; family Pinaceae; genus Pseudotsuga; species Pseudotsuga menziesii. The sequence goes on from LPNX010374892.1 coordinate 275,229, forward strand.
AGTGCAATTAGGAGTTGTAACTATATATTTTCTTATCATTAACAGAAGTGGTGATACAATGCAATACAATGGCATAAGGAGCCATGAAATTCGAATCCTAGAGAGTTCATTTGAATTGATTACATGAGAGTATTTTACTTGTTATTTAAACACCACTTGGCACATCAGTTAACCACTTAAATCAACCTTAATTGACTCTAACTAGCTCAGGGGATGTTAAGACTGATTCTAACTGAACAAAATTCAATTACATGCCAACAAGTAGGTGAGGGATTCAATATGACTTTAGTTAGGTGAGATGAACTAAACTGCACTGAACTAAGTCACCAAAATTAGGTGGAGGCACCTCTAATCACTCCAGTTAACTGAAATTAACAAAAAATAGGCTAATTGATTATGAAGGAGCCTTTGCATCTCCAGTTTAACTGAAAGGTAGGTGAAAGAACCTTTAGTTAACTAAATGGGGAAAATATGTCATGAAAAGAAACCCATATTTTATTCTAGATTGAATGAGGAGTCTCAGTTAGTCTCCCTGATTGAAGAAGAAGACTCAGTTAGACTCCCTAATTGAAAAAGGATGATCCAGTTGATGATGTAGTGACATATTCGAGTCAAGAAATTAGGATAAGTGGTAGATTAGGCCAAATAATCCAAATAATGATGCGTGGCTGGGTAATGAATCCACAACCCCCCCTTAATCTAAAATCATGTGGAGGAGTAAATAAAATATAGGGTCCCAACAACAAAGGCCATAGGTCACCCTTTACAAAAATAACTCTAAAATTCTCAAAAAATTCTAAGTGAAGAATAGAGGAAAAACCTTGTAGGAAAGAAAACCCCCCCTCAAACTAAACACTAAAGAATTAATCTGGACTCTCCATGGTGGAAATCACCCCCACCAGTGAACGAAGGTAAGTGAAATTCTTCTGAGTGAAGCTCTTGGTGAAAATGTCTGCAATTTTCTCAAATGTGGGGAAATTTTGCAAAACAATTGTTCTGTCATGCACAAGTTCTCTGATGTAGTGCATATGGATATCGATGTGTTTGGTTCTTTCTCTATGAACCAGATCTATCTAGATATTTATATCACTTTGATTGTCACAAAAAATGACAGTAGACGAAGTACTACCAATGTCAAACTCGACCAAAATGCCTTGCAGCCAAACTGCTTGTATGCATGCATTGAGCGCTCCCCTGTACTCTACCTCGGCTGAAGAAAGGGAAATGACATCCTACTTTTTTCTTGACCATAAAATAGGCCCACCACCAAACATGAAAACATAGCCATAAGTATACTTTCGATATATTCTATCTCCTTCCCAATCAGAATCTATGAATCCTACCAAGTCTGGTTCAGAATAAACAACATAGTGAATTCCATAGGTTCTAGTACCCTGCACATACTATAAAATCCTCTTGGATTCCATCCAATTAATTTCATGAGGCTACTGCATATACCCTGATACAACATTCATTGTTGAAAAAATATTAAACAAAATATAAGATATATATCCAATGATTTAATTGTCAACCCGGAGAGAGCGTAAACTTGTGAGGTACAAACAAAATATATGCAGGGGAAGAGTATTACTAACCTATTCTATAATTTAAATTGAATATAAGTTATGAAAACAAGAAATGGCATAAAAATAAATTTAATTGTAGAAAACAAATAAATCTAATTGCAGAAAACAAGAAATTACATAAATTTACTTGATAAAGAAAGACTGAAATTGCATGAAATAAATAATCGACATTAATTGGTGAGCTCACATAAAATCTATATTGACAATTCATAAACAAGACATCACAATATGAAGAGATCAAACTATCTATTGAAATATGAAATATATTACAACATGATCAAATCCATGACTAAAAAGATGAACCAGTTCTATACTACCAAACCAATAGAGAGGCCTCTAACCAAAATGAGGAGAGAGCCCTCCTATTTATACATGAATTGATCATAATTACAGATCCACTATTCTCTTAACTTATCCCTCAAAAATATCAACAAATTTACAACTTATCCCTCAAAATTCTCCAACAAATATTGGATGAGATATTCTCTCCACATTTCCATGATCTTCTCCTTGAAGTTAGCTCACATCTAGAAGATGAAATTCGAATATGAGGCTAGGTGGTCACTTTTGAGCTTGTTAAAGTCTTCAAATACGCCTGTAAACATCACCAAAGTCACCCAACTTTAAAGTATAATGAAAACATTTTATTTTTATCAATAATTAACCACAAATTCACTCAAAATACTCAAAAATAAATGATTTGAAAAACGGTAATATAAACCCATATTTATTATGAAAGTGGTGAATATTAATGGTTTTATGGAAGGATAAGATATGAATAAGGTGGCAAATGGTGTATGAAAGGTGAATAAAATGTGGTCTTTTTTACTCAACATTCTCCCCAACTTGATGGTAGCACGTCCTCATGCAACTATGCATTGATTTTCTTTTAAAACTTTTGGCTTTGTAGCGAGGATTTACATGATGATGGTATGTAAAAGTAAATCATTCCAAGATTTGAAATACATGAATGACAACCATTTTTCTTCTTTTTTTAATATATTTGTGGCTAGTTCTTTTGTGACAACCATAAGTGTAACAAATGTTGGTTCTTGAGGTAACAACATTCATTTCTTTTACTTGTATTTTTTCTGCAATACATAGGATTTAAAAGTATACATGCATTGAAAATGATGAACCATCAATTTAAATTTGAAATCCTTTTCTTCATATTATGAATAATGCCAATATATATAGCATAGTTTGGGAAAGACACATTGATTAAGGGTAAATGAGATGATGAATATGTAAAATGGTAATGAATAACCTCTCCCCCCCCCCCCCCCCCCCCCCCCCCCCCCGCCCCTCCCTTCCCCCCCCCCAAATTAAGATGTATTAGGTTTATGAAAAGAAGAAAGGGAATGTAGTGAGGGAATTTTCCAAATTGATTAATTTTGTAGCATTTAAGGAATTACATGATTAAACATTAGAAAACAACATACCTCCACTTACCCAAAAAGTTGATGAACTATGCAATAGAAATGTGGCTACTGCTGCTGAATAAAATGTGAAATGAATGATCTAAATTGCTACTTGGTTGGATGAAGTAAAAGATGAGAGTTGAAAGTAGAATTGTGGTACTCTCATATGGCTAGAAGTATGCTGCTGTAAAACTGTTGATGGATTCATGAAAAGTATATAGTCTTCACCTGCTACAACACTCGATGGTACAATTCTTACCATGTGAATAAGTGTGTCGATGTCGAACATGGAAAGAATTCATTGGATTACCGATCATTAATGAATGTCATTAACCAATGTCAGGCAATCTCACCATTCATGTCAATGAGTGCCAAGGTACCTACGCACATTGTGCAAAGTGCGAATAAAGGAGTTGATGTCATGTCACTTGCAAGATCTAACGATCAAGGGACATTGATGTATTCCCATGATTACACCATGATTATCAGTGAGAGAACTTGCTATTAAGGTATGCAAGCCTCAAGGTACTAAAATGAACTCTATTCTCTATCCCATATAAGGTGCTAAGGTCAATGGGGCAATACTTGTTGAAAGGTGGGCCTTAAGGAATCCCACATCAGTCAACACAAGTTGTACATAATGAGTGGTAGGACTATAGATAAAATATATGATGGTCAAACCGTTTTTATGGCAGGGATAAATGTAGTCAAGGAAAGGAAGCAGAATGGTTTTATTCATAAAGGAAAAGATAAACTAAAAATGAGGAAGAAAATGTGCGACTCAGAAAGGTAAACATGCAGGAAATCATGATGTATAAGACAGTGAAAAAGTAGACTCTGACATGGATAGCGAATAGGATTGGAAGGAGAAGGATAAGTAATCATGACATGGCATAATTGATTTTTGAAATGATTCTTTGTGGCAGCAAATGTCATGACATACATAAGGGAAAACTTAACTCCTTTGAACTTTCAATGGAACATTTTCTCTAAAAATCTTCTGCGATTCTGGAAATTATTTCTACATGTCATTCGTTCATCTTTAAATCTGCAAAAGGTTAGCATTTTCCTCTAACCAACTTGTGAGAGCATTGAAAATACAGAAAAAAAATATGTGCTTAAGAAACCAACTCAAAGAAAATAAATGAAATGATTTTATACCTGAAAGTGGCAACCCTTATTGTCAAACCCTGTTTTTGAGCGACCTACAAAAAACAAGTTAGCGCAATAATCATAAAATTTTGAGAAAATTCTAAGTTCATTTAAAATTTAAAATTTCATGATTTTATTCATCAACTAATACTTTTTAAGATAAGTGCATCTTTATGTGATGATTGCGCAATAGGGAGAGAGGGTTGACCCCTCTAAAAGAAGACTATCTTAATGATCTGGATTAGAAAGGATTGTGCAAACAATCGATTTCTATGATAAGTTTAGCAGTTTCAATGATTATGCGAATACCCCCCGCCCCGCCCCCCCCTCCCCAAACTAAAGATGTGCCAGGTCTCACTGTGCAAGAATAAAAAATAAAAATAAAGCGTAGCTACGACAGCATCGACCTTCGGTTTCAAAGACACATATTAATTTTATTGGTTTTATAACAATTTTTTTTATGTTTATATATATTTGGTTTATTTACCTTTTTTTTTTTTTTTTTTGAACTTTTGTTCTTGTTGTTAAGCAAAAATTTCTAAATTTTATTCAAAATCTTTTTATTATTATTTAAATTGTTTTTATATATTTATTTTAGATTTGATTTATTTAATATATATGTATACATATATTTGTTAACAAATAAGCGTCACAAGCTATTTGTTAACCATGTGTTATCCATGCCTTAGCTACTAGTTATAGAATGCACACTAAAATGCCTTGAATTCTTAATATATATTGTTTATATATTATATTAACTATATTTTTATTTT
>LPNX010374892.1:280264-391392 GCA_001517045.1 Pseudotsuga menziesii
TTATTAATGTTCATCAACAAAAATTTCAATGGTTGTGCTAGTGTCTTAAATTTGAAAATATGTGTCCATTCGATCATTTAATATCAAAATTGATTAATATACATATCAATGTTGAAGAAATATACTTTGTTAAATTTAAGATTTCAAGAGCTTTTTTTTTCAATAAAAGTGGTTATAAACATTGGATAAAAAAAATAGTTCCCAACTTCAAACAAAGTGTAATTGCCAAAACTATCACCTTCTCTCTTTTTAAACCTAAATAAATATGAAATCTAGAAAAAAACCATATTTTCAATACATTATTACTAACACCACCCTACAATACTATAAAATTGTAAATCAAACCATTTCTTAGATCATCCCTAATCATAAAACTGTTAAAAAAAAACACTTCACATTACTCTTATATAACTCTAATATAAACATAATAAAACTACTACAACCTATTAGAGTGTTCCGTCATAATATCAAAAGTCATGTTCTCAAATCAACACAGACATCTTAATATAAAAAAAATGTTATCAAAGTTGGTATTAAATATATAAAAATAAATTATTTAAACCACTGTTTTGGCAAAATATTATATATTGCAAATATGTTCTTTTGGCAAAATATTATATATTGCAAATATGTTATAATGGAATCTGCTTCTCCTTTTTCCAACCTAGGCAAAACTATAACGAAATTGAGGATTCCCATGACACTATTTTCAAGGGTTGTAACATGCGATAACTCTCGCAAAATTGGTGCATACTTGTGGAGTGAAACAATGGGATTGGCATGGCGGTGGCGCATACGAACAAGATGGAGGAAGTCTAAAAAGGATATCTTCTTAGTAAGAAGCTATTGGGTGTGTTGCAGGTGTGTTGCAGCAGGAGCACTAGATGCCTCTGCAACATCAACATTGATGAATAAAATTGAAACAATGGCTTGTATCGAAATCGCGACCGCGACCAGCCTTCCAATCTTGGCCATTTTCCTCTTTAGCTGTGTAGCTGTGTTTTCTCTATGTCATATGCCTAAATACAAACTTGAATGAAGGTTCACTCTAGCTTTTATTTGCGCCGAGAGGCGCTCTACAGCCCAGTATGGGGTAGATCTTGTAACGTTATGTAACGTTGTAACGTTACGTAACGTTGTAATGTTACGTAACGTTACATAGATGTCGGCTATAAAAAACAAAACTTTTAATTATCTTCCAAAATAAATGTCGGCCACAGAAACAATCTAATATGGGTGAGATGTTGTAATGTTCATACCTAACAAAATAATAAAAAATAAATAAAAAATTTAATTATCTGCCATAAAAAATTGTCCGTGAGAAAAACAGCACAATATAGGGGAGATGTTGTAATGTTTCTACTTAACAAAATAATAAAAAATAAAATTAAAATAAAAAATTGAATTATCCGCAAAAAAAATGTTGGTCATGCACATGGTTTTAAAACCATGTGCAAGGACTCTTAAAAACCTGTGGTTTTATTGTACATGGTTTAGGAGGGCCTTACAAATGGTTTTAAAGACATGTGGAAGGCCTCCTAAACAGCCCATGGTTTTCTTGTACATGGTTTAGGAGGTAGTTGCAAATGGTTTTAATACCATGTGCAAGGCCTCCTAAACAACCCATGATTTTAGGAGGGCATTGTACATGGTTTTAAAACTATGTATGGGGGAGATGTTTTAATGTTTTTTTCTAACAAAATAAAAAATATTATATGCAGCCATAAATAGTATTAAATATTAATAATAAAAATATTATTTGTGAACCTTAAATAAAAAATGTCTGAATCACATTAAAACTTATAGTTGATTGCAATACTTAAGAAGAGGCCTGAGGTTCTGGATGCTTGATAGAGCTTGGGATTTGGATCTATGCTGGTTATAATACTGTGTCCAAAGATTTGATCCCTCTGGATGCTTGATAGAGCTTGGGATTTGGATCTATGCTGGTTATAACACTGTGAAGGTTAACTTTGATATCGGAATGACTAAAAATGTGAATGATTTTGGGCATTCACGAAATTTTCTAAAATATATTTAATATCACTTTACTATTCCTATCATTTATGTATTTATTTTATATGGAATATTTGTTCTACGGTTTCTATTTTTTAAAGGTGAAATAGCCTGACATTTTATGATTTCCCAGCAAAATCTTCTGGTTTGAATTGTATTTCCCATGTCGTCGACTATTTCTATTTCTCCATTATCTATTCAGTGAGAAGCATGTCCACTTAAGACTTGTTTTTTTTTCAAACACAGGCTGGATGTTGCTACTAGCTGGGAAATCAAGTGGTCATTTCATAAAATTTGGTACTAGCCTTCATTATTGTAATATGAGCAATAAGACTAAGTTCCAAGGATGTCTTCTAAGTTTTCGCTTGAGGTGATGAATATTTCATGTTCTTGGATCAAACACGGAATTAGATTTTCAATTCAGAGTAACTATGGTCCTCCGGGAGGTTTCCCAACGCGGATATCAATATATAATTTTATATGATGAATCGAGGCGCCACCTGAATAATTTGACCCTCATAACATTATATTCGTCATGGCTGCCCAATGGGTTACTACCTCCATAAATTCACTAGCTTAGCCTGTGAAATCCGCACAGCCAAGAACTAGATATTACTGTGTTTTGGTATTTTCATAGTGCAATGGGTTTGAAGATGATAATTGCAGCTGTTGTAGCATACTTGGTTCTGTTGGGAGCCTATTATGAAAAAATATGGTGCAGATGTAACATGTGATCCAATGAAACTAAGCCCATGCGCTACTGCAATGTTCAGTCCCAGTAAACCAAAACCAAGTGTCGATTGCTGCAATAAGCTGAAACTTCAATCAAAATGCATGTGCAAGTATGCCACTGATCCTAAGTTGAAAGGATATATTCAAACTTTCGATCCTAAGAAAGTTGCAGACAGCTTCCATGTGCCGTTTCCCAAGTGTTACTTACACTTTTCTTAGAATTGCTACTAATGTTTTTTTTAAAGCAAATACTTAACGAGTTTCGAAATGCCTGGTTTTTCACAACATTACGTTGAAAGAAAATAGATAAGACTAGAAAAATCAAATTTCACTTGGCACACTAAGAAACATCAAACCTTATAGAAGTTTTCCCTAGGAGCTTCCTTGAACTTCATATAAAAACAAAACAGTGCATCAAATCCCAAGAGACTCTTAGGCTCAAAGTAATGGAGGCTAGATGGCTTTCACTTACCACGACACATGAAACTCACCCAAATTTACCTCCATAATACACAACATTAAATTCCTGGAAGACTTAGCCTCCTTCCTAAATTATAAATTACAAATAAATAGATAAACTAGAAAAATAATAATATGAAGTCGATGCTGTTATATCACGTTTAATGTTAATCTTAAAGATTCAAGAAACATGTATAATTAATAAAATCATTTTTTTCTTTTACCTATCTAAATGGAGTTATTCTCCCATTATATTGACCCAACTCACAAACGAATAAACCCAGTTCTTCTTCAAAGCTCATTGTACGATACTCAAAATCAGAGTGTAATGAATGATAAATCTCCTGTCCGCAGCTTATTTCAGTTCATGAAGTTGACCTGGTATAGTAATATTCCATTTACGAGCTGCTGCATGATTAGCCTCAAAGCACGCATGAGCCACCATTATTGGGGGCGAAAAAATAAAAAACTGAATACGTTTTGATTTGCAGTTTTGTCCTTGGTGTTCGGCCAATTACATAGAAGAGAAGAGGTTAATTATGTCTTCAAATGGAACTCCCATGTAAGGATAATTTCTAGTAAGGTTGTTTACAGGATTTCCAATGAGGAAGTTACTAGAGGGAAGGAGGTCCTGGATACCAAAGTTTCCAAGATAATTAGTGGGAAGTTTAAGTGTAGAGTAAACAAAACTTTGAACGATCGTCGGACATATTTCCATTAGCATCAAGGATCCATTCTACTTCATATAATTTCTTTGTTTTCCCAGATAGATCAGGATAAAGGTTTCCGTACGAATGAACTCTTTTGATTTCTTCACCAAGGTAACATCCCTAGTAGTAATGACAAACTCCATTTCTATGCCGGGATGAATGTGGACTCGAACCCATCCAAATGAGGTTGTTACTATGGCGCAATTATCATTGTAGCATGAAGAAGGTCGCAGCCCACACATTCGTCGGTAGTTATGAAAATTATCTTACGGTAGTTATGAAAATTATCTTATGCTGATAAAACTTGGAACGGCTCAGAAAAAAATGGGATTTGGTTCCTTAACTTGGTGTCTATCAATTTGACTGCAAGTTGTTGCAACAGACCAAACATTTATGTGGAGAGTGGATTAAAGAGAGATGCTAGGTTAGCATGCGAGGGAGGTAGGATCACTTGCAACTAATAATGGAAGAGGAAGTATGACCTCGTAACCATATCTAGAATTAGCAAATCAGTCAAAGAGGCGAAATGTCAAAAAAAGGGAATTTGATTGTAAATATTGCGCTTATGTTGGAGCGGGATCTAAGGATCTTGTAGAAGCTACCATGGGGATCCATCTGGTAGGTATGGTGCTTCATGCATCAAACTGATATGATCTCATCCCTTCTTCTGCGTCTGATCCCATCCATAACATTGTATTGTTGTTAACTCGCAATGGTTGATATATGGTTGGCGCGATAGGTTTCAAACATTTCCTATGTATATCTTTCCAATGCGTAGTCACTCGTTGTGAAATAGAGAATGCATAGAACAAATAATAATTGCAGGTACATACTGTGAGCCCTATCCAAGGAATCTGCATCCTAAGCTGACGGTATGACTAGAAAGTATTATATTTTATGTTGATTACAAAATTATATTTTTACCAATATGTAGTACAAATTTAAGGTGTTATGGAATCCAAAATCTGTAGATTCCTACCCGATTCAGCACCTCTAACAGTTAGTGGATCATTTGAATCGTTTTAAATTTTTTATGTTTGCAGGTTGCATATGAGGCTGTTTGTAGGTCGCGCATGGAGGGTTGTTCGCAGGTTTCAAATGGATGGATAAAAAGCTCAGCATTTGCAGGTTGCGCATGGAGGCCCAAAACAGCTCTGTTATGTATTTTAAATTTTTTAAATTTTTTATTCTTTTTAATATTTATATTAATATTTCAGAAATGATAATATATTTATATATTTTTTAATGTTTATTAAAGGTTTAATTTTTTTTCTATTAACATTTCAATGTTTATAGTTGCAGGTTTAAATAAAAACTAAAAACTAATACTAAAACATGATATTTGATTTTAATTTTAATTAATTTTTTTTTTTTTTTTTTAAATTTTGTTTTTAAAGCATTTTTAGATAAAAGAAGAATAGATTTTTATTCCTAAAAATCATAAAGGTGTTAATCAAAGGGTAAAACTTTTATTTTATTTAGATTTAAATTAAATTTTATTTTATTTTCTTATTTAAAAAGAATAATAAAAAAAGCATAGAAAAAAAACTAGTATATAGTTGTTTTCTTGCTTATTGTGTAAACTAATCTTTAATGTACTTTTTTATTTTTTATTTTTAGCATGACTTAAAAATTATTTAAATAAACATGACAGTTCAAAATGAAAATAAATCAAAATTTTAATTGTTCTTTTTCATAAATATTTTTAAATTTAAAGAATTAAACTATTTTTAATTCCTAACAAAATTAAAAACAATAGTAATTAAAACTATTAGAAAATAAAATTTTAAAAATTAGAAACATTAAAGAAAATTAAAACATGTTAATTTTAAATTGGAAATAAAACTAAAACCTGCCTACTTTATTTTAATTAAAATTTACAATCATTTAGGTATAGTGAAATTTTGAGTGGAACCATACATGTAAAAGCAATAAAAGAATATTTACATATAATTTTACAAAATGAAATTTAATATATTCAAAAGTATGAAAAATTAGACATTGTAAATGTAAATTAACAAAAAAAAAATTGATCTAATTTAATACTTACTTGGAATCAATGTTCGATGCGGCTCGCGTTTGCATGATGATCACCCGAGATCCCTTCTTAATCCTCCTCAATTTTTTTCTCGCATGCTTGTTCCTTATCAGATGTATAGAACTCTTCAGATGTTGATTCTTCCTTTGCTTCTGGAGGAGTGGTTGCATTTTTAACTGCGGTCAAGATCTCCTCTTCTTGAGAAGAGGAGATCCCGGATTTTGCAAGGATCTAAATGAGTAATTCCAATCTTACACTTAAAAAATCAAATGCTTAAAAAATAAAAAACAAGTACATGAGAAATGCAAAAACGGTACGAAATTGGTTAGTACAAAACGAGTGCAAAAAATAGAAATTAGAAGTGCACAAAAATCTATACAAAATAAAGAATGAACAGATACAAAGTTAAAAACACGTTAGTATGAAATAAAGGCACCCAAAAAAGAAAGCAATCAAAACCTTACACTACAAAACTGTAAAAGAAAACTTGCATAAAAACAAACTGGCATTTGCAGAAAATGAAAGAACACTCTTGAAGAAAAATAAAATACTTTGCAGAAAAATAAACATACTTGTGAAAACAAAGAAGCAACAAGGCTTTGGGGCACCCCACTATAGTGGATGCGTCTTTCTGTTACACCACGGAAATTCCAGAAATTTCGTACTAAAGTTGTCCTTACCTCTTACCGTTTTCCCCTCCCTCTTGTCGTGTAATATAAAAGTAATCTATCTATCTATCTAAACTATAATCTCTTTTAGCACCTCCCCAGCAACGACGCTAAAATGCTGAGAAAATATTAAACAAAATATAACATATATATCCAACGATTAAATTGTCACCCCGAAGAGAGCGTAAACTTGTGAGGTACAAACAAAATATATGTAGGGGCAGAGTATTACTAACATATTCTATAATTGAAATTAAATCTAAGTTATGAAAACAAGAAATGACATAAAAATAATTCTAATATCAGAAAACAGAAAATTGCACAAATTAACTTGATAAAGAAAGACTCGAATTGCATGAAATAAATAATCAACATTATTTGGTGATCTCACATAAAATCTATATTGAAAATTCATAAACAAGACATCACAATATGAAGAGATCAAACTATCTGTTGAAATATGAAATCTATTACAACATGATCAAATCCATGACTAAAAAGATGAACCGGTTCTCTACTACCAAACCACTAGAGAGGTCTCTAACCAAAATGAGGAGAAATCCCTCCTATTTATACATGAATTGATCATAATTATAGATCCACTATTCTCTCAACTTATTCCTCAAAAACTTCACCAAATTTACAACTCATCCCTCAAAGTTCTCCAACAAATAATGGATGAGATATTCTCTCCACATTTTCGTGATCTTCTCCTTGAATTTAGCTCACATCTAGATGATGAAATTCGAATATGAGGCTAGGTGGTCACTTTTGAGCTTGTTAAAGTCTTCAAATACACTTGTAAGCATCACCAAACTCACCCAACTTTAAAGTATAATGAAAATATGTTAAATGTTTCTCAATAATTAACCACAAATTCACTCAAAATACTAAAAAATAAATGATTTGGAAAATGGTAATATAAACCCATATTTATTATGAAAGTGGTGAATATNCAAATTGTGTATGAAAGGTGAATAAAATGTGGTCTTTTTGTGACTCAACATTCATGACATAACAAATGTCAGGCCTTGAATGGGTCAAGTAGATAGGCTTCCAATCAACTGATAGTAGAGTAGAAACCACCTGTGGAGTAGTATCTCCCTCTTCAAGAATGATTCCTGAGAGGAATGGGAAAGGTTTTTACTTAGAATAATCCATATTACACTTAATTAATAGATATGAAGCATATTTTTATTATGTCACCATAATCCCATCAAAATATTTAGTTAATTATGTGGAAATTGAACCCAAGTGATAGATCAATTACACTCACAAAATTGCTAATCCAACATCCAAAATTCACAGAAAATGAGACTGAAAGTGGAGCATAACTTAATCATGTAATGAATAAGTTTACATCTTCAAGACATATGAAGTAATAGGCTTCTCAAATTTATACTTACATGATATATTCGAAAGTACTAGGTTGCTATTCGAATTGGTAAAAAGTAGGCTTACTAAAACTAGTCAAATCCCCCATAGGTGCAAGAAAGACTTTCCAAATCTATGAAGATGCTCATGAATTGGATAAAGAAAGTGGGAAATATAATAAGTGATGAAAATACAACTCATTCATGTTATTTTTGGAGAAAATGAAGGAGGATGATGTGGGCAAAAAACAAGGCAAGGTCTCCTAGACTAGCTTTTTCTTTATGCCTTAAAACTGCTGTAAAGCAAGACAACTTTCAAAAAAAATAGAATTATGCTTTTAGGAACCAGGAATAAAAAAGGACTTGTTAAAATAGTTTCCAGGATGATTCCAAAGCACTCCATGACCCAGTTTAGCAAGTATTGACTTCTAGGTTCATGTAGAAGCCAACTAGCATAGAGAGGAATATAAGAATCTAGGAATAAGGCAAAAATGATTAATTAATGTCAAATATGGGTAACTATGAGTTGATTATTCTAGAACTTCCCTTAATCCTAAATTTATGAGTAAATATTAGAAAAGTATAGGTCCTAGAAATAGGGCTTAGTCACCCTTTACATACTGCATGTCCATACAACCAAGGAAAGAGGAAAAAACCCAGTGGAAAAAATCCTCCCTTAAACATGGATAGGAATTTTTTTTCTGGAAGTCTTGTCATGAATCACGCTTCACCACATGATAAAAAATCCCTATTGGTGATTTGAGATTATTGAAGGTAGTCTCACAAAACACTTTGGTTAATATGTCTTCTACTTGCTCTAATGATGCGCAATAGAGTAGAGTAATTGTACCATCATGTAAAAGCTCCCTAATGTAGTGCATATGGATTTCAATGTGCTTGGTGCTTTGTATTTGAACTGGATCAGTGAAGATTCAAATGGTGCTTTGATTTTCACAATATATAACTGTTGAAAACTCTGATCTGAAACCACATTCTACAAGTATCCCATGCAACCATAAACATTGAGTAGTTGCATTCACAACTCCTCTATGCTCTGCCTTTGTATATGAGAGTGCTATAGACATATGATTCTTACTTGACCATCTGATTGGTTCTTCTACAAGCATGAACACATATCCTGAAGTAGAATTTCAATTCGTGTTGCCACTTGCACAATCACTGTCAGTAAATCCAACTAGCTCTAAGTCAGATTTTGCTTTATAGGAAATTTCGTGACTCCTTGTTCCCTGAACAAATTTTAGGATCCTATTGGATGCTCTCCAATGTATCTCATGAGACTGATCCATGTATTCCGAAGCCACACTAACTTCATAATCCTTCAAGGAGGCAATATCTTTCTTTGAACTTCTTGTAATCACTAGTTCATCCACATACAAGACAATAATAATCGAAGAGCCATGAATCAACTTCAAATAGACATTAGGATTAGACTTGCATCGAACAAAACTCAGTGACAGCAAAAGGCCATCAATCATGGCATACCAAGCCCCAGGGGCTTGCTTGAGCCCATACAATGATTTCTTTAACTTGCACACTAAATATGGATTAGAAACAAACTTTTCAGGTTTCCGCATATAAATATTTTCATTAATATCTCCATTTAAAAAATCACACTTCACATCCATCCATGTGATGTACTTCCCATTGCTTCGAAGCTGCAATGGCTAGAGCTAGCATTATGGATTCCATATTTTCCACTAGCACAAAGGTTTCATTGTGATAAATACCATGTACTTGTGAGCATATCTTGGATACCGATCTTTCCTTATATGTCAAAGGTTAACCATCAACAACAAACTTATTTTTGAAGACCCACTTACACTTTATTATCTTTCTCCCTGGGGGAAGATCAACTAGTTGCCATGTGTTGTTCTTCTGGAGTGAGATGAATTCTTATTTCATGTATTTTTTTCATATTGGATCATGTGTTGCATCTTCATATGTCTTAGGATCAGATTCAACCATCAAATAACACTTCTTAGAAAAGAGTGGATCTTTCACACAAAGGGCACTCTTCGATTGAGATCTAGTCCTCCTAGTGTCACTAGGATTCCCAGCTAGTTCCCTAGTTGCATGAATGGTCCTTGCTGCCCATTTTGGTCTTGTAGGACTATTAGGATCTGTAATTAAATCATTATTATTAGACATCATAATCAACAAACTCATTCGTCTCTTCACTTATAATCAAAAGTTGTGGTGATGAAGAGGACTCTCCAACTTCAACTACTGCTAAAGGCTCTTCTTCGACTGAACACTTATTTCAATGAAATATTTGTTTATGCTCAAGTTGATCAGTTATACCCTTTTGAATCTTTATAATACCCAACACATAGGAACTCTTGGCTTTGGGGTTGCAAATCCTTCCTCTTTTCAATTGGAATTCTATCCCAAGCCTTTGAGACAAAAATCCTAAAATGGGTCACATATGGCTTGTGCCCACTCCAAGATTAAAAAGGGTTAATACCATCAAGATGATTATGTGGCACCATGTTATGGATATAAGATGCACATTTTATATCCTTAGCCCAAAAATTTTGTGGAAAATGTTTATCCTGCATCATGCAAGTTTCCATCTCCTTTAGTGATTTGTTCTTTCTCTCAACAACACCATTGTGTTGTGGTGTGTAAGGAATAGAATGTTGCATCTAGATACCTAGATCTTTACAATACTGGATGAAATTATAATTGACATATTCACCACCATTTTCAGATCTTAGAATCTTGAGTCGCCTCCTAGACTGGTTCTCAATCAAGGCTCGAAAGACCTTGAAGAGGTCAAAAACTTCAGACTTGTGCTTTAGGAAATAGACCCAACAATACCTAGAAAAGTCATCTATGAAAGTGAGTGCATATTTGGCTTGAATCATGGACATATGAGGAAATGGACCAAAAATGTCACTATGGATCAACTCAAGGGGTGCAGAGGTTATCTCATGACTACCTCTCTCATACTTGTACTCTGGGTGTTTTCCTAGGATACAACCTTGACAGACTCCTTTAGAAAATTTGATCTTTGGTAACCCTATGACCATATCTTTATCACTCAAATCAGAAATATACTTATAATTAATATGGCCAAATATTTCATGCCAAAGCTTGCTTGCCTCATTAGCATGAGTGAGAAGAGTAGAGGAGTTTGAGTAGGGTAGAAAATGGGAAAAATTGTATACCTTCTAAGTGTGATCAACAACATATTTTTCTATGACTTTACCATTCAAAATCTCTATGATTTTAACTTCATTGGGGGAGAGGATGAATTTATTTGGAGACCTAGTGTGAGTCATCTGATACACTGACAAGAGATTAGGGGCAAGACCTGGAACATACAACACATTATTGAAATTACCATGGTCAAGATCAATCCTTCCCTTTCCCATACTGTCAATGAGACAATTATCTTTGAAAACTATTGGTGGACCTTTTGACATGCCAAGAGAGGAGAAGATCTTCCTTGTCGAAACCATGTGTCTGGAAGCTCTAGAATCAATGATGAAGCTAGGTCAGCTTGAGGTGCAAGCAACCAAGGCATGCACTCTCTCCTTGTCTTCTGAATTTGACTCTCCTTACCTCTTCTTTTAGCAATCAGGAAGGGAGATTTTGTTCTTCTCTAGGATTTGGGTCAAAATGTCAATTTTTTTTTTTCATACAAGAGTTCTCTGGATGATAGCCCTTACTATAGTATGTACACTTTCTCGTTTCTCGTTTCTTCTTCTTCTTCTGGAAGTTCTTCTTGGAGCCTAAGGGCTCCTCTTCATAATTTGGCTTGTATCTCTTTTGATGGAGTGGATTTTAAGCTTTTTTCTTGCTTTTTGAATCCACCTTTGAATATCCAACAACCAAAGCTTGGTCTTTGGAAGGTTTTATGGTCATCACCAATTTATCTTTCTCTTGTGTGAGGGATTCCATGAACTTAGCAAGATTAGTCATATTCCAGGTTTAAGCTGTCAATTTAGTGGCATGGAAGGTCGAAACAAACACTGAACAGTTAGGACCAAGATTTGCAACTATGGTCAATACTAGTTGCTCTTCATTCTTTTCAATCCCACATTGTTTTAGCTGCAAAACAAGGGCCTTAAAAATGGAAAAGTAGAGTTGCAATGATTCGAAGCTACTGGGACTCAATGATATCAATTCATTCTTGATTTGATGTCCTCTCATATCATCTGTCTTTCCAAAATATATTGAATATTCTCCCACACCTCATTAGGAGATGTCAATGAATCAAGATGAAAGAGGAGGTCTCTTGAAATGCTCAAGCACAAAAGACCATAGGCCTCATCGCTCTTGTTGTGCCATTTTATTTTCTATCCAACTTCATTGGGATTTGCCTCAGTAGCCATGGTAACCCTATATATATCTTTCTCTCTCAACAATATCTCCATCTCAGCTTTCCATTCAAAGAAATTGAATGGAGTCAAGATGATCTTTTGAGATTGGTCCATATCTCAGCTCCTATTCCCTTTCATTAGAAGAATGTGCTCCCAGTAAGTGATGTTTAAATCAATATACAAAGGCTCTGATACCATGTGGAAATTGAACCCAAGTGATAGATCAATTACACTCACAAAATTGCCAATCAAACATGCAAAATTCACACAAAAGGAGATTGGAATTGGAGCATAAATTAATCCTGTATTGAATAAGTGTACATCAGCCAACCATATGAATTAATAGGCTACTAAAATATATAATTACATGATATATTCAAAAGCAATAGGTTTCTATTCGAATTTGTAAAAAAACAGGCTTACTAAAACTAGTCAAATCCCCCATAGGTGAAAGAAAGACTTTCCAAATCTATTAAGATTCTCGTGAATTGGATAAAGCAAGTGGGAAATATATTAAGTTATGGAAATAAAACTCATTCATGATTTTGTTTGGATAAAAGGAAGGAGGATGATGTGGGAAAAAAACAAGGCAGGTTCTCCCAGACTAGCTTTTTCGATATGCCTTAAAACTGATGTAAAGCAAGGCAGCTTTCAAAAAAAGGAGAACTACACTTTTAGGAACCAGGAATAAAAGAAGACTTGATAAAATAGTTTCCAGGATGTTTCCAAAGTGCTCCATGACCCATTTTAGAAAGTATTGACTTCTAGGTGCATGTGGAAGCCCTATAACATAGAGAGGAATCTAGGAATCGAGGAATAAGAAAAAAATGATTAATTAATGTCAAATATGGGTAACTATGGGTTGAATATTCTAACAATTTCTATCCCAAAAAACTACCTCAGTATGCCTAGATCACTCATCTCAAAATATTCATGTGAAGAAGTTGTAATAAAGATGATTGAAGAAAGAGTACTTCCTGTGATTAATAGATCATCAACATACATCACTATAATCAGAAAATTAACTTCGTATTGCTGTAAGTACAAATTTGTATCAGACTTACATATTTCAAAGTTATGTGATAGAGAAAAAGAATCCATTTTTGGAATACCAAGATCTTGGGGCTTGTTTTAAGCCATACAAAGATTTCTACAACTTAAAAACTAATGATGGATCTAATGTTTAGCCTCTGGGCTGCTTCATGTAGATATATTCTTGTAGGTATTAATGCAAGAAATAAATTTTTACATCCATATGGTGCACCTCCCTGTGCTTGGATGCAGAAATGGCCAAGACTAGCTGTATATAATCCATTTTTTCTGCTGGTGAAAACGTCTCAGTGTAGTCCACTCATTGGAATTGGGATAAGACTTTTGCTACCAAACGTGATTTATATTTTCAGGACCTTTTTCTAATATACCCATTTTCATTTAACACGTTTCCGCCAAGGTGGAAGAGAAACTAGCTCCCAGGTTGCATTTTTCTGGAGAGAGTTGAACTCTTCATCAACTGCAATTTGTCATCAAGGATCATTTCGAGCATGATAATATAAATTAGGATCAGATCCAATAATTATGTATCACTTCTAAGAAATCAAATAATCATTTCAATAAATATCAATACATGCTCTTTGAAAATCTGACCGAGTTCTCCTTGGATCATCAACTTTTCCAACATTTAACTCGATAGAAGAATGAGTATGATCAGCCCATTTTGGTAGATAAGTGGGATCATTTGGATTTGATTCAGAACCTGATATTTCATGCTCACTAATATCAAAAATTAGATCTAAAATATCAGATCTTACACTTTCATTTTGATCTCCATAATATTCAGCAGAAAGAGAGGTAATTTCAACAGTTTCTTTCTCTACTAGTTTCAAATCTTGGAGAGGTTCTTCGAAGCATACACTTTCCTCTATGAGTATATTTTTGGTTCTAATATTCAATAGTTTGTATCCCTTTTATTCCTTAGAATATCTGGTGAATATCACTCAACACTCTATGGTTGCAAATACTTTGTCTTATCTAGTGGAATTCGAGCCTAAGAAGTGGACCCAAAAACTCTGAAATTGGACACATCCAGTTTGTGACCAAAATATGCTTCAAAAGGTATTTTTAATTTTAGGGATGAAGGAGGAAAAATGTTATGAATGGAGGAAGAAACATTCAAGGCTTCACCGTAAATATTTGCAGCCAAATCTTTAGCTTCAAGCATGCAGGTTGTCATCTCTTTTAGAGCCCTGTTTTTCCTTTCCACTGCACCATTCTGCTAAGGTGTGTAGGGAATGGTGTGCTGAATATTGATTCCACTTTGAGAATTTTTTTTAATAAGATATGATTGGATTTATTCACCTCTATATTCATATCTTAAATCTTTGATCTTTCTCCTAGTAGAATTCTCAACATAAGCATTAAAATCTATTAACGTTTCAAGGAATTTCGATTTTTTCTTGAGAAAATAGACCCATGTGAATCTAGATAGGTCATCGATGAAAGTGAGAACATACCTTGAGCCATTAATTGAGGTTGTAGGAATTGTGACAATTATATCAGAATGGATCAGCCTCAAAATACATGTAGCTCGTCTTGCTTTTCCCTGATCAAATTTATGATCAGGATGCTTGTCAACTATGCATCCCTTGCAGATCCCTTTGGAGGATTTGATTATAGGAAGGCCTTCCACCATGGAATTATTTTGTAGCTATTGCAAGTATTTGAAATTTATATGTACAAACCTTTCAGGCCACATTCGGTTGACCTCATTCCCATGAGTCAGAAGGGAACTAGGCTTTGAGTCAGGCACAAATTTGGAGAACTCATAGGTCTTAGTAGAATGATTCGCTATCCCTGTAGCAATTATTTTTTCAAATGCTATCTTTAAGATATCCATTTCATTCGGGTTGAATACTACTCTTTTGGGAAAAACTATGTGCGTCGTTTGGTATACAGTCAACAGTTTTGAATCCAAAGAGGGAACATAAAGAACATTTTTGAAACTTCCATGTTCTAGGTGGATGGTACCCTTTCCTTGTGACGAGACTTGAGAGACATATCCCATGTGGATGGAGATGAAGCTGTTAGAGTATAGTGTTGTGAAAGAGTATTTACATGCAACCATATGATTCAAAGTACCAAATTCAATGAGAAGAGATCTAGGCTTCGAAACATTATCCATGAGTGCATGTACTATTTCGGGATGATTGTTATGATATGGATTATCCTTCTTCCTTGCACCTTCAAGAAGAGTGATGTTGTTATTCTCAAGGAGAAGATCCATTTGATAAGTTGTTCTCTTCATGCAAGATCTTTTAGGATGAAATCATCTTCCATAGTAAGAGAACTTGGTATTTTCTGTGTCCCTTTTCTTGTTCTTCCTTGTGCCATAGGGCTCATTCAACTACTGGTTTTTCTCCTTCTACTTGGGAGGGTCAAACTTTCTCTTCTATTTATTTTGTTTCCCTTTGACATTCGAAGCTTTGGGTCCTCCAACAAACAAATATTGATATTTAGAGGATATTATGATTCCCATTTGATAAATCTTTTCATTCTCATTGGTGAGAGACTCAATGAATGCATTCATGGTCGACATCTTCCAATTCGAAACTATATTCTTTTCAGTATGAAAGGTAGACACAAAAACATAGTAGTATTGTCTACCTTTTGAAAGGATAGAAAGGATGATTTGACCATTGTCCTTCTCAACTTCACATTGCTTTAATTGGAGCACAAGGTGCTTAAACTTGGTAAATAATTCATTCATGGTCTCAAAGTTTCCCGAATTCAAAGATATCGGTTCATTCTCCAACTGATAGATTCTCAAATCATCTTGCTTATAAAAAAGAGTAGCAATTTGTTCCCATATTCAGTTGGGAGTCTTTAATCTAGTGAGGTGGAAAAGAAGATCCATTGAAATAAAGAGGCATAGAAATCCATATGCTTCATCAAGTTTGTTCCAATATTTTGTTTCCTGCACTAATGCATTCAACTCTTTTTTCGTATCCATGGTGACTCTGTAGAGTTCTTTGGAGCACAATTGTATCTCAATATCCTCTTTCCACTAATGATAGTTAACATGAGTGAGAATTTTGCTTGAATAGGAGTCCATTATGCAGCTATAGTGAATGAAATGGAAGTGATTGAGATACCTGCAATCGCACAAAACAAACAAAATAAGGTCGAATAACCTGCACTTTTGGAGTATGCTTCATAACTGGCCTAGCCAATCAATCAAGCTTAATAAACAATGCTAGTTTGTCCAGGAATTATGTGGTAAAATCTTTTCTTTTGGTGCAACTCTTCACTTGTAGCTCTAGTTTAGCTAAAAGGTAGGTGAAACAATCTTCAGTTAACTGAATGAGGCACTTATGTCATGCAGATCAACCCATATTTTCTCCTATATTGGATGAGGAAGCATAGTTAGTCTCTCGGATTGAAGGAGAAGAATCAGTTAGGCTCCTTGATTGAAGAAGTATGATCTAGTTGATGATGCAATCACATATTCAAGTTAAGAACTTAGGATAAGTGATAAATTAGGCCAAATAAGCCAAATAATGATGTGTGGTTGGATTATGAATCCAACAACTTGTTCAATGAAAATGGGTCTATCGAACCAAGGTTGCTGCAGATGGTGCAACTTAAAAATATAAAGCACAGTTGGTGGCAAAAGGCTTCTCACAATTTCAAGGAGTGGACTATACAAAAACCTTTGCATCGATGGAAAAAATGGATTGTATTTGCCTAGTTTTGGCACATCCAAAAACTGGGAGGTGCACCACATGGATGTGAAGAGTGCTTTTCTTCATGGAGACATACAAAAAGATATCTACATGAAGCATATTGAAGGGTACATATCATACCCAACATTAGTTTTCAGACATTGGAAATCATTGTATGGCTTAAAACAGATCCCAAGAGCTTGGTATGCAAATATGGACTCTTTTCTGCAATAACAAAACTTTGCAAGATGTAAGTCTTATCCAAATGTGTACCTAAAAAAATATGAAGGTAATTTTTTGATTATATTTCTTTATTTTTATTATTTATTAATTACAGGAAGCACACTTACTTCAATCAGCTTGAGAAAAAATGCTTTACATGAAGCATTTGACATGAGTGATTTAGGCCTGCTGAAGAAATTTCTTGGCATAGATATCACTCAGGATTTTGATGGGATAATGCTAAACGAATCAAAGTATGCTTCAGACCTAATAATTAAGTTTAGTATGGAAGAAGTTACATCTGCACCTTTCCCATTCCTCCCAAAAATCAGTCTCGAGGAAGGGAATTCTACACCATTGGTGGATTCTACTATCTATCAGCAATCGATTGGAATACGTGTGGACAGGGTCATATTTTTTTACTCCTCCACATAAGAATATATTAAGGGGGTGTGTTGGAGTCATTTTCCAACCACACATCATTATTTGGCTTATTTTGGCGTAATTACCACTTATCCTAAGTTTTGAATCAAACATGTGACTGCATCATCAAACTGGATCTCCTCCTTCAATCACAGATCCTAACTAAGACTCCTCCTTCAATCAAAGAGAAAATATGGGCTTATATGATTTATTTATGCACCCTGCTTAGTGATAAATGCATATGGGCTTATGGGATGAAAGTTGTTTCACCTAATTTTGATTTAAATGAAGTGATAAAGGCACCTTTCCCATGATTTATTCTTATATTTGATATAAATGTAGTCAACTGTAGTGTTGAAGGTGCCCTCACCTAACTATTGTGGCTTAGTTAAGTTTATCTCATATAACTGAAGTCATATAGGCGCTTCCACCTACTTGTTGGCATGCAGTTGAGTTCTATTCAAATAGACTCAGTATAACTACCTCTGAGTCAGTTAGATTCAATTATGTTGGAGTTAAGTGGTTAACTGATGTTTTGAATGGTGTTAACTGACAAGTAAGCCACTCTCATGCATGTTACAGCTGATTTTACCACACATGGAGGATCACACCTTTATGGCTTTCTATGTCCATCTGTAGACTCTTTAGACCCCATGGACCATTTTTGTACCTTTGATGTTTCCAATATCATCCCTAAAAACATTCATTATTTGCTATACATGACTTTTACACCTATTCTCTTGTATATAAGTGGATTTGACCCTTAAACCCATGTACATTGGAATGTGTGCAAAAGGCCAAATAGTTTTGGATTTTTCCTTGATGTGGATCTGATTCACTTGTCTCTTGGCCTTCGATATGCCTTGAGATCGCTCGGATTTGACCTTCCATTACCCCATTGAAGCACTATATAAGGAACTCTTTGGATACATTGAAAGAAGAGGAATTGAACAGCAAGAAAACTAGAGTCCATTGTTGCCAGAGCTTATACTTGAGTCTGCATCCCTTTATTGCTTGGAGCACTTTGTGTTCTTCCCAAACTTGCCTTTGCTTGTGATATTGCTATCGAGAGATGGAGGATTGAAGTGGTGGAGGCCCAAGTGGAGGACTCAGTTTCTTCGATTCGTAGATGTGCTAACAGAGGTTGTCACTATTGTAATCTCTGATTTATATTAATAGAAATATATTTTCCTGTCCAACAATGTGCATTTAAATGAGTATTAAACCCATGGATGCTTTTAAATGCTTATATGTTATTGTTATTGATTATATATGCTAGAGTAGGTCTAACACAATTATATAGCATGATTGTATTTTTTGCTGAATGTTGAGAGAGCAAGTTATCAATAGAAGTGGGAGTGGAAAAGCTCAATGAGGATCTACGTCAACCATCTAGAATAAGGTATGTTTCGAGATCCTTTAGTGTCAGATGTTTGGTTTCTCTTGCATATGGGAAATGATTGATTTCTGCGGTTACTCTGTCTGTTGTGGTACCCCAAGCCATAGGAAGTTTTCACCATAACAATTCACTCAATTCGAATGGACTCTTTTGGATCCGAATTGCATGTCTAATGATGCCGTTGTATTGCATTGTAATCTATCTATCCTTATTAATGACTAAGAAATACACAAATTCAAGAATTTTTCACTGTTTCTGGCATTTCATTGAGTAAATTGATCTGTATCAATCTGTAGTGACTTTTGTCTTGATTCTAAAATTGTTGTGCCTCAATTTTGTATTATAATTCAATTCCTACTGATATTAAACCCCTTGTAGGAGCTTCTAAGTTGCATTATGATGATGCATTTGAAAGTGCTTTTTCCTTGTTATTAAGAGAAAGAAGATAAGATATCTTATCTACTATGTTAAAAGATGCACTAGAAGTAGAATCAAATTTGATGGCATATGGTAAAATAAGAAAAAAGGAAGAGACATATAAGAGAAATATTAGAGAAGAAAACCAAAATTCAAATTCCTCCTGCATAAATGAAAAATTTGATGTTATGATGAGGACTATGGAGAGAATTATGGATAGACTGGCTCTAGATAGAAGGCCTCAGAATATAGATCAACAATAACGTCAAATTAGAAATACAAATTTTAAGAGACCTACTCCACCATAGATAAGACAAAAGGGATTAGAGAGGTTTGAGATATCAAAGAAATCAGAGAATTGCAAGAGATCAGCAGGTAAGGCCTCATTTCCCAGATAATTTTATTAATGCAGAAGAAGAATTTTACCCTTTGGATAATGAAATACATTATTTTGATATTGTTGATTTTGAGGTATATTTGACAAAATAAGAGCATAACAGGTTTTCTCAAGAGGAAGATTGTAATACATTTGAATTAGAAATAGAGCAATATCAGAGGGGATATCGGAATGCTGTAAATTATATTCAGAGAAAACTGAATGTGAGAAATATGGATGTAGTTGTAAATAAAGGAAGGATTCCTCTTAATTAACCCTCCTGTATTCTATTGAATAAATAAAAAAAAGATTTTGTGAATCAATAACCAGATAATATAAAAGAAACATCCAAATAAAGTGATAAAACAATCCCCCCCTTTGAGTTTGAAAATGAAATTTCTACAATAAAAATTTTGATCCCCTTTAATAAATGTTGAAGAATAATGAATACAAAGAGAAAAATTTTCAAATGGTTAGAACTGAAGGATAATACCAGCATGATACATTGGAATTGAATGTTGATGCCCCAACCATTGTTCTTGGTCCCCGAGCAGAAGATGGTGGTACAGAAGAATTCCCCCCTTTCTATCTAAGTTTGGATGTTCATGATATGATCCTACACAATGCCATGCTTGATTCAGGAGCTTCACATAATTTGATGCCAAGGGTTGTAGTTCAAATTTTTGGATTCGATATTACAAGACCATATAAAAACTTGTTTTCCTTTGATTCAAGAAAGGTTAAATGTTTTGGGTTGATTAAAGAATCAGTTGTTAATCTTACCCAGATTCCAATTAAGAGTATCATCATGGATCTAGTGGTTGCAGATATTCCCCCAAATCTTGGTATTTTGTTTTCCAGTTCTTGGGATTCAAAGCTGAAAGGAACCTTGTAGATGGATATGTCTTCTGCAACAATTCCACTTTTTGGAGAACAAAAATAATTATATAGAGAAAATAGGCTTTCTTATGTGGTCAGTAGTAAACATAAACCTGAAAATCATCCCATTTATGTAGTAGATATTGACCCAGGGTCTTCTATTTTCTATAATGATTTCTATTTTGAATAAGAGCATCAAATGTCAGAAAAACAAAAATAAAATGATTGTTTTTCCAAAAAAGAAGAATCCCTTGAACAAAAACTAAGAGTTGAAGGAGTTCTTACAACATATTTTGATGGATCTATAAATAAAGAAGGGGTTGGTGCAAGTATTTAGATAATTTCTCCAGATAGAGAATTCATGGTATATTATTTTAATTTGACTTCTTAATGTACAAACAATGCGACTTAATATGAGGCTTTGATCTTGGGGTTAAATGTATTGAAATATTTAAAAACAAATAGCATTGATGTATATGGAGATTCTAAGTTTGTAATTAATCAAGTTAATGGCAGTTATCAAACTAAGCATCCAAGGATGAGAGAATACAAAAATGAATTCATATGCTTGGAAGTTGTTTTAGTGACATTAGAGGAAATTTGAGGTCTAAAATGGGCCTCCTAAGGAAAATAATAAAATAATAGTTATTAATTTTGGAGGAAGAATAAAAAACTACTTTTTTTGTTCATATTTTCAACATATATCCCTATGTTTTTACTCAAATTCTGAGCGAGAGAGCTCGTTGGATGCGGAATTTAATTCTACATCCAACAAGTACCCATACTACATACTTTTGATAGACCCCGCTACCCCAAAAACAAGAAATACCTGAAAAATGTGATGATGATGTCATCATCACGTTTTTTTAGGTATTTCTTGTTTTTGGTGTGGTGGGTTCTATCAAAAGTATGAAGCATGGGTACTCGTTGGATGCGGAAATAATTTCCTCATCCAACAAGCTCTCCCACTTGGAATTTAAGTAAAAACACAGGGAGATATGTCAAAAATATGAACAAAAGAAGTAGTTTTATTTTATGACAAATATGTCAATTCAACCATTATGGTTGACTCATTTTACTGAAATTCTATTGGTTCTTTAATTTTAACTCAAAACATTTATTGTTGGCATGTTTTCTTATAAGGCCCATTTTAGACCCCAAATTTCCTCCAGTGACATAGAGTCATGGTGATTCCTAGAATACAGAATAAAATAGCAGATTCCTTGGCTTCTTCTATTGGATCTTTCAAAATTCTTGTTCATCCAAATAGGAAATATGAATTTGAAGTTGTAGATAGAGATTTTATTCTTTATAACTCAAAATAGGCATTCTATTGCAAATTCACCCAAAATATTGGCTAATTCCATTTTATTCTGCATTAACATTTCTTTCTTTAACTCTAGTAGAAAATGTTGTGACATGCCTCAACAGATGCGTATTTGTGAAGGACACTAAAGGACTATTACTAGATTTTTCGACCAAGAGAAAATTGGCAACATGCCTTTAACAACCCTCAGAAAAAAAATGTCATTGAAAAGGGATTTGGTGACAAGATTTAAAGGAATGTCTCTAAAGACAATTACAATGATGATTTTTAATCCTGTCGTCATATGTGGCATTGGTGACGACCCTTTAAGGTGCATCAGAAGCATGACCATCACCAAAGGCCTTTTTCCTTGTAGTGTGGCATTACAATGTCTCTTAGTTAAGTAATTGATGCTTAGCACTAGTGAAGAACTAAATAAACATTCCTCCATATTTTTAACAAAATTGTCGCAAGGAAAACCCGACTCTAAAGGGGTGTTTTTTTGTAGTGAATGCAATACATTAAATTATATTAAGATAAAACAATAGACACATATGTAGAATCCTAGAAAATATAATGGCCTTGTAAATGTGCATTTCTTACCAATAAAACATCACAAATATGGTCCATTGCTTGACAAACAAAATAAGAAGTTATGAGTGCATATCCATTGCTTTTATGCATAAATAAATTCACAAACCTCCACAACAACAAATCTAAAATGAAAAAATGAAAAAAATAATGATAAGTGTATTGAAGATGGAGACAAAATGAACAAAAACCCATGTGTTGAGGGAAGACCTTCTTATTATTTCAATTGGCCATGAATATGCGATGTTGAGGCTTTGAGGGTTTCTAAAGTAAAGGAAATACTATACCAATGGTACCAAGTGAGATATCAAAGGAAATAATGAAACAATGGTCACTCGTATTCCATTAGGGGTATTAAGAGAGATATAAAAGGAAATCGTTGTTAGGGTCACTCATCTTCCATTAGGGTTCATATCAGGCTTTGTCATTTGGATTCATGTCATGCTTTTAGGGTCACTTAAAGACCGCTAAGGTCACTCAAACTTTGTCTTTTTTTTAGGGTCACTCGAATACCACTAAGGTTACTCAAACATTTTCAAGGACAAGTGGATGTCATTATCAAATAATTCATATGGTGCATTAACATCATTTCCATCCTCATTTTCATCATCATCATAATCAACAAGTACATAATAAACAACATCATCATTATGGTCACTTGCATGCCATTAGGGTTCACCATCACTCATATTCTTTTGGATTTGTGTCATGTTTTTAGAGTCACTCAAATGCCATCTAACACATCTCACTGCATGTGTATGGATAATTATATTTTCTTTTTATATTTTTATTTACAATAGAGACTTAGGGTGCTTTAGTGTGTAGTTAAACAATTACAATTTTAACCTTATTACATTGAAATTCTTTCTTTAAATTTTGTCTAACCTCATTTTGTTGTATGTTGATGAAGAACTTATTTTTTCATGGAGACATATCCAAATCCATCAATTATTCACTTCAACATGACCCAAGAGAGTATTGGTCAATTTTGGGCCTTTTTTGTAGATTTAATGGACCATATTAACATTCTTAACTCTCCATCATGGCATATTAACACTGCATCAAAACACAGGTTCCCAAAAATAGTTCTCCAATTCAGATCTTGCATCATAGATAGATCGTAGATAAATTCAAGATCAAACTAAAGATCTTGTCCAGAATATCTCGTCTCCCTAGAAGACTTAACATTTACAATCCTATATCTATTTATAGGCTTGTGCCTTTACATTGGTGGTCCACTTAAATCTAATCTAGCAGCTGCAGGAGGTAGACAATAGAGCATCGAGGGTTGTTGAAGTTTGTATTATGTTACGAAGAGAAATTCCTATGCCTTGGGGTACCACAACAGATAGCTTGACTCCAGAAATCAGTCCTTTCCAATATGCAATAGAAATTAAGTATCTAACACTAAAGGATCAGACCTCGTACCTTAGTCTGGACGGTTGAAGTAGATCCCCATTGAGCTTTCCAACTTCAGCTTGAATTGATAGATTACTTCCTCAACAAGAAGTAAACAAGACAAGCATACTATATATATATTGGTGTTAGATCTATTCTAGCATATATAATCAACAATGTATAAGCATTTGAAATCACCCATGGATGAAATATTCATTCAAACATACATTATTGGACAACAAAAGATATTTCTATTAATATAAAATCAGATATTACAATGGCTACAACCTCTATCGGCATGTCTGCGAATTGGAGAAACTAAATACCCCACTTGGGCCTCCACCACCTCAATCCTCCATCTCTCGATAGCAAGCTCACAAGAAAAAGGAAAGCTCGGGAAGAACACAAAAGTGTTCTAAGGGAAAAAGGGATGCAGAATCAAGCACAAGTTCCAGCAACAATGGATTATAGTTTCTTTTCTCTCAATTCTCTCATATGCCTTCAATGTACCAAAGAGTTCCTTATATAGCTTTTCAAAGGGGTAATGAAAGGTTGAATTCGAGTGATCTCAAGGTATAGGGAAGGCCAGGAGTCAAGTGAGTCGGATCCATGTCAAGGAAAAATCCAAAAGGATTTGGATTATGCACACATCCTGATGTACATGGTTTTAGAGGTCAAACCCACGTGTATACGTGATTAGGGGTTTAAAAGACGCCTGTATTAATTTTCACATGTTTTTAGGGATGGTCAAGGAAACATCAAAGGACAAACAATGGTCCAAGGGGTCTAAGGAGTCCACAGAGAGACAACGGAAGGCCATACAAGTGTGATTCACCTGGAGTGGTAAAATCAGCTATAACAGATGTCCCCTAATGTGTGAGGTCAGAGGGGTCATATGATGGCCAAAATACATTATAAGTCCATCCCAGAAGTGGAGTGATGAAGGATCCCAAATGGAATACCAACCACCCAATCAGCATAGTACAATGATACAACTCTGCACATAACTGCAAATACATATAGCAGTCCCGGATACATAAGAGTACAATGGCCATGAATGGGCATGATACAAGAGATCACATAAGTGGTCATCACCACATAAAATATACATAGATCAGAATCTCCATGATGAAGATATACAAAGGATCATGATATCCATAATGGCTGAAGATATACAATGGATCAAAATCTCCATAATAGTTGGAAATGCCTGACATATACTGGAATCAAGTAACGAGAGCTGAAATCTCATGAACACTGGCACGATCAAGGAGGTAGCATATAAGAGATGCCACCAATCTGAAAATTCTTCTACACAAACCACTATGAGTACATGTCCTACTATGTGAATAGAGGTGTTGAGGTCGAACATAGTAGTCCATCGTCTGATTATCGGTCATTGATGTATACCATTAATAGACGCAAGATCACCCATCGATAATGAAAATGGGAATCAAGGTACTAGAGTGCAAACTAACAAGTGCGAATAGATGTGTTGAGGTCAAACACTTGAGAGGATCCATCGATCAGGGGACATTGATGTATTCCCAAATACTGTTGATGGTGAGAGAACTTGCCACTGATGACTACAAGTCTCAAGGCACTCAAAAACGACTCTAGATTCCAATCCCAGAATAAATGATCTGAAGTCGATGGGATGAAATCTGCTGGAAGGAGGGAATTAAGGCATCCCCCATCATCCAACATTAGGTACTCAGCAAAGCTATGTAATGTGGAAGGACTCGATCATAAGGTGCACGAACCAGTAACTATACTGGGAATGGCCGACATGCAAAGTCAATATAACTGAGGAATGGTCGACTCAAGTTTCAAATTCCTTCGAACAAGAGCATAACGACATATGGTGACTTACATAACGGTAGCATAGACTCGATATACAAAACTGGGACATCTCTGCGACACAGGAGGCATCGATAGGGCTCCATGGGGACTGGAAACTTAACCAGTTGGTGGAGATAAGCTTAAATAAATGAGTACAACTCCTAAAGTCAAACTATAAACCCAACCAACTGATGTGATATACAATGATCTGTTTGAAGGCGACACGACTTGACAGCTACCAAAGATAACATCTTTCCTTGTCCGGCTTTTGGTTTTTTGATTTTTTTGGACTTTTTCAAATATTTAAAAATCTTGAAAAAGAATAAAACTGCTTTATAGTTACAGACTAGGAGGAGACGAGTGTCATAGGGGAAAATAAACTAGTTCCAAGCAGTGGAACATACATATGCTCAATGAAAGGATACATGTGTAGGATAGTGACACTCGAGGGAAAATCCCCTCCCAGTAAAAATAGGGAATCAAGTTGCAAAGGATATATAAAATGGCTCTGCATGGCTAGACATGAGACAAGCTCGGGCTATATGGCTGAAACTCAATATCAGGGAAGCCGACATAAATCTCAATAAGGCAGGCAAAGCTCATGATAATGCAATTACAACTTGACATAAGGGAGTCCTGAGGGAAATAGGCCAGCAAAAGATCAAGAGGAGTATGAGGCTCTTGCGAAATGTCATGAAAATACTATACAACGGACTCCCACACCCTAAGGGACAAAATGTCAGCATGGGCACCAAATGCAAATAAGGTACTAACTAGGGTACCCATGTAAGTTCAAGCTCTACCACTCATATCATGCCACTTCTAAAATAGCAAGAAGGTTTCGTGACATAATAGAGTGGGTTCTTACCTAAGGCTATAATGAAACGATCATAAGGTCATGCAAAATGCAAACGGTGATGAAACCTAACCTATATGACAGTTTAGACATGATACCTGATATCGACACTAATGGGTCAATCCAACAGCTAAAACGACACTCAAAAAGGTCTCCTACATCATAAATTAGGTAAAAAATGGTCAAAAATGATTAAAAACGGTCCAAACTATAAGAAAGGGGGTAAAAATTTTCAAAAAATTGAAACCTTTCTATAAATAGTAAAAAATTCAAAACATTATAAAACATTTGAAATTTTTACCTAATTGAGCTCATATTTTCAATAGCAAATTCCAGGAGATCTAGCCGGCGGAATCCACTACCGTTTCTTCCAGGTACTTACCCATGCTCTACTCTTCCATTTTGATAAATTTTTTGTCAAATTCCATGGTGATTTTGGATTTCTAGGCCATTCCAAAATAGGCGTTGCGGCCCATGTGAAAATTGAGAGTTTTTCCATGTATAGGGATAGATATATGCGGAAAATGCCCTCACAGTCGCCTACATACGTGGTTGTTTGGAAAACAGTTGCATATGTGGCTGCGCATGAGGTTTTTGAAGTGTTCTAATGGGTAAACTTCCAATTTTTTGTGCAGGATGGTCCTAGAATGGAGAGAACATGAACATGGTGAGGTAGAAGAGGCAGTAAAGGCCAATATAATGGCTCAACAAGTTCTATGTGCATGTGGGCTCTACAAATTGTGGTGTCTTGGTGGCTTGAGGGTGAAACCAAGACTATTGTAGATGCTGGTCGATTACTGGGATCCAGACTTAGAGTCATTCCAGATAGATGGGATGTCCCTCACCATAGAGGTGGAGAACATATACTTTATTACTGGACTTTCCTAATGGGGGGAAGTAGTGAACCTACGTTCTCGCGGGCCTGGAGGTGGCCTGACTATAGATCAATACATTGCGGCGTACTGCTATCCGGACACAGAGAAGGTGGGGAGTCAGATCCCTACTAACTCCATACAGGTGTTGGGCCTAAAGGCCATCCTACTGATACTGGGTATGATAGAAGGCTTGGATTCACTCCATTAGGCCTCATGGCCTCTGATGTTCTATGCAATGGAGTGCATGAGACCCACGGTGTATGACTGGAGCACTACACTACTGAGAAACATGAAACATCAGCTCAGTGAGTGAAAGATGGGTAGAGTGTGAAACTTTGGTTTCAGCATCATATTGAGCACATTTTTCTTCGAGCGTATTCCAGGATTGAGCCCTAGAGTTGATGTTCCTCTACAGGGGGTTCAAGATCTGGCTTAACGGCATTGGGCGGATGCAATGTGTAGACTATGGGGAGGTAGGGTGTCCAACCCCCATCTAGCTGATTTCTTTCCATGGTAGTGACGACAGATAGTTTCCATCGATGACTACCCCTATGCAGGGATAGATTTCTGGGGGGACCCAGACATGCTGCTACCGCCAGGATTGGCATACGGTGACATAGGTCACGAATCTCGACCCTCTCTTTAAATTTTTGAGTTTTTTTTTTTTGTGTTTTCTGATTATATGGAATCAAAAGACATATTTTTGGGTGATAATACATAATGACATATACCATATTCATGCATATGTGGGTCCATGGCGGCCTGAAGGCTTCCCTTGTCATAGACAAAGGGGAAGAGAAGATGATATCATGGGTGTGGATGCAGAGCATATGCTCCAGATCATTCATACCAACTTTGTTAGGCTGACACATAGAGTTCCCATGGCGTAAGTCGAGGACTTGCCTGAGGCTATGCAGCGCCAAGTGGTGGGTATACCACAAGAATGGGTGCGATTATTCCGATGGCTAGCTAGAGCCATAGTGACATTCCATGATTACAACCACCCTCCTCCTCCACAGGCTTAGAGACCTGGGAGTGACACATTTTGTATTACCGTGTATTATATTTTGATGGCTCGAGAGCCCCACTTTTGTATCATGACACTATGTATTACCACATTTTGAATGTTTATAAATTTTTTTATGATGATCGGTTTATTTATTTACATGTGTAAAAAATTTTGTTTGTGATGAATTTATTGTGTATGAAACAAATGCCAATCTAACATGTAGTTAGCATATGAGTCAGCAACTTGATTATTAATTCTTGGAATGTGTATGTATGTTATATTGTCAAATTGTCGTTCTAATAATCTCACACATAAGAATCTTCTTAATAACGTCAGATATCTAACATGGTAGAAACCATTAATCTATGACACTACTAACTCCAAATCAAGACGTACCTCAAGAGAGAGAACACCATGTGAAATGGAATCCCGTAGAAGCTCAATAATGGCACTATATTCAGCAACATTGTTTGAAGATGGCTGTAAACATACGCCTCCTGAAGAAAATACCTAACCCATAGGAGTATAAATCACCCAAGCAGTAGAGGCTGAGTATTGAGCATGACGGCTTGCACCATACGCAAATCCTATGTAGGTGGAATATTCCATTGACATCTGCCAAAAGAAATAGAAACTAATTACAAACCCGACCACTATAAGAAAAAGACCTACCTATGCAAAACTGTACAATAATATACAATAACCAACCTTGGATGAAAATCATGCATGGTGCTTTTTGAGATAGAGCCCATTTCTAGGCTCCACCAAGGCTATTCCCTCATAATCTGCTAACTCATAAGCACCCTTCTCTAACACACATTTAACGACGTAAGGACCATGCCACATGAGGTTAAAATTTCCTTCCCCCATGGGTTCTTTCGGTTGGTCCCACAAAAGGACCAAGTCTCCCTCACTAAACCTCTTTGGATGGACAGACTTATCGTACTGGACCTTTACGTGATGTTTATTTACTTCTAGAGCCACCAAGGCATCTCGATGCTGCTCATCAAGTTGCTAAAGGTGGACCAAACGCTCCTCCAATGGTGAAGTGTTTGGTAAGAGCTCTATGGCTAGTTTCAAAGAAGGAATCTCACATTCAACCGGAAATACTGAATCCACTAGATGTACAAGTTGATATGGAGGAAAATCGTGGTAGTCTTAAAAGCGGTTCGATACGCCCACAAAGTAGGATATAACATAATGTGCCAATTATTCTTGCTTTGTGCGATGGTTCGTTGGAGAATGGATTTGAGTGATTTGTTCACTGCTTCTACCTGTCCATTTTCTTGAGGGTAGTAAGAGGAAAAATGCTCTTGTTTGTACCCTAACTTCGATGCCAACTCTTCCATCGTATGTTTCTGAAAGTGCGAGCCATGGTCAATGACAAGCTCTTTCGGAATACTAAACCGAGTAATAATATGGTTGAATACAAAGTTTGAGGCTATCTCACCGTTGGACTTAAATATAGGCATAGCCTCAGCCCATTTCATGAAGTAATCAACAACCACTATGATATGATGATGCCCCCCAACTGATGCTGGGTTGCAATCCATAAAATCAAGCCCCCACTTAGTGAAGGGACCGGTCGTGACGATGGGATGTAACGGGGTAGGTTTCGAGTGCATATTACATGCAAACACCTAGCAAGGGTGGAACCTCTTGACTGCATCTACACAATCCTTAAAGATTGACGACTAGAAATAACCCGCTCTTAAGATTTTTTGGGCTGTAGAAAGCCCAGATAAATAACTACCACACGCCCCTCCATGGCAATCATTCAGAACTACCTCAGCCTCATCATGCATTAAACAACGTTGTAAAATGGAATATACCTATTGTAATCTCACAAATCACATAAGATTACCAATAATACATACTAAAACATACATAAATATAAGACAGAGACAAGAGACAAGAACAGATAGGATAACATATTATATTATTACAATGAGTTCATACAAGGCAGAGAATTGAACTGAGTTCTCGTTTGGCTCAACAGCCTAAACAATTTACAAACAGTTACAAAATAACTACCTTTTGGTTCGGTGAACCAACACGAATTTTAGTTAGCTGACCTAATTTTCTAGTTTAGTCGGCCGACCGACTTAGTCGGCTGATCAACTAAGTCAGCCCATCGACTTAGTTGGTTGATCGACTACGTCGGTCTTCGTTCAAGTCGACTTGTTGACTTGCTCCTTCTACATCTCCCCCACGGAAAAAACATTTCTTCGTCCCGAAGAAACAGGAAGGTACAAAAAATGTGTTTGTCGGACCCTTCAAAAATGCTATTGTGGTGGACTGTGCAGATGTATAGTTGGTCGTTTCTAGACGTAGATCTCGACAATGGCCAGAGCTGTGATGGCAAGATGATGCTGAAAATCTATCCAGCTCTGCAAAGCTTTCTGGATGTCGATAGTTAATGTAGTTAATATTGACAAGACCTACATCTTCTCTGATAGGGGGACTTCCATGATCTTCTCCATGTTGGGGCCCAGGAACTGGTTCTACTCTTCTGCTATGTCGATGAGTCTTTTCATCTGTGGGAAGATGATGTCGACTTTATTTAGATTGGGAAGTGCTTGTTGTACCCACTAATGTGCTTCCCATTCCATCTTTTGCAGTTTGTTGGTTTCCAGCACTATCTATTCTTCTAATGTCTACCTAAGTGCTGCCTCTGTCATCTTCCTACTCTCCAAATCCTGAATCCCTTGACGAGTCTGGCGTGTCTACTGGTAGACCTCCCATAGTGAGTAGGCCAATCTCTTAAGACTTCTTCAGTAATGACAGACTCCTCCATGTGGTCTCGTAGCACCTTGTATGCCTCTGAAAAAGCAGTGTGTTGTGCCAGTAACAGTCGGGCAGTCTCTTCCTTCTGTTCTTCCTTAGTTTCCTAGAGATGTGTCTGGATGGTCAACACCATGCTCTCAAAGATCTGATATGCTCTTTCCAATGGTCTATCTGTGTCGACTTCGATAGGGCCTGGTATGACGAACTGAGCTAATGTCCTGCATTTGCTGAGAAACTCAACCTGTTTTGTATCTTTATTTGTTAGTTCCTCTTTTTTTCTGTCAGCCCTTGTCTTTGCTTCTTTGGCTAGGGTTCTGAGGAGTTGGTCGACCTCTGTGTCGATCAAGGAGCTTGCATCCCTTAAGCTGATCTGTAGGTTGGAAGTTTTTGCATGATGCTCTTTCTTCTTCTTGTGCTTTTATGGCTCGGTCTCCTAGGTACCTGCAACAGTTAAGGGGGGGCCTTTGGTTTGTGGGAGAGAGGTTGATGGGTTTTCTGTCTGGGGAGGTGGTATGACCACCTTCGGATATGTGGATGGATTTGGTTGTGATATGTCTAGGTGTGGAGATGTTGGGGGTGGTGGGGGTGGTGGGGATGTTTTTGGTGGTGGTGATGGAGTGGGGGAATGGTCGGGGGTAATGGGTTTGTCAGAAGTGTGTTGTGGACTTATGTCAGGAGTTATCTATGTCCCTGGTGGTGTAGTGGTGGGTGGGTCATCCTGGGTTTTGGGGTCGATGTGTTCCATGGTAGACTGCGCTAGTCCAATAACGTCACCCTCTTGGTCGGTTTGTTGTGTGAAGGTCGACGTCATGTGTCCAAAGACGGTGGGGTGGTTTCTGCTGCCTGTATAGAGAGGAGTCTTTGTGTGAATTTTCTCAGCCGACTGAAATAGCTTAGGTAGAATCTCAAAGAAAGCTTTGAGCTCAGTGTCTTTATCGAACTTAGCTTTCATTGTCTCCGGTATCGCTCTTTAGTATAAGTTGAGGGGGTTGACCGACTGTTGTGCCGGTGCTTGCTCCTCAACTACTGGTGTCGGTGATGGAGGTGGAGGGGTCGACACAAGATCGACAATGTCTTCAGGTGTCATCATTGTTTTTTCCTTCTTTGGTTTCCCTTCAGGAGCCCCTGCTTCAAGGAACCGTTGAAACTGAGTTTCAACTGGTACTTTGTTGGCGGCTGCATCCTCTATAATGTCCAGGGCAGTAGCTACTAGTTCTTCTTCATCATCAGACAACTCAATGATAAGCTTGCACTTACCTTTTCATTGTTGTACTTTTTGTGCTATAAGTTTCCTTCTGGAGGTGGCTATCTTAGTGGATAATTTTTGAATGATGCCTTTTGATAAAACATACTCAGGGTTGTCGGGCTCGACTTCACCCGTCAGTTCCTAAGTTGGAATGACCTTTGCTGGAGCTGGAGGAGTTGTTTGCTGCTGTGGTTGTGGTTGTGGTTCCATTAGATGTGGGTCGGCTTGCTGTGCAATCAGAGGCTTGATAGTTATATGTACCTAACCAGTGGGCTCGACCGGTATGTCCTCCGACACAAATGTACTGATGTAGAGGTTGAGCTCATAGTCTTCCTCTTTCTCCTAGTCGATGAGTGGCTCCTCTATTGAGAAGTCGACCTGTTTGGCTGCCTCGGGAACTGGTATTCTTTTCTTTGCCTATTGAGTCAATTCCCAGAAGATTTAATCGACAGATGGGTAGTATTCGAGGGCATGGGCCTTGGGATTCTCACCCTGCATATACCAGACCAACGTATGGCCGAGCTCCAACTATATGTGGGACTTTGCTGGTAGATTTCGTTGGATGTTCTGAGGCACCCTCCATCTAGTTGTGTGAACTTTCAACTATTGGAACCAGTTTTCCAAAAACATGTTCCCCTATCCTAGCTCATGTGGAGTTCCTTTCTGGGAGAAGGGTTTAAACCTGTTCATGTCAAACTTTGTCGGTTCGCGGAAGACTGGACTTCCTTCTAGATAGATGTGATACATAACGATCTAGAGGATGAGGGAGGGGAACTTGATGAGTCCTCCCATCTCTTGGCATTGTTCGCAGATGATTTTGATCATGTCGGTGACATAATCTCCCCATCTATAGATTTGACCGTCGGTTGCAATTGTGTCGATGGCCTCCATCATTTCCAATTTGAGGTCGTTGCCTCGACTGACCAATGTAAGTGTGATTGCAATTATTTTAGCCACAATCTGTGGTGTTCGATTTGCAATTTGCCCGATCATCAACCCTTTGGAATTCTTCCCAGACGGCGATCCCATAAGCTCTTGGACCAACCCTTCCTTGATTCCAATTGGTACAGGGTTCCCTTGGTTAGACAGGCCAGTGAGTTTGGAGATGACATATCCAATAATGTCGATTGATCGGTCGAAGTAGAACCGACCGTTGTGGTATCGATTGATGATGAATTTTACGGTAGCTTCTTTTGTTCCACCAAAGCTAGCCATCAGGGGTGCATTGGGATAGTTAAAGATGGTGCTCCATCGAACCTTTTCAGCAGCTTGGGTCATTTTCTTGTCAACGAAAGCCCATTCTTGAATCTCGGCCTAGAGTTTCTGCCATGGACCCTCCTGGACTTTGACATTTTTTATATTCTTTAATCTGCAGATCAAGGGTGTATCTTCATCCTGCAGCTCTTTCGCTTTGGTTGCTACTCTAGTCTGTTTGGGGGCCATGGTGTTGGATTGGTGAAGGTTATTATAGGGTTCTTGGCTTTTGGTCGACTGAGTTTGTGAATGCTCTGTGTGTAAGGGGCACGGTGAATGAACCTTCGATGGTCCATGATTTATAGGTGATGGTGTGGTTGCGTGTGGGAATGAATGTATTAATGGCAGACTTGATGTTCTAGCTGCAATACATGAGTGTGGAGTAATGGTGAATTTCTTTTGGTGCTCAAGGTCATAAATGCACGATGGGACTTTCGAGGTCGTTGGCTGGTGTCGGTGCTGAGAATGGTCGACCAGACTGGTCAATGAAGATGGTCGAAGGCGATGATGTTGGTGGTCGAAGTAGTGATTTCCTGTCATGGTGGTGTAGTACGTTGTTTATTTTTTTGAATTTTTATCTTTTTTTATGGGTTTTGGTGGCCGGTTACGGTCATTATATGATTTTTTTTTAAATTTTTTTAATTTTTAGTTTTTGTAACATTTGAGCCGGGCTCCATTAACGAGCTTCTGAAATACTAGGCCCTATAATTTTTTCAGTCGGACTCAACCATTGGGGTGTATTTCTTCGACAATGTAAGGGCCCATCCATTCTGTGTGGAGTTTCTTGGGTTTTCCTTTGACTTGACTATTATAAAGTAAGGCAAGGTCACTGATTGACAAGTTTTTGTTTTTGATGTTGCGGTCATGCCATGCTTTCTATTGTTGCTTCTGAATTTCTTGGTGTTGTATAGCCATGAGTCTGTGTTCTTCTAGTTTGCTGAGTTGAAATAGTCGGCCCTTTCTTGCATGTGCAACATCGACATGTAGTAGTTGTGCAATAATAGGTGTCTGTTGTCGAAAATGTAGGGGGACGACTGCTTCTTGTCCATACACTAGTCGAAAGGGGGTTTGGTTGCTCGACCGTTTATATGCTATCCTGTATGCCCATAAGATTGCAAGGATTTTCTCGTCCCAGTCATCCTTGTCAGCACTGCATATTTTGGTTAACCCTTTTGTTAATGTTTTATTGAAAGCTTCAATAGCACCATTCGACTGAGGATGATATGTTGTACTTCGTCGGTGGTTGATGTAGAATTGGTCGGTCAAGTGTTTGATAGTTTTGTTGATAAAGTGTGTTCCTTGGTTGCTGATCAATGTTAGTGGGCATCCGAATCTAGTGATGATGCTTTCGTAGATAAACTTAGCGGCTACCTCACTCGAACATGTATCGACGGGTTCAGCTTCTGCCCATTTAGTGACATATTCTACTGCAGTGATAATATATCTTGCTCCTGATCTTTTGGCTAGGGTAGGAAATGGTCCTATGAATTCTATAGCCCATATTTCGAATGTGAGACTAGGGTTTACTGATATCAGGGGCATTTATGTGCTCGGTAGGGGTCGACCAAGTCATTGACATCTGTCACGTCGACTGACAAAACTTTTTCAATCTCTGTGGAGTGTTGGCCACCATAATCCTGACTGTTGGATTTTCTTTGCAATTGTGTCTACTTGGAAATGTCCTCCTGCAGGTCCATAATGTACTTCATGCATGATTTGGTCTCGCTCATGTTCGAGTACACACCTTCTGAGAATATCGTCTAATCCCATTTTATATAAAAATCCATTGATGAGGCTGTAGGGTGCAGCCTTCATAGCTAAGATTTGTTTCTTCTTGGTATTCATACCTTCAGGTGCTTGGCCAGTTTCTAAGAACTGAGCAATTTCTTCTAGTTCTTCTGGCACTGCTTCGATGTGAAATAAATGTGCATTCGGTAAGTTGTCGTCGACTCCAGTAAGTTCCTCCCTTGTGTCTATGCAGGATAGGTGGTTGGGCCCAACATTTAGCTTTCCTGGTCAGAACACGACTTCAAACTCAAATTCTTGAAAAAGAAGTAACCAGTGACAAATTATCCCATGATGAAGTGGTTTATTGACAAGGTACTTCAAGGCTTGATGGTCGGTATAAAATGTGAAGGGATTGGCTAAAAGGTAATGTCGATACTTTTGGAGGGCAAAGACCATACCTAGGGCTTCCCTTTCAGTGGTCGAATAGTTTCTTTCAGCCTTATTTAATTTTTGAATGCTGTAAACTATAGGCTAGTCCATCCCATCATCCCTTGGTTGAGTTAGGATTGCTCCGATTGCTATTCTTGATGCATCAATATGCACATGAAATTTGGTCGACCAGTTTGGAAATTTTAGAATGGGGGCTTCGACTAGTTTCCTTTTCAATTTGTCGAAGGAGATTTGGCATTCCTCTGTCCACTTAAACTCTTGATATTCCTTTAGTAGTTCTTCTAGAGGGTAGGTCATATATGAATAGTGTCTTATGAATTTTCTATAATAGCCTGTATGGCCCAGTAACACCCTGACTTGTTTAGGGTTTATTGGTGGTTTCAGGTCGAGGATAATTTTAATCTTTGCAAAGTCAACCTTGATACCATCTTTACAGACAATATGCCCTAAGAGTATGCCTATGGGAGTCATAAAGATACATTTCTTAATTTTCAGGGAGAGTTGAATCTGTCGACATCTCTCCAGCATAAGTCAGAGCCATTTGCAGTGATATTTTAAGGTGGAGTATATTTCCCAGTCATCAAAGTATGCTGCCATGGTCTTATATATGTATTCTTGGAATGTCTTGACAGCAATTCGAGAAAACACTACAGGTGCATTCTTTAAGCCAAAAGGCATAAATCGTAAGAAAAGGAGCCAAATTCACACAAAAATGTTGTTTTCTTTTGATCTTCTTTTGCTATTGGGACTTGGTTATAGCCTAAGAATCCATCTGTAAATGAGTAGCATTCATGGCCTACAAATTCATTCAATATTTCATCAGCATAAGGGGTGGGGAATGGGTCTATTAGTGTGACTTTGTTGAGCTCCCTAAAGTCGACACAAATTATTAACCTTGTCGGGTCATTTTTCTTGTGCTATATGACCATGGGGCTTGCCCATTCCGACTGGTCAATAGGGTAAATGATCCCGGCTGCTAACATGTTGTCGATTTCCATTTTAACTATCTCCTTGTACTTCTGAGCTAGTTTATAAGGTATTTTCTTGATAGGTCGGACATCAGGTTTAGTATCAATTTTAATTTTTCCCATTTCTTGTACTAAGCCTTTTAAGTCTTTATAGTCCCTAGCAAAGACATCTTGGAATTCTCTAATTAAGTTCACTATTTTGGTGATCTGTTGGTCGTTCCAGTAGTCACCAATATTGGCTATTTTTGGTCGGTTGTCGTTGGAAATGTCGACCTCTTTAGTTTTCACTTTGGCATCTAGCCACTCGGGTGCTTTAGCTTCATTAATCGGCTTACTTCCTTCTTTGAATTGTGAGAATCTAGCAGGGAAATCAGCTATAGTCATTCTGTCAAGATCTGGTTTGTCAATGGCCTTGACTTTCAGGATTGAGTGGATAGGTTTGGTTTTTTCAATGTGCTCGGATTCCCATCTGAAGCTCTTTCCTTCTGTGTGTTCATTTTCTAAGTGTAAACGGATCGACTGTGGTTGTGACTTAGTTTCTATATTATTACAGCCCTTAATCTCTTGATGGTCTGGGTAGGGTTGTTTTTCGGTCGGTTGGAGAAGCTGTTTGATTTGCTGTGCTGTTTTAGCCAATTTTTCCTATTGAGGTGTGAAGTTGAAGTCTTTAATAAAATTTTCCCTTAGTTCATTCTAGAAGAAGGTTTCACCTCTAGATTCCTCC
This sequence comes from Pseudotsuga menziesii, assembly GCA_001517045.1. Lineage (NCBI taxonomy): Eukaryota > Viridiplantae > Streptophyta > Pinopsida > Pinales > Pinaceae > Pseudotsuga > Pseudotsuga menziesii. The sequence goes on from LPNX010374892.1 coordinate 318,078, forward strand.
ATCTTATACCATTTATTGGGTAAGTCGGCTAGGGTTGAAGGGAACAAATGTGGCCAAGCTCGCTCATCCTTATATCCAAGTCTTCTCCACTCTGTTTCACAAGTCTTCATATGTTGTTCTGGGTTTTGACCTTGGGTAAAGATAGGGATTTGGGATTGCTGGGTTAACTTCTTTCCACCAAACCTCTTGACAAAGTAAGTCGAAGCAGTTGTCCAGGTCTGTAGTTTTGACTGATGGGTATCCCACCATCTAGCTGCTTGACCTGTAAATGTTTCAACTAAGATTTGGAGTCGACCATGTTCTCCAATATTTTTAGATACCTGTTCGACGTGCATGACTGGGGATTCCCTCTCCTTATACCTATGTAGTTGTGTAGTGTTTAAGTTGGTTGGTTGTAAGGTAGGGCATTCCCTTACTTTCTTTTCAAAGATTTTGGGGATAATTGATACTATGAAGCACTGTCGGGTGGGTTTTTTCTATAATTTTTGTATAGTCCAGCACCCTCTTTCTTGTGTTTTGTAATTTTCCATATCCCAGTCATATAATTAAGCATCTGAGTTATAACCAATTGAGTCTTGGTTACCTAAGTTAAGTTCTCCATAGATGCTTGGTTCTGTATAGTCTGTATTGTTGTGGATCTGGTAAAGTTGTCTGACATCGAATTCCTCATCAATCGGTTAAGTCCAAAGCTCTCCTTGGGATGGATGAATGGGTATAATGACCTTTTGACCATTTCCTTTTAACTTGATTCATTCCTTGTCTAAGGAGATGGATGCTTTCATCTTTCATCCCCAAGGTCGACCGACTAGTGCTGGGAAGGAGCTAGATCCTTCTTTTGGGTTAATAATTTCAAAATCAACCTTAGTCGAGATTCCTTTGATGGTCACGTCGACATCTTTTCAAACCATAATGGGTTCAATGAGGCCTTGGTCGGCGAGTTTCAGATAAATGCCTGACTCGTAGAGTTGAGGTCTTCCCATCTTTTCCCATGTATCCTGGGTCATGATATTTACTTGGGACCCAAAGTTGAGCACTACTTATCGGACGTGGTAACCTTCGATTACCAGGTCGACAAGTGGGTCGACATCATTTTTTTCTTTATGGTTTAGGCTGCAGATGTTTTTTGTTCGTTTTCCAAGGTTGGTACCTTTTATTTCATGCAATAAGTCAATGAACTGAGCTAAGGATTTGTCTATTTGAGTGATTTGGACTAATTGATGTATTATGTTGGGTCAACTATTAGCGATGTCTTCTTGGCGTGAAATGTCATGAAATATGTGGGTTGCTTCTTGATATGTGTGTTTTTCCTTTATAGGGTCAGGATAACCATTTGTGTCTTTAATCTTACTGATTTGACGGTTATCAGGTCCTGTTTTTGTGCTTTGTCGAGTGACAATATGTAAATTTTTAGTAGTAATTACATCATGATTTTGTACACAAGACAAGACATTAACATTTTTCTTCGTATTGATTTTCTCTAACACGGTAGGACAATCCTCCAACGAGTGATCACCTACTTCAAAGTGGGTATAGAATTTAAGATCAATTCTGCCCTTGTATGGACAGTCTGCGTATCAGTGACCTTCTTTGTAGCATGTGAAGCACTAGGTTGGTCGACGCAGACGTATGTCATGATTCCTAGGGAATCGACCTCTTCCTCCATAACCCTGGCATCAGTTGTCGTACTGACACTCATATCTTTGGCCATCATATATTTGTCTATTCTGATCATTTGGTGGATGGTTTTGCTCATTATGTTGCACCACAGCATTTGTTTGGTATACCGCATGATAGTTCTATCTATTCTTTAGGTTTAATTTACAGTCGGCGGTGTTGTGAATTTTGGTTTCACAGATGGCACACCAAGAAGTTTTGTTGTTATTCATATTAAATGGGTAGTCTATTGTAGAGTGATCTTTGTGTTCCTGGCAATTGTCGCAAAAGGATTTAGTCTGTACGAAGCGGACATCTTGTCGGCTATATTCATGTCGATAGTTATCCTTCGAGTGGCCGTTAGTTGAGCACTTGGTGCACCAGATCTCCTAATTTTTGAGGCTAAGCTCCTTCAGATACTTCTGTACATTTTCTAGCTGTTGTTCCAGTCAGTGGTCCATGGGGTATGCAGGTATATCTTCATCCATCTCCACCTGAAGAGCTTTTGTTAGTGTGTCTTCATATGTTTTTAACGTCTCTGTACTGATGTGTCAACGTACTTTCTGTGATAATCCTGCAAGGAACCATTTAATCAGTAACTATTCATCAATAATGTAATATAACTGGCTTAGTAGGTCCTTCCAATGTTTATCGTAGTTGTGGACTGTCTCCGCTGGCTTTTGTGAAGTAGTTTTGAGCTTCTTCGTGGCCAAGTGCTTAGCATCTGGGGTTTTGAAAAATGACAAGAATTGCACCTTAATCTCGGCTTTCATCACTTTGGGTTTCCTTTCCGAAAAGGTCATGTACCATGTCAAGGCCCTTTTCCTTAAGGCTCCTGCGAACTGTGCCATTTGTTGGTCTTCATCTGTAACCTGGTTTGCTTCCCAGGTCGACTCATAGATGAACCAATGTCGTCTGGGGTCCTCGTCTCCCTCATAAAGAGGAATGTGAGCTGATTCATGACCCATGTCTGAATCACTTTCACTGCTCTCAGAAGTTGGTGGAGGTGAAGGTGGGAGTGGTGGTGAAAGTGGTGGGGTTATTGATGTAGTCATTCCTACGGAATTCTGGTCGACGAAACTTGCGCTCCCATTGATCGTCAAGTCTTTGTCGACTTGCAGTTGGTTAATGTCGACTTCTGCTATCGATGGTCCACTGCAACTTTGTGTTCGCAGGTCTGATTGTTCGATTTATTCTAAATATGTACTTGGTGGGGGGGGTTCTCCTTCATGTGTCGGTAAGAGCAAGTGGATACTTCAGAGGGAGGGTGCCGCTTGAAATGTCACCCAGTTTCCTTCCAGCGGTCGATGAATAATAAGGTATCGACCAGTGTACATTTCGTCACCTAGTTGGATCCATATACTAAAGTCACCAACTCATAATCAGAGGTCGTCTTCGACAATAGTATGTATTCTAGTACACAGATTCAATGGGGAAAGGGTCATTCCTTCACTGGGAGCTCTTAGTTGGAGAGCTTCTGGCTACTCTATCCACACTTCTTCCTCCATAGGGAACGTTTCTTGCTCCATGCCTTCTTCATGTCGATCATGACCCGACTCTAGCAGATTCTCTTTCTTGTCTTTCTCCCTAGGGTTTTGTCCTCTGTGCAACTCTAAGGCTCTTTCATGTCTTGCTTCCCTTCTCTGGTATATTTCATCCCTTTCGATCTTCTGGATGTTCGACATACTTTCGTACAATACTTATTCTATTGAGGTTCTCTCTTCCTAACTTCTCATTACTTGTGACTGCTATCTGGTTTAGGTCGACTAGGATCCACTATACTCTATCTCCGACACATGACCAGCTACCCCCCCATAGCCTACCTGACACTTTTAGAAAGCCTATATAGTTCTATTTATTTTCTTAGGAAGTATTCCCACTCCCTTTCTGCAATGAATTTCTCCCACTTCCTCTACTTCTCCACCTAGTTAGTGTTTGATGGTTGTTCGTATAGCGGTGGACAAGGTTCAAAAATGTGTCCCGCTCCCTTCTCGATCAAGAATTTGAACAGCAAGGTCGGTAGGGAACACAAAAATTGTTCGGTAAAAACTATGTAAAATTTCTCTTTGACAGTTTCCACTGAATTTCTGTCTTCGACTACTTGTTCCTCACAGAAGTCGTCGGTGATTTTCTCAAAACACTCTGACAAATTTGTTCGGCCTCCTTGGATCGGTTTTTCCAGCAACTGTTGTTCTTTAGTTGCATCTGGCTTTCTCATCCAGGAGTTGATTCAAGAGTTGGGGCACTGATTCAACAAACTTTTCATGCGTCTCTGTGAAAAATATTTCTTTTGCCTCAGCGACTGTTAATTTGTTCCTTCGTGCATAATTTTGCAGATAGTTTGCAATTTTACGTTCCCAACAGTCCTTAATCTCCTTCTCTGGTATCATATGTGAGCATATATTTTAGTCATGTACTACCGGCAACGGAACCAATGTTGTAATATCATAGATCACATAAGATTACCAATAATACATACTAAAACATACATAAATATAAGACAGAGACAAGAGATAAGAACATATAGGATAATAGATTATATTATTACAATGAGTTCATATAAGGCAGAGAACTGAACTGAGTTCTCATTTGGCTCAACAGTCTAATATATACAATTTACAAACAGTTACAAAATAACTACCTGTCAGTTCGGTGAACCGACATGACTTTTAGCTAGCCGACCTAATCTTCTAGTTTATTCAGCCCATCGACTTAGTCGGTTGATCAACTAAGTCAGTCTTCATTCAAGTCGACTTGTCGACTTGCTCCTTCTACACTACCCCATGGTGGTACAAAGTGTTATCCACTATGAGGAAATTCTTAGACACGTGACGTAATCATTGTCGTTCATCCCATGAGAGGTGAGTAGAGAACTTCAATGTTTGTAAATATATAATGATATCCCCATACCATGGGTCTAAAGTTGAGATTAAGAAGATGTTCTCATCGATAAACGTATCTTCACAAACCAACGCCTCGGCCTCGCTTGGGAAATCCGATATAAGCTCTGCAAAAATTAACGATTTCTTTGATTTTGCCAAAACAAACACGAGATTGAATTCTTGCAGGATGACAATCCATTTATTATATTTTCCACCAATCATCCTTCGAGTGAGGATGAATTGAAACGGATTGACATGGGCTACAACCAAGGTTTGGCGAAGGAGAATATAATGTCTCAACCATTGAACCGCATGTACGGTAGCTAAAGCAAGCTTCTCAACATGAGAATAACAGATCTTTGCATCAATAAGATTCCAACTTAGATAGTATATGACATGCTCTTGGAGCTCCTCATCTTCTTGAACCAAAACGATACCAATCATCTCCATGGACGTAGCCACATAAAGTAGAAAATCACGGCTATAGTCTGGGGGACTAATCACTAGAGCCAATGCTAGGGCTCTCTTGAGCGCATCAAAGGACTCTTGGGATAGCTCATCCCAACAAAAGTTGGTGTCCTTCTTCAAAATATGCATGAAGCCTCTAGTCAAATTGGCAAAATTGACAACGAATATCCATAAGAAATTTGCCATGCCTTGCAAACATTGAAGATGATGAATATTTTTTGGGGGCGACAACTGAAGTATTGCCTCTACCTTCAAAGGGTCGACTATTATACCCTCTTTAGAAATGATGAATCCTAATAAGCTACTTGAATTCACACAAAATATGCATTTGTGAGGATTTAACCTAACCAAATAGTGGTGGCATCTTTCAAATACCAATATCAAGTGATAGGAATGACGCATTCTCATATGAGAATGAGTAGCAAGGTCATCCAAAAATACTTTGATAATCAACTTGAGATCATGGAAGATCAAGGTCATGGCCTGCTGAAAAGTAGCTCCGGCGTTCTTAAGACCAAAAGGCATTTTTCGATATGCAAAAGTTCCCCAAGGACAAATAAAAGCAGTCTTATGTTGGTCCTCAAGTTTAATTTGTATCTGATTATATCCAAAAAATCCATCCATGAAGGAAAAAACCTCGCTACCCACACACTCATCCAAAATCTGATCAATAACTGGTGTAGGGAAATTGTCCTTAAGATAGGCATGATTCAAATCATGGAAATCAGTACTATTATCACTCCAAGAAACCCTTTGTGGTTGTATACCAAAGGTGCTTGGTAACTTAAGAAATGAATGGATCAATAGGTGGATCAATGGGATACCAAGAAAGCACAATGAAAGGATTAACTTATCAGAACATCTTAATGAACCAGTGCTTTTAGAAACTGTCAATCAGATACAATATAACAGGAAAAGGTATGAAGAATACTATTTAGATAACCAAGTACATGGACCAGTGCTTTTAGAAACTGTCAATCAAATACAATATAACAGGAAAAGGTATGAAGAATACTATTTAGAAACTGTCAATCAGATACAATATAACAGGAAAAGGTATGAAGAATACTATTTAGATAACCAAGAATACTATTTAGATAACCAAGTGCAGGGTCATAGATAACCAAGTACATTAGGAATGCAGGGTCATACTAAACAATAAGGAATAATCTGATATTCATGAGCCACATAAGAAGGTACAGTTCTTAGTAGCTAAGACGAATAATCAAACTACAGAGATATGAAATACATGAAAAAGTCTGATAACAGTAGCAAAAGAAGACTGTGATTTGTATTAAGATAAGAAATCAAGTACATAGGCCAACTTGTGTCCAAGCTTGAACCCTTTGTTCTCCAAATGTCTTTGGCTTTATAGCCTTACAAGATCAAATCTAGATCCATAAAAAATGGATCAAATTTGCCAAAAATAGTCAAACCAACAAGTGTAGGATGAGATCCTATAAAAGTGGATCTAGAATGCTAAAATTGGAAAGTCAAAAATAGGAAAAAGATCCTATCCAATGAGTCAAAATCTATCTTGATAGCCTCCATATCCTCCAAACTCTTTGACAGATGTAGAAAACCTTCCAAGGCTGATGAATCATCATGAGAAATTCGAATTTGCCTCTTCTGGCAAAAATACAGTATTTCTGCTCATTAACTAGTCCACCATTTTCACTTTTCAACCTTCTTAACCATCAAATACATCAAGATAAAGTCTTAAACTTGATGTATTTAATTATTATACATCATTAGAAACCAACTTCGAGAGATTTGGTTGAGAAAAAGTCAAATCTGAGCGAAAACACTAGCTTGCTGCCCTGTAACAAGTTTGCAAAACAATTTCCGACACGTGATATTGTGGGGAGATTTTGACTGCCTTCCCAAGCTTCAAATACAAATATTATTGCACCATTGGATAGCTTAGGATTTGTAGATGTAAATCAACTATTCGAACATGCGAAACGGACATTCCAAGGCTGAGAAAACTGATTTTTCCCAAAGGCAGTTTTTCTGAAATTCTACAGGTTTCGGCAGTTAAGATCATTTTTCACAGACTGCCTTAGCTGCCGAAAACGACCCGTTTCGGCAGTTAACTAGAATTCCACAGACAAGCTTAGCTGCCGAAAGCTGAGATTTTGCATTTTGAAGACTAAGACTTAGATGAATGATTTTTCCAATTTTACATCTCAGAAATAGAGCATCTAATCTACTCTAAAAAAATTTGAAATGAATTTTTTGACTCGTTTTTATCTCTTCAAAATTAGAAAAACAACGGTGGTCATTTTGGGAGATAACAAATACATATGCGGATTGCTCCTTGCTTCTTATCCACCGAAACAAGATTTGAAACCCACTCTGTCAAGGGAACGAGATGGACAAAACCGGCTTTTAACAGTTTCTCTATCTCTGCCTTAATCGCGGGTGCTTTCCTAGGATTCACCGCATGCAAACGTTCTCAAACAGGCTTAGTGTTGGGATAAGTTTTAATCTCATGTTCGACAATGCGAGGGTCGATACCTGGAATTTCATCATAAAACCAAGCAAAGATATCATGAAATTCTTTAAACAACTCAATGTATTCTTGAATCTCAGCATGGGAACATTTTTCCACAATATAGACATCCTCTATCCTTCCAGAATTGTGAGAGATATTGATAGGAATCGTTGGATATATATTTGCCATGTTCCCATCAGCCATCGGACCAGGAGAGCTTAATGGAACCATGGGACTACCAATTCTCTCGCTAAGAACCTCCGTAAAGTGCTCATGCTCCAAGCAGTCAAGCTTAGGAAGAAAGTAATATCTATGATGGAGCTCTTCCCATGGTGGCTCAACTCCTGACATAGCCTCAATAATCACTTCATCTGAAGGAAAAACACTATCGAGGCAGTCATGTGCATGAGAAGACTGTACTACCCATGCAGGAAGCACACAAGGGTCCTCCTCCTCCATCCATGAAGAGGAAGGATTGGGCTCTGCAACACATTCAAGATTAGCTTGATAAGCTACCATAGTTGTAGGCAACGGCACATACATAACGATGGGCTCACTCGAAGCATTCGGTGTAGGAAGAATCCAAGGATCTTCCATATGACTCGTGCAAAAATACACCGATCTTATAGATGTCTAAGCCTCACTGGAACTAGACCCTATCATAAGGATAGGTGTAGGACAACTAAAACTTTCCATAAGGGATGGATACATGCCCACACCCACACTCCTAGTTTCCGAATGAGAGTGCTCTATGATCGGGATCGAAGCTCCTAAAGATGTGGTAACTGACAGATTCTTGAACAACATTTGATCAATCATGACTATATTCCCATTGAATGGAAAGCATACAACATGAAATAGGGAAGAAGCTACGGCTTGCATACTGTACATCCAATTCCTACATAGCAATAGATTGTAGTCAAGGGGTGCATCAACCACATTGACCTCTATCACAACGGTCTTCTCTCCCAAACAAACCTTAAGGGAAGGAAGAATCCCGTGCGGCCTAAATGATCTCCCATCGAACATTGTTAACATGGTCATGGACTTAGACAATTCAGGGGAACCTAAACCCTTCCAACATGATAAATACATCATAGAAGCAGCAGTGCCTTCATCAATCATAGTGCGCTTGACGGTCATATTTATACATTCTACGTGAATCAAAAGAGACACATAGTAAGGCAAGTGAGGCTGAAGTCCTACGGTTTCAAATTTAATCATGGAGGAAGAATTATCATCATTCACACCAAGGGCAAAAATAAAAGGCTTCCTTTGTGAAGGACAGCTCTGAGGCACTTCCAGTGCAGACATTGCACAAGGAGTATGGCCCAAATCCTCGACAACAGAATAGTTCTGGGTGGCTCAGGAATTAGGATTGTGTCCTGAATGCTTAAGGATTCTCTTAGGAATGCGAGGTGTAGCTTCAGTTTTATCCATAGGTTTTTCAATATGCAAAGGAGTCCCTGGTGGATCAGGCTCCTTTCCTAGGTTGGGTTGTGACGAACCATAGTCCTTCGCATGGGTCACAACTTTCACAGCACGTACCATGTTAATGAAACCATGACCACTACCCTCTAGTGGATCTTGATCACCACCAGACTGATCATGGGTCCTCTATTTCATATTTTGATTGTGAGGTAAAGGGTTAGTCAGCACAGCTGGGCCCTGTGCCAAGAATCTTGAGGATTCATCAATACAAGGGCAGAAGTAAGTGAGGTGATCGTCCTTACACAACTTGTAAGGAAATTTAACCTTATGTTTAGCTTGCTTGTCCCCCCCAGCATCACGTACATTCTTTCCATTATTATTACCATTTTCATTCCTATTCCCACCCTTGTGATTATTCTTACCCTTCTTTTTATTCCATCCGGGCTGCTGGTTACCCTTCTGGTCTGACGATTACACGAAAAGCACACTATCCATTTGGGTGGCTTGTCCTGAACGAGATTGGTTGACTGACATTTGACTAACTTGTTTTGCAAAAGAATCCATACATTTAGCACTCACACAACCAACAATGCCATCGACATGTGGTCCAGGTTTAAATTTGGGGTCGAAACTAGAACGCGGAGCATTGGGAATGATCTCATATAACAAACCAGACTGAGCATAAATCAAATCTAGTTTCTGTGCCCTAAAAATGGCTTGTTCCTCATTTTGCACTACGGATGTAGAAATATCCTTCTCTATATACGACAATAACGACTTAAGGAACCATTCGAGGAGGAATTCTGGTGGTATAAAGGCTTTAATTAACCTCTTCCGCCTACGCCACTCTTGGATATGATCCAAGATATGTGTGGCTTTATCCTGCCAAAATGTCGACAAGAGTTCAGTACCAATGTCATAATGCACCGGTAGCTGGAAGTGGTTAACAAAAGTCATCACTAGGTCATCGAACAAAGCAAATACCCCACTAGGTAGCTCTATGTACCATTTCATGATAGGCCCTGCAAGGGTGTGTTAAAATAGCCTTAAACAGATTGAGTCTTGATGTAAGGAATTCGAAGAGCACCATAGGTGAAAGGTAGTGACATGTTCACTTAGATCCTCTCCTGGTTTGCCTTCGAATTTGGGTATGTCCGAGGGAAGCTTAGTAGGGATAGACAACCAAGCTAGGTCATGAGCTACAGGATCATTCGTCAATCTCAACAAGTCAGGAAGATTCATCGTTGCAAGGAAAGGGAGCCTAGGATGATTAGGTCAATGAACCGCTCCCTAATAGTTGTGATTCACATAGGTCTGATTACCATAACCACCATGGCCTTGGCCATAGTGCCCTCCTCCTATTTGACCTGTATAGGGTGGCATGGAAGCACCATAGTGTGGTGTACCTTGACTATTCAGAGCTACAAAGCTATAATTTGGAGAGTAAGCGGGTTGTTGATACTCGCACCCATAAGGTGAAGAACCCTGTCCATACTGTGTCCCATAATAAGGTCCACAAGTCATTGCATGCAATGTCCCATGAGACACTCTGTAAGTAGGAATATGCGCTCCAAAAGTAGGAATATGACCTCTCGGAATATGAACATGACCTCCCAAAGCAATGGGTGGTGCATGAAACTGAGACATAAATGGTCTAGTAACCATAGTATGGACCTGACTCGTAGCAACGTTCCGGCCCGAAGGACCATGTGAATGAGGTGGAGGGTGAACATTCAAAGAACTAGGGACAGAGGATGAAGGGACCTATGTAATTATGTACTTGTTATTCCCTATCATCACTCATCTCGGATCTGGTATCCTAATAGGATCACTAACACTAGACCTAGGAGGAATATGTGATGTGGCTTCCACCGCCGGGATGGAAGGTGCAATGTGACTTGTGCTCCCAAACCTCTCCACATGGTAAGGAATGAGAGTGCCCCCCGGCATAGTGTTAAGCTCGAACTCAGATTCGACATGGAATGCCAAATCATGTGTGGGAAAACCAAACATACCATAACTACCATAACTGGTGCTTGCGGGTTCAAAATGAGTCTCATCATCCTTCAACATTCCATACCAACAATGCGTCAATGGGGAATCAACCTTAGAGTAAGTAGGTCTATCATGAAAAGTTCCTATCTCGGGAATCACAGGACCTAACTCAGTTAGAATAGGTGAAGGATCATAGTTAGGAGTAAAATCCCCATCTTCCACATGAATGTGAGAAGGTGGTTTAGGAATACCTTCTATATGGTCTGCCATGGTGTGTGAATCAATGTGCAAAGTAGTCCACCTAGACTGTCTATTTCTCTCTTCCAAGGGAGGAGGAGATGTAGAAGGTGAAAGTCTTGCTAAATGATGAGAACGGCGAGGAGCCGCACCCAAATCCACAATGACTCAAAAAATATAAAAGACTCTCTATCTACGCAAACCCTAGGCAAGCTAACATGCACAGAGCAATCACTAATAAAATCTAAAGCCAAATACAAGCAATCAAGGGTAGGATAAGTGAGCTCCTGAATGAAGCAGGTATGTATCACCTAGGAGAGGCTTGAGACTCCCATACAAAACAAGTAGAGGTACCTTACCAATTATTGTGGCCCTCATCTTCAACGCTTAAAGTGACTGTGTTGTCCGACCCCAACCTAACCGAGACACCCGTAGAATAACCCCTGTAAAGTACCCCCTCAATATCCTAGGTAAGGCCACTAAAGTCACCTCAATATAATCAATATTTAGGAGGACAGTCGTAGGCAGGATTGACCGTATGGGCAGGGTAGCAAAGCCCAAAACTCTCAAAAGAGCCCCTAGATATGAATACAATCCTGGAAATATCTCCGGTGCTACTCAGTTATGACTAGGGGTCATCCCAATCAATAACCGCTCACACTGCCTCGTGCTTAACTCCTTTTTGAGAGGAGATCCTAAGAAACACTAGTTATACCAAGGAATTTCACACACTCTCCTGGACAGACACATACATGTTGTTGTTTAGTGGTCTTGGAGAATTTACTCACAATGAACTATTCCAACACCCTAAAACCTAATCTTGTTGGTGAACCCTATCAAATAAAATAGTGTAGTTCATTTTAATTAAGTGTTGATTTTAATTAGCTTTATTACTCAAAATAGGTATATGGCCATGCAACTAATGGTGTTATGACATAACATGAAGTAAAATGCAAACCTAACAATCAATGCAAATGCATTGTGTCCATGAAAAATAGGGTATGCTACTACGTGAAATGCACAATTTTCTTCAAATGATAAATGCAAGCTTTCCTATATGAAATCCTGACAATACTCCAAAGCAAATCTAATGCAAGTACTATGCAAAATTCAAGATGTAATGCATGATGATAAGAAAATATTTTTGGATTTTTTGAAATAAAAATGAGATATAAAAGCAAAAGAATGATTCTACAACCCCCAGAATCTGTAAGCACACTCAAGAACCACTCAAGCAAAGTACTAAGGTAAAAGAAATCTAATGCACTAATCCCAAAACAAAAAATCGAAAATGCAATGACAAGAACATTCTTCAAAAATGAAATTTACCCTAAAAAAAACATCTCTAGCCAAAAATAGAGGTGTATATAGACTCTAGCAGTACCAAAGGAGACTCAGCAATTATCAAAATTCACCCAGAAACCATCCAACTTCCTCCAGAAGGAAAAACTAAGGGCATACACTTCTGTTCGTAGTAAACCCGCGTGTGTATGTGGAAATATCAATGAAACCCATGTATATACACGACTGTGAGTTAAAAACTCACGTACAGGAAGAAAGGTGCATAAAAATAAAGGAAAACAGACAATCTAAGACAAAATTCACACCAATCAGACACTACCAGGAAAACATACCCCCAGACTTGACACAAAAACAAGAGAAAAATAGCAATTCATAGTCATTAAATGCCGATAGAAAAACGCCAAAGGAAAACTACTAGGAAATCCCCAGTGGAGTCACTAATTCTGTTACAGAGAGAAATTCCTATGGCTTGGGGTACTACAATAGACATCTTGACTCCAGAAATCAATCCTTTCCAATATGCAATAGAAATTAAGTATCTAACACTAAAGGATCATACCTCGTACCTTATTCAGGACGGTTGAAGTAGATCCCCGTTGAGCTTTCCAACTTCAGCTTGAATTGATAGATTACTTCCTCAACAACAAGTAAACAAGACAATCATACTATATATATATATTGGTGTTAGATCTATTCTAGCATACATAATAAACAATGTATAAGCATTTGAAATCACCCATGGATGAAATATTCATTCAAATATACATTATTTGACAGGAAAAGATATTTCTATTAATATAAAATCAGATATTAGAATGGATACAACCTCTGTAGGCATGTCTGCAAATCAGAGAAACTGAATCCCCCACTTGGGCCTCCACCACCTCAATCCTCCATCTCTCGATAGCAAGCTCACAAGAAAAAGGAAAGATTGGGATGAACACAAAAGTGCTCCAAGGGACAAAGGGATGCAGACTCAAGCACAAGTTCTGGCAACAATGGACTATAGTTTCTTTGCTCTCAATTCTCTCATATGCCTTCAGTGTACCAAATATTTCCTTATATAGATCTTCAAAGGGGTAATTAAAGGTCGAATGCGAGCGATCTTAAGGCATGGGGAAGGCCAGGAGTCAAGTGAGTCGGATCCATGTCAAGGAAAACTACAAAAGATTTGGATTATGCACACATCTCATTGTACGTGGTTTTAGAGGTCAAACCCATGTATATACATGATTAGGGGTTTAAAAGTCATGTGTATTAATTTTTACATGTTTTTTGGGATGGTCAAGGAAACATTAAAGGACAAAAAATGGTCCAAAGGGTCTAAGGAGTCTGCAGAGGGATAGGGGAAGGCCATACAAGTGTGATTCAATTGGAGTGGTAAAATAAGCTATAACAGATTGACAACATATTCGATGGCTACATCACTAAGTTTACGTTTGACATAGTTAAATCTAACAGCGACGCAGACATGGAGTTCTTCAAAGGACCAAGAGGTAGGTTTATGTTATCATTGCAACTTTCAATTAAGATCCTCATCTATGAAAAAGGCATACTGAAGATGAAATTCGATGAGTAGAGACCTGGTGTGTGGATGTTGTGTGTACCGCAGAGACAAGGGGGTGCATGTAATGATACAGGGTTGATGGATGGGAGTTACTATGAGACTATGAGGGAAGCTGAGGAAGGAAGTGGTCTTCTATGAAGTGGAGTAAGGTTTGGACAAGAGAAGAGGCATAGGACAGGAGAGAGTCCTATTGCAATTGAAATAAGTTTCTAAGAGAGAAGATCACGAGGAATGAAGTGACCCTAAAATGATGAAGGAGATGACCAGGATACGCCTGATCCTGAAGGAATATCAAACACCAGCAACAACATACCCACACCTCCATGCACTACACCGTACTTGGGAAGAAACACAATTTCAACACCATGTTTTTCGACATGTCAATAATACTAATAGTAGTGGATCAAAAACTGTAGGAAGAAGACCCAGGATGGTGGGTGATGATGTAAATTTACCTTCGTTTTATGGGAACGGGACTAAGGATCCCAAGCAATAATGGTTTTTTTGTGAATCAGTTTGGACTGTAGAGAAAGATCAGGATGATGATGTTAAGAAGGGCTAGTTGACAATGGCCCTTCGATTTCATGCATTGGATTGGTATATGAGATTTGTACAATTTTCCATGGGGACTCTAGTGAAGACTCTAGATGGAATAAGAAAAATATTGATCAAAGAGTTGAGAGAGATGAAATATAAGGCACAATACATCATGGAGTTAAAATATATTAAGCAATATCCAAATGAAACGGTGGACTTTGATCATCAATTCAAGACTCTGACAAAGAGAGTATTCTTTAACATGAGTGATGTTCAACATAAGGAATGGGTCATTACAACATTGGTAGCACATATTAGAATTCCTTTGATGCAACAAAATATTGCGACATGGAGCGAGGCTCTAGAGATCGCAATGAAATTGGAAGCTTCACCCATTGGTGAGACTGAGGTTGGTATGAATCATATTCAAACACAACTAGCAAATGTGACACTCTAGTTGCAAGATATCGATAATGGAAGAGATCGTCACAAAGAGGTTTTGTGTACTCAATGTCGAGAGGAGGGAAATCATAAGGATTAGTGCCCATATTTTTGAAACTACCTTCTAACGAGAGCTGCCAACCCATTGATTCATGGAGGCATGCCATGGTGCCACATATGCTAGGTATATAGGAATCAACATGAAGATTGGATGTATATGCACAAGATGGTCAGGAAACTGACGAATTTGTATTGCACATTCTGTCGATCTGTTGGGAATGAGGATAAGGAATGTCAAGCATATGATTTTCTATAAGAGAGTATGATGGATGCAATGTACTATGTAAAGGGAGAAGAGCATCAAACAATATAGGCACAATAGAATTTGCAGGTGGTACAATCCCCACCCCAACCACATTTTGTACCACAGATGTTAGAATAATCAACCCATAGTTAGCTACCTCAGACATTAATTTAATCATTTTTGTCTTATTTTCCTAGTTTCATGATTCAACCTTATGCAAGTTGTCATTTGCCTATCCATAGTGGGAAAACTTTCCTATTTTGACTCATGTAGCACTTGGGAAACCTCAAGGAATCATTTTTGCTTTATTCCTGGCCTCCTAGGCTCCCTTCTGCTTTTTCTGCTTTATTTCCTGCTTTTTCAGTGCTTTAAGGCAATTGGGAAAGTTTGACTAGGTGAGGTTAACTAGTTTTTTGTCCTCCACATCCTCCACTATTTTATCCTATGAAAAGCATGTATTATTTGTCCTTCCATCAACTTTTGGGTTGCCTAAGTTCTTTTTCCAATTCGTGAGCTCCTGAACTGATTTGGAAACTACTTTATGCACCTATGGGGGAATTACTTAATTTTAGTAAGCCTGCTTTTGACTAGATTCGAATTGCCTCCTCATGCATTTGAATCCCTTATGTAATTATTTATTGAAGCAACCTATCATGTTACAGGGTTTTCTATTGTACACTTATTCAATACAGTTTAGTGTTCAGCTCCATATTCAGTCTCTTTTGTGAGTGATTTTGCATGTACAATTGATAATTGTTGTGAGTGTAATTGTTCTATCACTGGGTTCAATTTCCACATGGTATTAGAGCCATTGTAGATTGATTTCTCTCCTTCAAGTTTGTTTTGCAGGTTCAACATCAGTGACTGGGAGCCTTCTACTGACAGCCGGGACAATTTTTGAGCTATGGATCAATCTCAGAAGATCATCTTGACTCCCTTCAACATCTTTGAATGGGAAGCAGAGATGGAGATACTGTTGAGAGTGAAAGGCCTCTACATGGTGACTATGGAAACCGAAGTAGAGCCTAATGCAGCTGTAGAGAAGATAAAATGGCACAACAGGAGGGATGAGGCCTATGGTCTCTTGTGTCTGAGTATTTCTAGAGACCTCCTTTTCCATCTTGATGGATTGACATCACCGAATGAAGTATGGGAGAATCTTGTTGATATTTTTGGAAAGACAGATGAGATGAGGGGACATCAAATTGAAAATGAACTGATCTCCCTGAGTCCAAATAGCGTTGAATCCCTGCAACTCTATTTATCCAAGTTCAAAGCACTTGTTTTGCAACTAAAACAATGTGGGATTGAAAAGAAGGATGATCAACTGGTATTGGCCATACTCTCAAAGCTTGGCCCTGACTATTTAGTGTTTGTTTCAACCTTTTATTCCACAAAGTTGACAGCTCGAACCTAGAAGATGCCTAGCCTTGCAGATTTCATGGAATATCTCACACAAGAACAAGACAAACTGGTGATGATGGGCACCATCAAACCATCCAAAGACCAAGCTCTGGTTGCTGGAGATTCGAGGGTGGATTCAAAAATAAAAAAGAAAGCTAAAAATCCACCTGAGCAAAAGAGAGACAAGAACAAGTCTCCGAAGGAGCCACAAGGTTCCAAGAAGAACTACTAGAAGAAGAAGAATAAAGGAGAAATGAGCAAGTGCGCATACTGCAATAAGGGAAATCACACTGAAAGCTCCTGTATGAAAAAGCAAATAGACATGCTGACCTAACTCCTAGAGAAGAATGACATCTCCCTTCCAGATAGCTCAAAGAAGAGAGAAGGAGGATCAAGTTCAGAAGACAGAGAGAGAGAGTTCATGCATTGGTTGCTAGCACATCAAGCTCACCTAGTTTCATCATTGATTCTGGATCTTCAAGACATATTATTTCGACCAAGATGGCATTCTCCTCACTTGACATGTCGAAAGGTCCACCAATAGTACTGGGAGATGACTCTCTCACTGAAATTTTGGGCAAATGGAGGATTGATCTTGATCATGGTCAGTTCAGCAATGTGTTGTATGTTCTTGGTCTTGCCTCCAACCTCTTATCAGTGTATCAGATGACTCACACTGGGTCTCCAAAGAAGGTCATATTCTCCCCTGATGAAGTTGAGATAACAGAGATCTCAAGTGGTAAAATCATTGCAAAAGGAGTTGCAAATCATACTCAGAAGGTATACATGTTCTCACACTTCCTACCCTACTCAAACCCCTCTACTCTTCTGATTCATGCTAATGAAGCAAGCAAGATTTGGCATGAAAGATTTGGCCACCTAAATTACAAGTGTCTTTCTGATCTTAGTGAAAAAGAGATGGTCATAGGGTTACCAAATATAAAATTTTCCAAAGGAGTTTGCCAAGGTTGTATCCTAGGAAAACACCCAAAGCATAAATTTGAGAGAGCTAGTCATGAGAGAACCTCTGCACCCCTCTAGTTGATCCACAGTGATGTTGCTAGCCCATTCCCTCATATTTCCATGAGTTAGGCCAAATATGCATTGAATTTCATAGATGACTTTTCTAGGTATTGCTGGGTTTACTTCCTGAAACACAAGTCTGAAGTTTTTGGCCTCTTCAAAGTCTTTAAGGCTTTGGTTGAAAACCAGTCTGGGAGGAAACTCAAGGTCCTCAGATCTGAAAATGGTGGTGAGTATGTCAAGTCTGAGTTTATTCAATATTGTGCAGATGTAAGTATTCAGATGCAGCATTCTATCCCTTACACACCACAGCAAAATGGTGTTGCTGAGAGGAAGAATAGATCACTGAAGGAGATGGCAACATGCATGATGGAGGCCAAAACTTTGCCACCAAAGTACTAGGACGAAGATATCAACTGTGCAGCCTATATCTAGAATAGGGTGCCTCATAAATAGCTTGATGGTATGACTCCTTTCGAAGCATGGAGTGGGCACAAGCCAGATGTGACCCATTTCAGGATTTTTGGCTCAAGGGCTTGGGCTAGAATTCCAACAGAGAAGAGAAAGGCTTTGCAGCCCCAAAGCCAAGAGTGCCTATTTGTTGGGTACTATGAAGATTCAAAAGGGTACAAGCTAATAAATTTGAGCACAAACAAATCCTTCATCAAAAGGTGTGTTCAGTTTCAAGAAGAACCCCTAGCAGCAGTGGAAGTTGGAGAAGTCTCTTCACCACCAGATCCTCTGAAAGTAAGTGAAGAGTTTGTTGAACATGATTATTCTAATATGTATGATAGTGATGAGTTTATTGTATATCCTAACATCCCTACAAGGCCAAATGGGCAGCCAAGACCATTCATGCAGCAGGAGAGCTAGCTGGGAATCCCAATGACCCTATGAGGACTAGATCTCAATTTGAGAGTGCTCTGTGCATGAAGGATCCTATGTTTGATGAGAAATTATTTCTGATGGTGGAATCATATCCTCATACATATGTATATGCAGCAGGAGATCCAAGATGGCAAGCATCCATGAAGGAGGAGTTCAGCTCACTCCAGAAGAGCTACACATGGGAGCTAGTGGATCTTCCCCCAGGGAGGAAGCTAGTTCAGTGTAAGTGGGTGTATAAGACCAAATTTTCTGCTGATGGTTCACCTATAAAGTACAAGGGAATATTGGTAGCCAAGGGCGACTCACAGGTTCATGGCATAGATTATAATGAGACCTTTTCACCAATGGCAAAGATGGACTCCATCAAGCTAGCCTTAGCCATCGCAGCTTCAAAGTAATGGTAGGTACATCACATGGATGTAAAGTGTGCCTTACTAAATGGAGATATCACTAAAGAGATATACATGCAGAAGCCTCGATGATTTGCTACTAACCCATCTCTTGTGTGCAGGTTGAGGAAGTCATTGTATGGGCTAAAGCAAGCCCCCAGGGCTTGGTATGCCAAGATTGATAGCTTCTTGCTATCACTAAATTTTGTTCGGTACAAATAAGATCCAAATGTATATTTGAAGTTAATTAATAGTTCATTAATGATCATTGTGTTATATGTTGATGAAATTCTCATTACAGGAATCTCAAATGATGATATTGCTTCCTTGAAGGGTGCAATGAACCAAGCCTTCTCCATGACAGATTTGGGGCTCTTAAGCCAATTCTTGGGGCTTGAGAATGCACAAACCAAAGCTGGAATCAAGGTGCGCCAGTCCAAGTATGCCTTGTATTTTCTGAACAAATTCAAAATGAAGGATTGCAAACCAAGAAAGACTCCTTTCCTTTCAGGAGTGAAGCTGGAAGAAGCTGATTCTTCACCTATGGTAAACAATACATTGTATAGGAAATTGATTGGAAGTTTGTTGTATCTTACACATACTAGACCTGATATTTCTTATGCAGTAAGTGTGGCTTCTAGATACATGGATCAGCCTCATGAGATCCATTGGAAAGCAGCCAAAAGGATCCTTAACTTTGTTCAGGGAACAAGGACACATGGGATCTTCTATAAAGCAAAATCTGATCTTGATTTGATTGGGTTTACTGACAGTGATTGGGCAGGTGATACCATAGATAGAAATTCCACATCAATATATGTTTTCATGCTTGCAGAAGGGACAATCAGCTGGTCAAGCAAGAAACAGAGTGCCATTGCATTCTCATCTACAAAAGCAGAGTATAGAGGAGTTGTAAATGCAGCAACTCAATGTTTATGGTTGCAGGGGTTACTTGGAGAGTGTGGCTTTGAATCAGAGTAATCAACTACCATCTACTATGATAACTAGAGTACCATTTGAATCTGCAATGATCCAATTCAGAAGCAGTGAACCAAACACATTGAGATCCATATGCACTACATCAGAGAGCTTGTGCATGATGGTACCATTCACCTACTCTTATGTTCATCTTCAGAACAAGTAGCTGATATCTTCACCAAATAATTTTGTGAGAAGACCTTCAGCAATCTCAAATCACTACTGGGGATTGTTGATCATTCTGTGAAGCATGAGTGAAGACAAGATTTCCAAATTTTGTTTTACAGTCCATGTTTAAGGGAGGATTTTTCCATGTGGCTTTTGCCTCTTTCCTTGTTTAAATGGACATGCAGTATGTAAAGGGTGACTAAGCCTTGTTTATAGGCCCTATAATTTTCTGATATATTACTCATAAGTTAGGCTTAAGGGGGGGTTTTAGAATAATCAACCCATAGTTAGCTACGTTATACATTAAATTAATCATTTTTGTCTTATTTTCCTAGTTTCATGATTCCACCTTATGCAAGTTGTCATTTGCCTATCCATAGTGGTCAAAATTGCCTATTTTGACTCATGTAGTGCTTGGGAAACCTCGAGGAATCAATTCTACTTTATTTCTAGCCTCCTAGGCGCCCTTCTTCTTTTTTTGCTTTATTGCCTGCTTTTTCAGTGCTTTAAGGCAATTGGGAAAGTTTGACTAGGTGAGGTTAACTAGTTTTTTGTACTCCACATCCTCCACTCTTTTGTCCTATGAAAAGCATGTATGAGTTGTCCTTCCATCACCTTTTAGCTTGCCTAAGTGCTTTTTCCAATTCATGAGCTCCTTAGCTGATTTGGAAACTACTTTATGCACCTATGGGGGAATTGCTTAATTTTAGTAAGCTTGCTTTTGAATAGATTCGAATTGCCTCCTCATGCATTCGAATCCCTTATGTAATTATTTAATGTAGCAACCTATCATGTTACAGGGTTGGCTATTGTACACTTATTCAATACATTTTAGTGTTCAGCTCCATATTCAGTCTCTTTTGTGAGTGATTTTGCATGTACAATTGATAATTGTTGTGAGTGTAATTGTTCTATCACTGGGTTCAATTTCCACAACAGTCGCAACCACAATCATAGTTTTCTCTACAACATCCATAATACAATTAGATGCAGTATGCCCCATAGCAATCATAGTATACTTAGCCATAGTATACTCAACCACAATAGTATATCTAACAACAACAAAATCTCCCACAGCAACAACAATTCAATCAATCGTAGCATCAGCAACAAGTAGGATTTCGCGGTTGATTTCAAGGAGGATGAGGTGGAGAATTTGGTTGAAGAGGAGGATGAGGTTGTGAACCTATACAATGTTATAATTGTGGAGTAATAGGACATTATCAGAGATATTTCTTGACTTTGTAAGCACAACGTACTTATTGTATCGATGTTGATCACACTGTTGAGAAATTTTTGCAGTTGATCACCAAGTGGCAAGCAAGGAACATTCCATAGTTGCAGAACTAGAATTAGAATCAGAACCAGAACCAAAATTAGATTCAGAATCAAAACCAAAATGAAAATTAGAATACGAACCAACCAGTGAATCTGATACTGAATCCGAATCAAGGACCAACAGTTCTGAATATCTCAGCAGAACCCAGAATGCAAGATGTTGATGTTGCTATCATTACTCGCGGGGGTGTGATGGCCGAGGATGATAGGCCATTTCCACAAATTTGGCTAGCTATAAAGAGGAAGGTACAGTTCTATGTCGATGTTGAGAGAGACACATTATTTGAAGCACATTATGTGATAAAAAGAGATTTGGGTAATTTTCCTGTTTATGAAATGCCACCTTCTTTTGATTCAACCCTGGTATTAGGACTATCACGACAGCATGGTACCTTGCATAACTTATTTGAAAGTTGATTATCACTAGAAAAATATACCGATGTGCTCATGAATATTGTGAATCTATTGCATCGACCAGAGAAGGGTGGAAGGAGTCCACAGTGAACTATTTGTACAAGAAAAAGACAAGAAAAAAGATGAGAATGAATATTCAGATTGGGGATTACGAGGTATATTCAGACATTTTGGATCTAGGCTTAGAAAATAAACATTATAACAAAGAAAACATGGGAAAATATGGGGAAACCATAGTTGTTTTGACCCCCTATGTAGCTGCGATTGGTTAACCAGGCAAGAGTAACACCTATTGGGCAAGTTCCATGTCTCGCAGTGGAAGTTGAAGGGATGAAAGCTTATGAAAATTTTGATGTTATTGAAGTTATTAATGGTAGAGGAACCTATCTTGTACTACTGGGGATTATATGGATGAATAAAATCTTAGCGATGATTAATTTCAAGAAGCATGTGATGACCTTTGAAAACCACGACATTAGATTCATATCTCCGATGGACCCAAATAAAGGAAGACGCATTATGTTGAACCAATTAAGGATCAAGTTTCTGGAGGATGGGATCATGCATATAACATCTCAAAGGATTACATCCATCTAAATTTTGATGGAGATCTAGGTTGGCGTAGCTTCAGCTATGCATATTCAAACCCTAATGATGCTCTAGAGAACAAGCATAATCGAATGCATGAGGTGTCAATTCAAAAGTGTGGCCTGATTACTCAGTCGTTGTACTGAGTCACAACAGAGAATGTTGAATTTCTCATATATGAAGGACTGCCTGAGTTCTCTAAGTTTCTAGTTGAATTTGAAAAAAAGCTGTCAGAACCACAACGATTGTTGGTGTTGGATGAATCATTGAAGGATACTCCAAAATGTTGGTGGGAGACCCATAAGAAGTTGATCACTGGGTGGTCTTAGTGTCACAAGTTGATGGAAGTTTACTTTAGTGAAGCAAAAAATCATCAAGTTGATAGCTATGATGGGGGTAATGGTCCCGGTGGGCATCCGATCGCATGTCAGACCATGTGGCTTTCATGACCCAAGGACGAGTGGGTACACTCCTCTATACATGTGTTGGATGAAATTCCATGGAAATGGTATGTGACAGCTGAGTTGTGCAGATAAATTATGACCTAGGAAGAGTTGTCGAACCATTTCAGTCATACATTTATTTTTGCAGATGCATACCCAACCATTCATAGTGTGTCAGGGAACACATGGTACTCCCAAAGGAACGAACACCAAGAGCAACCACTTTACACAAATGAATCATAGATCAATACACCAATGTTTGTCATGTGGTTAAAACCCTTGAGAGGGAAACAATCCATGGCCCCATCCAAATAGCTACTTGGAGCAATTTATTATGAAAAATAAAGAAAGTTACATGATATTCTTATAATCGATCAACTAGCCAAGGACTCTCTATGCTATTTAAATAGAGATCATAGACCAATTGGGTGTTAAGCCATGGATCAATGGTAGGTATGCTCTAAGAGAAGTTGAACCGTCAAATCACTCTATGTCTAGAACATATCGTGACTGTTGGATTAAAATATTTACAAATGCATACTAAAGAAACACACTTTTACCTAACGGATATATTACACAAGTTGATATTAACTAACTCCTAAGTGTCTAAATATCCTAACATCCCCCCTTAAGAACAACATGGGATAGGATTGAAGGATTTACAAAAGTGACACTATTAGGAGAAGGAAGGAGGCATTAGAGCCTATCCCCCCTTAAGGACAAATTCCTAAACTCCTAACATAGACCTAAGTTTAGAAAACTTCGCTTTTGTAAGAGACTTGGTGAAGATGTCTACAACTTGATCATCTGTAGGGAAATAGAGCATTTCAAGAACACGGTCATGAACAAGATTTCTGATGAAGTGCATGTGTAGCTCAATGTGTTTGCTGCATTGATGTAGAACTGGATCTTTGGCAAGATTGATGGCACTCTGATTGTCACACCAAAGTGGAGTAGGCTGCTACTGCTCGAATCCAAACTCTAAAAGGATCTGTCGAAGCCATAAAGATTCCTGGATGGCATTAACTGCTGCTCGATATTCTACTTTTGCTGAAGAAAGAGCAAGATCTTGTTGTTTCTTACAAGCCCAAGTGACAGGTATAGATCCCAGACTAAAAACATAACCTGCAGTAGACTTTCGATCATCAGGATTGCCGACCCAATCTGAATCAGTGAAACCAACCAAAAAAGGTTTCCCCCCTCTACTGCAATGAATCCCAAACTGAATTGTACCTTGAATATATTGAAGTATTCTTTTTACTACTTTCCAGTGAATTTCATGAGGAGTTTGATATAACGGGAAACATGACCAATGGCAAAGGAAAGGTTAGGATGGGAATGAGTCAAGTATAAAAGGATATCAACAATCTGACAATACAAGGTGGCATCTACTTTAGGGGAAGTACAAGCAGCAGAAAGTTTGACTCTATACTGGAAGGGAGAAGGGGCTGGTTTACAATATTCCACGTGGAAGTGACAAAGTAGGTCACAAGCATACTTAGACTAGGAATATAAGATTCCTTATTTGGTTTGTAAGACTTGGAGACTAAGAAAATAATGCAAATGTCCTAAGTCTGACATTTCAAAATTTTTCTTAAGACTGGATTTCACATGGGTTATAAGTTTAGGGTCACTTCCAGTAAGAATAAGATCATCAACATAAAGAACAAGTATGATGAGATGGTTTTCTACTTTCTTGGTATAGACTTGGGGTCAGAATGGCATCTAGAAAAACTAGTGTCAAGGAGAAAGCTATCCATTTTGGCATACCAAGCTCTAGGATGTTTCTTAAGGCCATATAAGGATTTCTTAAGGAGACAGACAAGGATAGAGTTATCCTGAACATATCCAGGAGGTTGTTCCATGTAAATTTCCTCCTTTAAATCACCATGTAAAAAGGCAGGCTTGAAATCCATTTGATGGACTTCCCAGTTATGTAAGGATGCAAGGGAAAGAATAAGGCGTATGGAGTTCATTTTTTCTACAGGGGTAAAGGTTTCATTGTAGTCAATCCCTTCAACTTGGGAAAAACCTTTGGCAACTAACCTTGCCTTAAGTCTTTCAACACTTCCATTTGATGAATACTTAGTTCTGTAGATCCATTTACATCTGAAAAGTTTTCTTCCTTTCGGAATAGGAACAAGATCCCAAGTATCGTTCACCATTAAGGAACGATATTCTTCATCCATAGCTGCATCCCAATCTGGATTTCCTGAAGCTTCTACAAAAGTTTCTCGATCATGATTCTAGGAAACTTGAGCCAAAAGAAAAGGGGCTCTCTAAAACTAAGAATGTGTTCGACGTTGATCTCTAGGATCACCGGCAAGATCACTAGCTGCTTCACATGTTGAACGGACCCATTGAGGAGGCATTGGAGCTGGTGCAATTGGAGGAACATGAGCAGGTAGAGGTGGATTTTTGTCCTCACCGTCATCATCAGAAATTGGAGTTGGAAACCTATCAAGGAAGCTGGAAGAAGAAGAAGAAGAAGACACAATCATCGAATTAGGCTCGCAAGCCAAAGATGGCATACCCACCAAGTTAGGCTTGCAGATCAAGAGATTTTCATCAAATTTAACATCTTTTATAATGATTATATCATGATAATTTGGTTTAAGAATACTATAACCTTTTACATCTTCAGAATATCCAACAAATATGCAATTTTCACTTTTAGGCTACAATTCTTTCTGTTTTTCATCCGGAATGTGAGCCCGTGCTTCACAACCAAACACACGAAAGTGACTTACATTTGGTTTAATTTTAATCCATGCTTCTTTCGATGTTATACCTTGTAAAACATTAGTGGGTGTGCGATTAACTATGTAATTTGCACAATTTATGGCCTCATCCCAATATTGAAGGCTTAGTCTCTTAGATTGGATCATACAATTAGCCATTTCTTTTAAGTGTGGTTCTTCCGTTTAGCTACACCATTTTGTTGTGGTGTATATGGAATAGTGTGCTGTTGTTGGATTCCTTGTTTAGTGCAAAAAGTAATGAAATTTTTGTTAACATATTCTCTTCCATTGTCAGATCTTAACTTAAAAATTTGATGACCAGATTGTTTCTCAACAAGGGCCTTGTAGGCCAAGAACATGTTAAATGCTTCACTCTTAAGTTTTAGGAAGTAAACCAAAGTGAGTCTAGAGTAGTCATCAATGATAGTTAAGAAATATTTGAAACCAGAAAAGGAAGTAGATGGAAGAGGGCCACACAAGTCACTATGCACAAGCTCCAAGGGAACCGAGGCATGCCAAGAGGCATGATTGTCAAAACTGCCCTGATGATGTTTTTCGAGTACACAATCGGAACAAACACCATCCTTGCAAGATACCAACAAAAGACCAGTCACCATATTGTCTTTACATAGTTGTTGCAATGAGCGATAATTTAAGTGACCAAATAGCTCATGCCAAAGTTTGCTCAAGCTATCACTATGAGCAACAAAAACTGAAGGAAAAGTTGATGACCCAAAGTTGTTAAATTTGTACAACCTGGTAGTATCATCAATAGTTCCAGTAGCAAGGACATTTTGAGGATTTTTAAAATCCTTGATTACAACTTGGTGAGGTGTAAATGTCACAGTTTTACCTTCACCTGAATGAGTAATTTGATAGACTGATAACAAATTGCAGGAAATTTTTGGAAAACATAGTACATCATTGAAATGACAATTTTATACTGGAACTATTCCAGATCCTACAACAATTAGAGATCTATCATCACCATGAAATATTTGTTTGGTTTTACATTCATGCATAGTAGAAAAGATGGCTTTATCCTTAGCCATATGATAAGATGCTCCAAAATCAACGAGCCATTCAATTGAAGTAGAAGAAGAAGATGCGGTATAAGAGTAACCAGAAGCACAAAGTGCATGTCCATGAGAGGTAGATTATGAAGATGAATCTAGGCTGATGTGGTGCTTCTTCATTGCTGCCTCCAAGGCTGCCATCTTCTTAAAACACTTATATTCATCATGATTATCTTTCCCACAAAAATTGCAATGACGCTCAGTCTTCTTTCATTTTTGCTTGGATCTTTTGTCATTTCTTAAAGAAGGAGTTGAATGAGAGGGTTTGGGACCCTTGTTGTTTGGCTTATTATTGCAAAAATTATGTTTCTTTGGAGGCTTAGACTTTTCTTTCTGTTGGGACAATAAGGATTTCCTAGATGTATCTGCATTGTTAATTATTCTAAGATGAATGAGCTTATCTTGCTCTCTAATTAAGGAATCACAAAAGGATTCAAGGCTAGTCTCTTGATAGCTAGTTGCAGTCAAGGATTCTTTCATGGAGTATAATGTAGATACAAAAACAGAATATGCAGGTCCATGTTTTGAAAGAATATGATAAATACATTGTTTGTATTCTTTCTTAATCTTGCATTCTGCACATAATAGTATAAGAGTTTTATACTTAGATAAATAGTCTTGAATGCATGAAAAATCATTTGGATTCAAGGAAATCAACTCATTCTCAAGTTGATGACCTCGAATTTCATTGTGTTTACCAAACACAGATTCCAACTTTCCCCAAGCTATCTTAGGTTTATTAATTCCAGATATGTGGAATCACAAATCAGTAGAGATTGACATCCCAATCAATCCATGAGCTTCATCACATATATTTTCCCATTTAATTTTCTTATCATCATCAATGGGTTCTGTTTCTTTCCTTGAGGTTATCCTGAAAAGTCCCCTACTTCGTAGAACATCCTCCATACGAGATTTCCATGAGAAATAGTTAGAACTTGTAAGTATAATATCCCAAGGGGCAGAAATACTATAAAATAATGGCTAAAAGAATAGAAAATAACTACCTAAATGCAAAGAGCTCGAAAAAATATGCGGTTTAAAAAAAAATGGCACTGAAAACTGATTCTGGATGATGAAGTTACGCTTGATCAAAGAAAATGTTAAAGATGTCCCCAATAGTGACGTGGCAGATTTTAACTTGACCAACTAAAAAAAAAAACCCCTCTTCCCAAGATCAACCTTTGACAATCACTTTACAATAAAGTTGCTTTGAAGTGAATCACTTTAAGAGAAGTGATGTTCACTTTTACAATATTGTGACTTTTAAATAGTGTGGCAATAAATTAGACTTAAGTGGCTCACTTTTCATTTTATTTTATTTATGTGAGATGCATTTTTACAGTAAAGTAACTTGAAAATAGAAATTGCATGCACTAAAAAGTAGCTTGATAAGACTTGAACTCAAGACTTATCAAGGAGTAAAGCAACTTTGGACCAAGTGGGCTAAGTTTAAAAGGTACGTAAAAGTATGGAAAGAGGAAGGGTTTTTTTTTTTTTTTTAACTCTTCTCTCTTGTTCTTCGTGCTTGCTTTCTTTTTCTGCAAATCACAAAAAAAAATGAAACACACAAAAAAAAAACTTTTTCCACACAATGGAGTTAGATCATGGTTAGCTTACCTAGAAATTCTATGTTTTCAAGTTTTCTCATTGTTTCTGATTGCCATGATCGCACAAGGTGCACAGCAAAGAACATACATAGCCGAGAAGACAAGAAAAAAAACTTTTCGTCACTGTTTCTGATTCGCCGCGATCGCGCAAGGTGCATGGAAAAGAGCATACGTAGCTAGGGAGAGCAATAGTCTGAGACAAAAACAAAAAATATCTAATAATAAAACTGATAAAATATGAGAGATTTAAAAAAAATAAAACAAATCCGTCACTGTAACATTATACCTTCAGATTTGCCGAAATGGGTGTTTCTGGAACAAACAAAAATGGTTTATAGTGAAAGAAAAATTGTCTCCAAATGGAAATGACACTCTGGACATAATGGAACAACTCCCATAGGCCACAAATGCATAGAAAATATAGAACCAGAAACCCTTTCAAAGTTTCGGCAACACTGGTTCCAGATCTTGATCAAAACTGAAAGCGACTCTTCATAAAACCTCTGATACCATGTCAGGGAACATAGGGTACTCCCAAAGGACTGAACACCAAGAGAATCCAATTTACATAAATGAATCACAAATCAATACACCAATTTTTGTCACGTGGTTAAAACCCTTGAGAGGGAAACAGTCCACAGCCCCATCCAAATAGCTACTTGGAGCAATTTATTATGCAGAAGAAAGAAATTTACATGTGTTTCTCATTATTGATCAACTAGCCAAGGACTCTCTATGCTCTTTAAATAGATATCATAGACCAATCAGGTGTTAAGCCATAGATCAATGGTTGGTATGATCTAAGAGAAGTTGAACCGTTGGATCACTCCATGTCTAGAACATATCATGACCATCAGATTAGAATATTTACAAACGCATACTAATGCATACTAAAGAAACACACTTTTACCTAACGAATATATTACACAAGTTGATCTTAACTAACTCCTAAGTGTCTAAATATCCTAACATAGTGCATTGCAACATATCCACGATTTTGTTATGAAGGTAGTACTAGTAGCATATCTGATGGATCCACATGCAACGCATATGATGCAGTCGATGATGGAGTGCTACAATGTGACAAAAGGATGTTGAAATGTGGCAACACCTGAGATATTGATGAATAAAATGAATCAACCATTAAAAATTTGGAAGGTCAAAATTGGGACAGAGGAGCAACTGAAGTTCGTGAATGTTGGGGACTACTGGGATGAAGAAACGATGGTGAATAACATTGATCTATT
This sequence comes from Pseudotsuga menziesii, assembly GCA_001517045.1. NCBI lineage: Eukaryota > Viridiplantae > Streptophyta > Pinopsida > Pinales > Pinaceae > Pseudotsuga > Pseudotsuga menziesii. The sequence continues at coordinate 347,699 of LPNX010374892.1, forward strand.
GCATGATTTCAAATATTTGTTTCCTACAAAGTTTTCTGAGATGAAGGGGATACTGAGAGATTTTGGAGAGATGGAGATCCAACTTAAACCAGATGCAAATCCTGTGAAGCAGTGACTGTGTCTCCTGAATCCACTATATAAGGAAAGGGTCAAAAGAGAGCTTGACAGAATGCTAGATGCTAGGATAATACAACCTGTTTGAAGAATTAGAGTGGATCATTCCCATGGTTGTGCAAGATAAGAATACAGGTAAGGTTTGGATTTGTGTTGACCTCAGAAAATTGAATGATGGGTGTCTACATGATCCATTTCTGACACCATTTACTGATGAGGTACTAGAAGGAGTTTGCAGTCAAGAGATCTATTCATTCACAGATGGATTTTCTAGCTATCACCAAATTAAGATTGCAAAAGAGGATCAATATAAGAACTTTTGTTACTGAATGGGGCTATTTTCAGTACACAGTGATGCCATTTGGACTGAAGAATGCACCTGCGATATTTTCCAGGATTGTTGTCATTACTTTCAAGGACGTTATTGAGAATTTGTTGGTAGTTTACATGGATGACTGGATGGTTTATGGATTAATTAGGGATCATCTGACAAACCCACCACTGATGCTAGAGTGATGTTCACAACATTAGATTGTGCTGAATTCAAAGAAGTGCATTTTCTGTGTGCCTTTTGGGATGTTGTTAGGGCATATTGTTTGCAAGGAAGGACTGCTGGTTGACCTAGCCAATATTACACTGATTTTGAGCTTTCCACCACCGACGAATGTGAAGAAACTTAAATAAACATTAGGTCATACATGCTACTATTGCAAGTTCATCATAGGTTATGTTGCGATCACAGCCCCTATATAGAGTTTACTAAAGAAGGATGCGTTGTTCGTATGGAGTCACGAGTGTCAAGGAATTTTTACACACTAAAGGCAAAGATGACTTCTACATTGATACTAGATTTTACTTATTAGAGGAAAGATTTCCATGTTCATGTTGATGCATTGTTAACCACGTTGGGAGTTATGCTGACACAACCATGTGAAGGTGATATTGATCACCCGATCACTTTCGCTAGTTAGAAGCTATCGTCAGTGAAGAAGAATTATACTACGAAAAAAAGGGAAGGATTAGCAATGGCATATGCACTACAAAAGTTTCAACACTACTTGTTTGGAGGTCACTTCAAGATGTTGACAAATCACTCTTATTTGAAATACTTGGTGAATGAGCCTGTATTGGGGGGGGGGGGAGATATGTCGGTGGTTTCTTGTCTTCCAAGAGTTTGATTTTGAGATCATTATGAAACCAGGTCACTTAAATGCAGGACCAAACCACTTATCACAAATTGAGATAGGTGAAGAACCAATGAACATTGAATATGGGTTACCAGATGCACAATTATTCAGAGTTTAGATGGTTGATGACTAATATGAGCAAATACTTCAATTTTTGGCAATGGGAACAACACTAGAAGGGATTAATACAAGTCAAAATAAGTAGTTGGTTATTCGAGCCATATATTTCAAGTTTATTTCTGAAGAAATATATAAGCTGGGACCAGATGAGGTCCTATGACGATGTGTCCTACCGCATGAACAGGGAAAGGTATTGGAACAAGCTCATGCAAGAGTTGCAGGTGGACACTACGGAGGTCACACTACTACTAGGAAGGTGCTTCATGTAGGGATTTGTGTAGAAATAATAGATCAATTCTATGATAAATTATTCTAAAAATAATCAGAGGAAATATATCTTACTACTAAGAATTATCACAAGCATACACAAGAAAAATAGAGAGAAGAAAATAGAGTGAGTCACATGAATGAAGAGATGAATATTTATGTGTACCCTTCCATTGAATAATGATGACTAATAGTGTACATAAATAGTACATCCCTCATAGAAAAATTGAGTTGTATGGAGACAACTCATCAGCTCAAAAATGTTGACTTACCAAAATATAGCAAACCCCCATAGGTGGCTAAAGCACTTCCCAAATCTATCAAGGACCTCACGAGTTGGAAAAAGCATGAGTGATTTGTTAAGGAGATAAAAAAAACATGCTAATCCTATAAAATGAAGGCAAAGTCATGAAGGATGGGTTGGAAACAAAAGCACCCAGTTTCCTAGTTTGACTAGATTTACCTTATCTATAGAAAAACAGAAAAAGCAAAAAAAGTAGAATAAAGCAGAATCTACTGTAAAGTGTTGTATACTAATTTTGGATGGTCAAAAGGTGGTCAAGATCAACCCAAAATTAGAAATAAATCATTCCTAGGATATAGATGGCATGTATTGACTTTAAGGTGCAAGTGGATGGAAACTAATTAAGCTAGTGGGTGAATAATTAATCAAACAATGATTACTTATTTTATCCCAAGTTATGAGTGAGTTTAATATATTCCAAAACCCCCTATAAGTCTGAATTTTTTATGGTATGACCAAAAAATATAGATGCATATAGGGCCCAAAAACAAGGCTATGGTCACCCTTTAACAATTATTATGTCCATAAAAGTGAGGAAAGAGGCAAAACCACATGCGGAAAATACTCCCTCAGGATAGGAAAAGGCACAAAATTTTGAAATAATATTTCTTCAACATATCCTTATATTCCCTTGAATGAGATGAGTGAACTACTTCTATATGGAAGACTTGTTTAAGAAATCATGAACTCCATGATCATGCGCTGGAGTGTAGAACTTGCAAGAAGGAAGAGGAGAGACTCCTTGTATCTCATCATTTGATGAAGTAGGAGTATTATATGAATTATTCTTTCTTCTATCAAAATTTGATATGGAAACATAATCTAAAATGGAAAAGATATATGTGCATACTCCTTCCCATAGAGTACAAAAATTAAGACAACTTATTTCACACCCAATTCCTTGAATAGCTGCAAAATTGTGATGTGAATTACATGTCAGTATTCAAATATGATGTAGAACCTGTATAGATCTTATACAAGGATGATAAAACTCTGATATATTATAAATATTAGCATATGGAATAGAAAGGACAAAGGATTTAGTGGTTCCATGAGAATATAGGTCTAGACTAGGAAAATTATGAGCAATTGGGGAAAACTGATAGGTGTAAAAATATGAATGATGGATGGGCATAATATATGAAACATAATTGTTTAGAATAGATCCAAATATAATTAATATCAGTCCATATATGACTAAGGACATGGATAACCAGCCACTGAAATATAGGAAAGACTTCAAACCATGTAAGATAAATATCACTGCATAAGAGACTAATGAGGAATCAACTAGTGAAGTTGGGATTTGTATAGTCTGAGGATTGTTCAGAGGTATGGTAGGTGGTATGTATGGTGGTATTATATGTGTATCAAACTGAAAATATGCTTCTAAATCAGAATCTAAAGTATCACATATAAGAATATCAGTAGATTCATGGGAATACACTGGTAATGAATCCTCAATATGAAAGGTGGAAATAAGGAGATATTCAAAATATTCAAGAAGGATCTAAGTATTGATGCCAAGGAAAAAGGAGGATATTCTGAAGAACATGAGATCAATTAAGGTAAGTGGTATGACACAAATAAGGCTTGATGTGGCTAAGAAAACATCTTGGAAGTTACTGGGTTTCCCACCATCCATGAGAGAGGTATGCACAAGGTGTGAAGAACATAGATCTCATAATCTAAGATAGGATATTTAGAGAACAATGAATGGGTTATAGGATCATCATGAATATCAATATAAGCTCCATATGTTACTTCTTTTTCATCAATAGTATCACACAAAGAAAAATCATCTTTAAGAGACACAGAAAAAGATGGCTCTTCAATATTTGCTTCTTCATTGAAGGAGGAAGCATTCGAATCAAAGAGGGAAGAAACAACATAAACTATATGAGAAAATTCTTCATCATGATAAACTTCATCAGATAATTTAGAGGCCAATAAATATTGAGAGAGATAACAAGAGGAGATGTTGGGTTCGCTCCATGCTTCATCTTCTATTTCCTGCAAACCAAAAGCTATGTCCAAATTCTTCCAAAGCTCAAATGGATACTCAGCAGAATCTATGAGATTATGTATATTTGGAGACATTCCCAAACAAATAATTCCATAATATCTATCACAATTATTTATCCAATCAATATTCTCTTCATAAGACTTAGGTTCGCTCAATGCACCAATGGAGACATCAAAGAGACATTGCCTCTTCAAGTATGCACTCATCTTTGGATTCCAATCAACATATTTGAAAGGAGATAGTAGAGAAACTTTTGAATCCATATAGAAGTTCTTGATATTCTCTAGGAGATACTATCTTCAACCTGCAAAACAAAAACTAGGTGAAAATTTTGTAAGCTAGACAAGCTCTTCTTTAGAGAGGGATAGGAGACTGGAAGCTCTCCTCAGCTCTGTAGAACTTGATCAACCTTGCTGCTTTGATACCATGTAGGAGATAGAAAGTTTATGCTCCCTGTAGATTTTATCAATGTAGAAATAATAGATCAATTCTATGAGAAATGATTCTAAGAATACGCACAGGAAATAGATCTTTCTACTAAGAATTCTCACAAGCGTACAAAGGAAAAATATAGAGAAGAAAATAGACTGAATCACATGAATGAATATATGAATATTGGTGTGTATAATTCCATTGAATAATGATGAATAATCATGTACATAAATAGTACATCCCTCATAGGAAAATTGAGTTGTATGGAGGCAACTCATAAAGCTAAAAAATGTTGACTTACCAAAATATAGCAAATCCCCATAGGTGGCTAAAGTAATTCCCAAATATATCAAGGACCTCACAAGTTGGAAAAAGAATGAGTGATTTGTCAAGGATATTAAAAAAAAATCCTAATCCTAGAAAATGGAGAAAAAGTCATGAAGGATTGGTTGGAAACAAAAGCACCTAGTTTCCTAGTTTGACTAGCTTTACCTTATCCATAGAAAAGCAGAAAAAGAAGAAAAAGAAGAATAAAATAGAATCTGTTGTAAAGTGTTGTATACTAATTTTGGATGGTAAAAAGGTGGTCAAGATCAACCCATAATTAGAAATAAATCATTCCTAGGGTATATATGGCATGTATTGACTTTAATGTGCAAGTGGATGCCAACTAATTAAGCTAGTGGGTGAATAATGTTAGATTTTTATCATTCTAAGATAGCATTATGATCTTAGGATATTTAACTGAGAGAATAACATGCACAGCAATAAAACAAAAGAGACAAGAGACACAAAGAATTTTCCTCATGGAAACCATAAAGGATAAAACCCTGCAACTTTCTCAGAGATAGAATGAGCACCAATGGCAGCATTAAAACCCAAAAATATAAAGATGATCTCCACAACTTGTCCTCTCTCTCACACTTGAGAGAGCTTCTCCTCTCTCACTCATGTGACCCAATGAGTGAGTGTGTGTATGATAAATATAGATTCTCACTCTCTATTTATATTCTTTTGTTCACTTGAAACCCACTCCAACATGTCAACCTCACTTAACAATTACTTACTAGAGCCGACATCTCTAGGAGTTTTTAATAACCCTAGTGCCTCACAATTTGTGGGGAATTTTCCTCCTCTGACAAACAAGGAGCGTTATCCTTAACACAATGGTGGGGACTATTGCCCCGACTTACAATGACTCACCTAGGTCGACTTCTCTAGGATAGTCTAATAACCCTAGGGCCCCACAACTACAGGGACTTTAACCCTTGAAAAATAGGAGGGTTACCCACAATGACTTGACATGACTTGTTCACATTATATAAACTCTCGATCGGATCATCAGGGCATGACACGATTCAATTACATTACAAACACATCCTGGAATAAACATTGGGGTATAATACATAAGATATACAAGTGAATACATTTCGAAGTTACAATTACATCAACACTCCCTCTTAACTAGGAAGGTATTCTCTCGACACAATTTATCAACACAAGTATTTGTCTCTGTATCATCTGGATCATCATTGAGTTCTCATCATCTTCAAGTCATCTTCATCTTCAGGTAGTCTTCATCTTTAGGTCATGTTCATCTTCAAGTCATCTTCATTTGGATCTGGATCATCACTTGATATGGATCATCATCACTAGATCTAGATCATCACTCGATCTAGATCATCACTATTGAATCATCATCAAGTCTAGATCATCACTTGATCTAGATCATCACTGCTGGATCATCACTTGATCTGGATTGTCACTACTCAATCATCATCAAGTCTAGATCATCACTTGATATGGGTCATCACTGCTAGATCATCATCAAGTCTGGATCATCACTTGATCTAGATCATCACTGCTAGATCATCATCAAGTTTGGATCATCACTTGATCTGGATCGTCACTACTGGATCATCATCATCATTACTACTTCTACTATCTAAATCAAATGGTGCTATCTCTTCATTATTCTTGTCACAGGAAGTTCTATAGAGCCAGCCATTTTTCATGTTGGTTGTAGGCCTAGCCTCCATGGAGGTATTATTCAGTGCTTATATTTGACGCCTAAGTTAGAATGGCCCACCCAGCTCTTACATCCAACCTCATCTTGTTAGAAAGGCATGCCCAACACTCACATCTGACCTCATCTTGTCAGAAAGGCCCAACACTCACATCTGACCATGTGTAAACACATCATGCCAGAATGGCTCAGCACTTATATCTGACCATGTGTGAAAACACCACATCGAAAAGGCTTTGCACTTACATTCGACCATGTTCAGAAACACCACATCGAAAAGGCTCAGCACTTACATTTGACCATGCTCAAAAGAACTGCATCGAAAGGGCTCTGCACTTACATCTGACCATACTTGAAAGCACTACATCATAAGGGCTCTTAGTCCCAGACTGAGGATTCATGGTAACTGACCAGGTGCCTCCATTCTCCTAGAGAATGGCATCAGCCCTTATATTTGATCAAGTGGGAACACCTCCCTGAATCACATCAGAATGGCCATGCGCTCACATCTGATCATGTAAGACTACATTCTACAGTCATATCAGAATGGCCCTCAGTCCCAGACTGAGTTTTCCTGGTAACTGACTAGGTTCCTCCATTCCAGGAATGGAATTTAGCCCTTACATCTAATCATGTAGGGACCAATCCTACAGTCACATCAGAATGGCTTAGCACTCATATCTAACATGGAAGGAACCAAATCCTCTCACCATGACAGAATAACTCATGCCCTTACATCTAACCATGGAAGGAACCTAATCCTCTCACCATGTCAGAATGGCTCTCGGTCTCATCATTTTACCTTGAAGGGAGCCTCGATCTCAAGAACACCAAGCTTCTCCCTGAAGTACTCAAACTTCACTTTGACCATTTCTAGCATAGAATCACATAAGGGCTGATTGCGTCCAAGGACAACCTGTCTCATTAGCTATGCTAGAAATCCTTCTTTCAAGAGATCTCGATCTCGATCACTGCTCTTCTTTGCATCATACAAAAAATGCAAGTTAGATCAACCAAATCAAATAGCAGTTTTCAAAAGAAACATACTACCTCCCAAATAGCAAGTGGCAACATCTTTTGCCTCAGCTGTACTCAGTGCCATGCAAGAATCCATCCTGCTAAAACAAGAGATCACACTTGATCCCATACTCAAATGTACCCTTTAGGTACCTCACTGCATGCTTTGCAATCATCAGGTGAACATGTATCAATGTGTTCACAACAAAGCAAATATCTAGTCTCGTATTTGTCAGGTACATCAAGGAATAAAACATCCGATGATACATCGTGGCATCAATCGTATCTGATGAAGCATCACTCAATAGCTTCATGTTCAATGCCATAGGTGTGGTCATGGACTTGCAGTCCATCATCCTGAACCTCTTCAGGATCTCAACTACATATTTCCCTTGTTCTTGGAAGATTCCATCTGCATTCTGCCACACCTCCATGCCTAGAAAATAGTGCATAGACACATAACATGAACATCACTAGCCTTCTTCCTTCAACCTTGAAGCAAAGGATGGAATCCACTTTACTCTCAGTAAAGCCTAGAGTCATCAGTAATCTATCCATCCTGTCATACCATGTCTAACCTCAAGATTTTAGGCAGTCACTCCCTCTGAAGTGGAGCATCATGCTCCCTCTGTCTTTCGTACTCTATGCACTGAAACATTATGTACTAGAGTGACAAGTAGATTCCTTTGCTACTAATATTCTATTTATCCATCTAGGATCATTGAATACCAAGATCCTCTATTTTTAACTTTTTCAAAAGTTCTTCTCACACCCATCTATGAGCTTGTCATCATCTATCAACCTTGTAGCAAATGTTCATATCTTCATCAAGCTTTTCATGTATGTGTTATCCCATGGGTGTCTTCTGAGCTCGTACAAGGCCTTTTTTCATTTGCACACATGATTTATCCTGTCATGTGTATTTATAGTGGCTGGAAATGTCTCTTCATAGTCTATGCCTCGTGCTATGAATATTGCCTTGTATCCCATGATGTTTCCATCTATTGCATGATGGAACTACAAACTTCTCTTCATGTATCAATACTACATCCTAGATATCATTCTTCTTGAACCTTTGTTCTTGGTTACTTCTTCATGTCTTGATGTTCTGCATCAATGATGTTGCTGCATTCATCTTTAGTATTCTTCATCTTGAACTGTCGTTACTTGTTCTTCAGAACAAGTCTCATTCTTCTTTGCTTGTAGGTGATTATGTACGCGATATTTCCTACAAGTCAAATGCAGTTGTATGGTTAGAAACGTTTCATAAGGTATATTCATAATAAAAAATTCTTATGCATAAATATATGATCATGCAACTAATTTATCCAATACAACATCCATCAATATCTCATGGAAACTTTCTAGATGCTTTCCATATCTACCAGGACAACATTGAGATTGTGCACTAATCCAATATGTCAGCAAAGAGGTTTCATTCTAGATAAGTAGCAATGGAGAAGTGTATAGACCCATGAGCTAATTACCCATCACATGCATATTAGTAGTATACTATCATTAATGAAAACATTCTATCATGCATAATACATCAACTGAATATACACAAATGCATAACAAAACAATATCATGAAATGGCAATTGAATACTTATCTTTATTTCTTTCATGGGTAGATTGCTTCTTGAGCCTTCAGCTTCATCGTCTTCTTCATTCATAATAGCATCATTTCTTATCCAAATTCTAAGGTGGATAAGAGGTTCTTTAGGATTTGAGTTATTCATATTCCTCATCGCTTGAGGGATCTTCTTTGGATGGTGAGAGCTTGATCTTCAGTTGCTCCCATCTTCTCTTCTCTTATTATGAGTCGAGCTTCTTCTTCTTCTGAAAGTAATCACTTCCTTGTGGCACACATTCCTTGAATGAATGAATCCCATGATCCTAGGAGGCCATTCAAGGTAGCTATCAGAACTTCTACATTCTCCACTTCTTCTTCTACTACTACAAGTTGTTCTTTTATTTGAGAGACCCTTGTAAAGTATGACTGTATGGTATCTGGATCTTCACATTCTTTAACTGGTTTCTTAAGGTCATGTTCCGATTTATGTTCTTCCCTTCAAATAATTTGGTCAAGGACTAAAACATCTCTTTCGGTGTCTTTAGGGAAGACACTTGTGGTACAAGTTGATCTATGACTGAATCAGCAATGATCTTCTTGGCCTTGACCAAGTTCTTTTGGTGTAAGGATTTTAGCCTCATATCCCTTTGGAACTGGAACCTCTCTACTCATGTAAGTGTCCAATTCATTTTTTTTAGAGAGATAAAATACTTCCATGCTTGGAATTTTTCAACTTCACCAAGATTATAATCAAGCAAATGTGATAGATCACTTTGAAATGAGAACCTCAAATGAAAATAGCAAAAGATTAGATCTTACCGATTTGAGGTGTCTGTCCTAGTTTCGGAGCTAGCTAATCTAGGGTTTGTCAGAGAAACCCTAATTTTTGAAACTTGGAATCTTTCAGATCTAATTGGATAGAAAGATAGATCTCTTCAATTTGAGCTATCCAATGTACTCCTTTTCTAAAAACAGTGGAGGGAAGCTCCCAGAACAGGAAGCCTTACTTTTCCCATTTCTTCTGCAGAAATGCCTTTTACTATTTCTATGGTATCACAAAAATTACTACTCCTCTATGTCTACAACTTCGTATTGAGGTAGCATCACACATCCCTATTCCAACACCATAGGTTTCATCATAATTGGTTTCACCAATTGGGACTTATGATTGTTTTCCCAAGGTGACCTGTTATAGGGCTGTTCAGAAAAGAGAAGTTGTACAGACTTCCATGTGTCACTGGTTCATCTTCTGAGTCTAAAACTTAGACCACCGAAAGTAAATTCTGCTCCATTTCTAGAAAATCTTCCAAAATCTCATTTGGACCTATGTAGCCGAATATATAGTAATTCTCTCCAGGTGTCCTGTTTAGGGATGAATTCTAGAAGAGGCTGGAACTCGAACGTGGAGGGATCATATCTCCCAGAATATAGCAAATATGAGGCTGAATTTTGGATATAGTATACATCAGGATTTTATCTTTGGAATATGCAATTTCCCACTCCATATCCTTTTCCAATCTCAGGATATAGTAAATGTACCAAAACTTAGCAGTTTTAGTATTGAGGGTTTTTCTAGCTCAAGGTCAAACTAGGGTTTGACTTTTCTGGAGTTTCACCCAACCAAAAATCTTGATCTAGGTCTCTAAACTTAGATTTTGATGAGGAGAGAAATCCTATGCTAGGATCACTCAAAAATTCCTCTTCTGTAGAAAGCTCTAATTTTGCAGCACCGAAAACTGAAAATGCTCAGAATCGAATTCTGCTTCGACAAAAAGATGATCCCTTTAATGGAGAGTCATCCTAGCATACTTTTTCTGATGGATTGTGGAGAGAGACCCAAAAAGTAAGAAGCCCTAGCTTCTATATATGCATAATTTCTTCTTCTTAGGTTAGCTCTGATACCATGTTATATTTTTATCATTCTAAGCAAGCATTATGATCTTAGGATCTTTAACTGAGAGAATAACATGCAAAACAATAAAACACAAGAGATAAGAGACACAAATAATTTTCCTTGAGGAAACCATAAAGGAGAAAACACCACAACTTCCTTAGAGGTATAATGAGAACCAATGGCAGCAGTAAAACATGAAAACATAAAGATGATCTCCATAGCTTGTTCTCTCTCTCACACTTGAGAGAGCTTCTCCTCTCTCACTCATGCGCCCAAATGAGTGAGTGTGTGTGTGATAAATAGAGAGGCTCACTCTCTATTTATATTCTTTTGTTCACTTGAAACCCACTCCAACATGTCAGCCTCACTTAACAATTACTTACTAGAGCCGACATCTCTAGGAGTGTCTAATAACCCTAATGCTCCACAACTTGTGGGGACTTTGCCTCCTCCAACCAACAAGGAGGGTTGTCCTTAACATAATGGTGGGGACTATTTCCCTGACTTACAATGACTCACCTAGGGTCAAATTCTCTAGGATATTCTAATAACCCTAGGGCCCCACAACTACGGGGACTTTAACCCTTGCCATATAGGAGGGTTACCCACAATGACTTGACATGACTTGTGTTAGTTTTTCAACATTTAAGCTAGCATTATGTTAGGATGTTTTCACTAAGAGAATAAAAAGCACAGCAATAACATAAGCACATCACATGAGACAAGAGACACAAAGAGTTTTGATAGGGGAAACCATAAATGGAGAAAACCCCTCAACTTCCTCTAAGATAGTATCACCACAAGATGTGAAACCCAAAACAGTAAGATGACCTCCCAACACAATAGCAGCCTTCTGTCTTCTGTCAAGCCAAAGTATTTCCTTCTCCAAAGGTGCACCACACTTGAGAGAGCAAGTGATGTAATTCACAAGTGATAAATAGAGAGACTCTCACTCTCTATTTATATTCTTCTGTTGACTTGAAGTGCACTCATCCATGTAGGCTTAACTTACAATTACTTACTCGAGCCTACACCTTAATTAGTGTATAATAGCCCAAGTACCCCGAAACTGTGGGGACTTACCTAATGACTTGATATGACTTGTTCACATTAATAATCCTCCCGATCGGAACATCAAGGTAAGACAATATGAATCAAATACATAATAGAAACATCCCCGAATAAACATTGGGTTACAATATATAAAATACATATAAGAATACATTCCGAAGTTACATATACATCAACACTCCCTCTTAACTAGGAAGGTATTCTTTCGACACAATTTTCAGCACTGGTCTTCTTCTCTGTATCACTAGATCATGTTCATCTTCAAGTCATCTCTGTCATCAAGTCTTCTTTGTCTTCAAGTCATCTTCATCTTCAAGTCATCATCTCTCGATTTGGATCATCATAGGACATCATCACAGGATCTAGATCATCACTCGATCTGGAGCATCATCACTGAATCTAGATCATCACTTGAACTGGATCATCATCACTGGACTGGATCTGGATCATCACTCGATCTGGATCACTACTGCTGGATCTAGATCATCACTCGATATGGATCTCTCGGAGTCATCATAACTAGATATGGATCATAGCTCGATCTGGATCTCCACTGGTCATCATCATGTGTGTACTATCTCGTCATAGGAAGTTCTACAGAGCCAGCCCTTTTTCATGCTAGTTGTAGGCCTACCCTCATGTAGGTATTCACCCAGCACTTACATCTGACCTGCTCATCAGAAAGGCACGCCCAACACTCACATCAGAAAGGCCCAGCACTCACATTCACCAGCATGATAGGACATCATGTCACTAACATCTATGAAATGGCTCTGCACTTATATCTGACCTACTCGTCAGAAGGGCACAATCCCATCCAGGCTAGAGCCACCTCCACCACAATGATGGAAGACTCTCAACCAGGCTGGAACCACATCTGCCATAATGAAGAAAGATTTCTGCACTTATATCTGACCTACTCATCAGAAGGGCACAATCCCATCCAGGCTGGAACCGCCTCCGCCACAATGATGAGAGAACTCTGTTCTCTTCACCCAGGCTGGAGCCACATCCACCACAATGATGGAAGAATTTCAACCAGGCTGGAACCACTTCCACCACAATGATGAAAGATTTGTGCACTCACATCTGACCTGGTAGGAACTGAATCATACACCCTCGTTAGAATGGCCCCCAGTCCCTGACTGAGCTACCTGGTAACGGACCAGGTGCCTCCACTATCCCGAAGAATGGCAGTAGCCCTTACATCTATCCTACTCGACAGAATGGCCAGCACTCACATCTGACATGGAAGGAACTAAATCCTTTAGCCATGAACATAATGGCACTGCCCTTACATCTGACCTGCTCGTCAGAATGGCGGTAGCCCTTACATCTGTCCTACTCGACAGAATGGACAGCTCTCACATCTGCCATGGGAGAAATTTAATCCTTTAGCCATGAACAAAATGGCCCAGCCCTTACATCTGACCTGGTCATCAGAATGGCTCTCTCAGTCCCAGACTGAGTGTTCCTGGTAACTGACCAAGTGCCTCCATTCCTCGAATGGTAGTAAGCACTCATATTTGACATGGAAGGAACTAAATCCTCTCACCATGACAGAATGGCTCAGCCCTTACATTTGACCTGCTCGTCATAATGGCTTTGGATCTCTAGCACTCATATCTGACATGGAAGGAACTAAATCCTCTCACCATGAAAGAATGGCTTAGCCCTTACATCTGACCATGGAAGGAACCAATCCTCTCACCATGTCAGAATGGCTATGGGTCTCATCACTGTCTCTAGGAAGGAACTTTGATCTGTAGAACACCAAGTCTCTCTCTGAAGTACTCAAACTTTAGCCTAGCCAATGGCTTCGTCAATACATCAGCTATCTATTCCTTCGTCGCAATATACAGGAGCTTGACTGCTCCTCTCTACACCATATCCCTGATATAGTGATACTTGATCTCGATATGCTTTGACTTGTCATGGAACACTAGATTCTCTGACAACTTCACGCAAATCTGGTTTTCACAATGTATACAAGTAGCATCCAACTGGAGATCAAATATATCAGACAGTAGCTTCCACAGCCATACTGCCTCACAACTAGCTGAACAAGCTGCGACATACTCTGCTTCAGCTGTACTCAGTGCCACACAGGATTGCTTCTTGCTAAACCAAGAGATCACACCTGATCCCATACTGAAGCAACATCCCGAATTACTCTTCCTATCGATGGCACGGCCTGCCCAATCTGAATCAACATAACCCTCTAGGTTAATCTTCTGATTCGCATCGTACTTGAGCCCATAATCAATTGTACCCTTCAGGTACCTCAGAATATGCTTTGCAGCAATCAAGTGAACACTTCTCGGATCTGTCAAGTACTAGCTCAAGGCGTTCACAGCAAAGCAAATGTCTGGTCTCGTGTTCATCAGGTACATCAATGACCCAATCATATGGTGATACATCGTAGCATTAACCGTCTCTGAAGAAGCATCACTCAATAGCTTCAGATTCGATGCCATAGGTGTGGCCATGTAGTCCATCATCCTGAACCTCTTCAAGATCTCTACTGCATACTTCCCTTGTCCAAGGAAGATCCCATCTGTACTCTACCACACCACCATACCTAGAACAATAGTGCATCAACACATAACAAGAGCATCACTGGTCTTCCACCTTCAACCTTGGATCAAAGGTTGGAATCCACTTTACTCTTAGTAAAGCCTAGAATCATCAGTAATCTTCCCATCCTATCGTACCATGTCGAACCTCAGGATCTTCTGCAATCACTCCCTCTGAAGCGGAGCATCATACTCCCTCTGTCTTCTGTACTCTATGTACTGAAACATTCTTTACTGGAGTGACAAGTAGTATCCATCTAGGATCACTGGATACTAAGATCCTCTATCTTGAACTTCTTCAAAGGTTCATCTTGCACCCATCTGTGAGCTTGTCATCCTCTATCAACCTTGTAGCAAAGGTTAAGATATTATTCAAGCTCATCATGTATGTGTTATCCCATGATGTTTCCATATACTGCATGATGGAACTATGAACTTTTCTTTAGGTCTCGATATTGCGCTCTGACATCATTCTTCTAGAATGGGTCTTCCCTTTCTTCTTGGTGGCTGGAAGGTTCTACATCAATGATGTCACTGCACTCGTCATATTATTCTTCAATTTGAAATGTTGTCACTTGCTATTTGGAACAAGTCTTCATTCTTCTTTGCTTGTAGGTGATTATGTATGCGATCTTTCCTACAAGTCAAATGCAATTGTATGGTTAGAAACATTTCATAAGGAATATTTATACTGGCAAACACTTATGCATAAATATATGATCATGCAACTACTTTAGCTAATACAACATTCATCCATATCTCACTGAAACTTTCTAGATGCCTTCCATCTCTACCAGGACAACATTGAGATTGTGCACTAATCCAATATGTCAGCAAAGAGGTTTCATTCTAGATAAGTAGCAATGGAGAATTTGTATAGCACCATGAGCTACTTACCCATTCCATGCATATTAGTAGTATACTGTCATTAATGCAAACATCCTATCATGCATAATACAATAGCTGAACATAAACAAATGCATAACAAAGAAATATCATGAAATGAAAATTGAATACTTATCTTTATTTGTTTCGTGGGTGGACTTCTTCTTGAGCCTTCGACTTCACCGTCTTCTTCATTCATGATATCATCGTTTCTTATCCAAATGCTAGGGTGGATAAGAAGTTCTTCAAGATTTGAGATCTTCATATTCCTCATCGATTGAGGGATATTCTTTGGAAGGTGAGCGCTTGATCTTCAATTGCTCCCATCTTCTCTTCTCTTCTTATGATTCAAGCTTCTTCTTCTTCTTGGAGTTTGCTGAAAGTAACCACTTCCTTCTGGCACACATTCCTCGAATGAATGAATCCCAGGATCCTGGGAGGCCATTCAAGGTGGCCATCACCACTTCTGTATTCTTCACTTCTTCTTTTACCGCTTCAAGTTGTTCTTTGATTTGAGAGACTCTCATGGCTGCATGGTCTCTACATTTTGGATCTTCACATTCTTCAACTAGTTTCTTAAGGTCATGTTCTGATTTCTATTCTTTCCTTCAAATAGCTTGGTCAAGGAATCAAAACATCTTTGGTGTCTTTAGGGAGACACTTGTAGTACAATTTGATCCATGATTGAATCAACCATGATCTTCTTGGCCTTGACCAAGTTCTTCTTGTGTAAGGCTTCTAGCCTCATCTCCCTTTGGAACTTGAATCTCTATACTCATGTAGGTGTCCAATCTATTTTCTTCAGAGAGATCAAATACTTCTATGCTTGGAAGTTGTCAACTTCACCAAGCATATCATCAAGCTGTTGTGAGAGATCACTTTGAAATGAGAACCTCAAATGGAAATAGCAAAGGATTAGATCTTACCGATTTGAGGTGTTCGTCCTTGTCTCGGAGTTTGCTGATCTAGGGTTTGTCACAGAAACCCTAATTTTCAAAACTTGGAATCTTTCAAATCTGATTGGATTAACAGATATATCTCTTCAAATGGAGTTGTCCAATGTACTCCTTTTCTGAAAACAGTGGAGGGAAGCTCCTGAAACAGGAAGCCCTAATTTTCTAATTTCTTCTGCAGAAATGCATGTTACTGTTTCTATGATATCGCCAAACTTACTGATCCTTTGTGTCTGAAATTTCGTATTGAGGTAACCTCGCATGTCCCTGATCCAACAACAATGTTTCATTATAATTGGTTTCACCATTTGGGATTTATGATCCTTTTACCAAGGTGACTTGTTACAGGACTGTTCAAAACAGCGAAGTTGTACGCCATTCCACGTGTCACTGGTTCATTTTCTGAGTCTGATATTCGGAACACAGAAATTAAATTCTGTTCCATTTCTGGAAAATCTTTAGGAATTCCATTTGGACTTCTGTAGCCCAATATATTGCAGATCTCCCCAGGTGTCCTGTTTATGGATGATTTCTGGAAGAGGCTAGAACCCTAACTTTGAGATATCATATATCCCAAAATATAGTGAATCGGAGGCTGATATTTGGATACAGTGTTCATCAGGATTTTATATTAGGCCCCTTAAATTTACATCTTCTGATACTTCTCCAATATTAGAATATAGCAACTGTACCAAAACTTAGCAGTTTTAGTATTTAGGGTTTCTCCTAGCTCAGGGTCAAACTAGGGTTTGACTTTCCCAAAGTTTCACCCAACCAAATTTCTTGATCCAGGTCTCTAAACTTTGGTTTTGATGAGGAGAAAAATCCTATGCTGGTATCACTCAAAAATTCCTCTTCTGAAGAAAGCCCTAATTTCCACATTGAAACTGAAAATGCTTGAAATTGAGTTCCACATCGATAGAAAGATGCACCCTTTAATGGAGAGTCATCTTAGCATACTTTTGCTGAAAATCTGTGGAGGAAGATTCACAAACAAGGAAGCCCTAGTTTTTGTAGCTACACAATGTCTTCTTCTCAGGTTAGCTCTGATACCATGTTATTTTTTCAACATTTAAGCTATCATTATGTTAGGATCTTTTCACTGAGAGAATAACAAGCACAGCAATAATATAAGCACATCACATGAGACAAGAGACACAAAGAGTTTTGATAGGGGAAACCATAAATGGAGAAAACCCCTCAACTTCCTCTAAGATAGTATCACCACAAGATGTGAAACCCAAAATAGTAAGATGACCTCCCAACATAGCAGCAGCCTTCTGTCTTCTTTCAAGCCAAAGTATTTCCTTCTCCAAAGGTGCGCCACACTTAAGAGAGAAAGTGATGTAATTCACAAGTGATAAATAGAGAGACTCTCATTCTCTATTTATATTAGTCGGTTCACTTGAATTACATTTTCATACATAGGCTCGACTTAATAATTACTACTCGAGCCTACACCTTAATTAGTGTATAATAACTCAAGTGCCCCGAAACTGTGGGGACTTACCTAATGACTTGACAAGACTTGTTTACATTAATAATCCTCCCGATCGGAACATCGGGGTAAGACAATATGACTCAAATACATAATAGAAACATCCCTGAATAAACATCGGGTTACAATATATAAAATACATATAAGAATACATTCTGAAGTTACATATACATCAACAACTTGTTCACATTATAGAAACTTTCGATAGGAACATCGGGGCATGACATGACTCAATTACATTACAAACACATCCCAAAATAAACATCAGGGTACAATACATAAGATATACAAGTGAATACATTTCGAAGTTACAATTACATCAAAAAATAATTAATAAAATTATGATTAATTATTTTATCGTAAGTTATGAGTGGGTTTAATATATTCCAACAATTTGGTGGCCAAATATTAATGGTGATGCATTAGACTATGCACATATGTGCGATGTTTTTCAAAGCTATGGAAAGCCCTCACAAAGAGAAGAGATTCCATTAGTACCATAGGTGACACTGTAGCCACTCGAAAAATGGGCAGTGGATTTTGTGGGACCGGGAAACCCATGTGGAAAGAGAACCGATCTATGGTATATCATTACATCAATGGATCATATGACACGATGGGAGGAGGCTGCACCATTGGTGGATTGCATCGCTGGGACAACAACGTGGTTCCTATTTGAAAATTTTGTTACTCAGTTTGGTTTTACAAATATATTTATGGGCGATCAAGGTAGTCACTTCATCAATCATACTGTCAGTGCGTTGACAAAAGAGATTCAAATACAATATAAGACGAGTACCCCTTATCATCCACAATAAAATGGGACAGTTGAGGCATTCAACAAGGTGTTGGAGCATGCACTCACAATGGTGTGTAATGCAAACCGTGAATAGGATTTGAGGATTCCAGGAGTCTTGTGGGAGTATCGCACCACTTGAAAAATATTGTCAAGACAGACACCATTCAAGTTGGGGTATGGGCATGAGGAAGCCATGCCAATGGAGTACATCGTTCTAATTTTGCACATTGCATCAACGATAGGAATGGATGATGAAGGGGCATTAAAATAACTCCTAGCTCAGTTGGTGCAGCTAGAGGAAGACCGCTTTGTTGCAGGATTTCACCACCGTATTGAGAAGGATCGAAAAAAAGCGTGGTATGATCGACATATCAAGAACAAACAATTTCAGTAAGTAGACTTGGTGCTGATGTATGACAACAAGTTCACAAAACATCCAAGTAAGTTATAGATGCATTGGATAGGTCCGTATGTTATCAATTACATTACTACAGGAGGTGCAATACAAATACAATAGTTAGATGGTGCAATGATTCCTAAGCTGGTGAATAGCAGCAGGATGAATCACTATAGGATGGGCCGAGTGTTGTTTGATGCTAGAGCCACCACACATGAAAAAAATATTTTGGTTTTTGTATCAGATGGTAGTTATGAGGACGACGCGCCAAGAGGAAGTGGTTGCATAAGTAGTGGAGTTAGTGTTGTAGTTAGGGAGTTGTGTTGCGATGGCTACAGGGTCGCGACAAAGTCAAGTCAGCAATAAATATAATAATTAAACTAGTTAACCGATGACACTCTTGGACTAGACATGTATTAATGGTGGATCCAACCATTGGATTGGGAGTATCACCATTGTATTTAGGTGATTAATGGGGGATTTGGTTGTAATGATTAAGAGATCGTTCACATGCTCGACTCGATGCTATAAGAAGGGGAAGGTCGTGGTCTAAATTCACCACTGTGAAGATTGATATACCAACTTGTTGTAGAGTTGTTGTGGTGTGTTGTGTTGCATTGTGTAGCTAAGTTACAAAGCAGAGTAAGAGTAAGGTGTTGTGTTGTGAACTTGGGGGAGATTGTGAGGAATGTCAAGTGAGCTAATAATAGTAGAAAGTTCGAGTGGGACAGACTCGTCGATCGTAGGGGTTCCCATTGAGAAAGAATTAGTTAGCATGTTGGTGGGTTCGTCATCAATTTTGAAAAAGAAGAGAGGGGAGAAACGACCCAAATACCTAGTATAGAAGAAACAATCCACCAGAACTTCCATAAGGGAACAGGAAGAGGAAGTCCAATAGAAATGACCATCAATGTGAGGGGATCAGGACTCCATGGCCCAGAATGGGGTGTCCACTACGGGCATCCTTGGCTATGTTCCTTCATGTCGACCTAATACAAAGTTGCGCAATATCATGTAGAAAAAAAGGTATCTGATCAGGATGCTGACGATACCACAGGGCATGGAATGCACCATAGAAATCATTCCCTGCATAATAATAATGAAGTATGAATATCAAGACCTACTAGCATCGAATGAGATCACACCAGATCCTTTTGTACCACTGACATAGGTAGGAAGCAGCCTAGTAGCATGCATTCCACATGACTAGGCATGGGGATTGGAAAGATCGTGGATGTTATCCCTCATCAACATGCCAAATTTTGGAAGGTTGGTGGAAGCCAATGCATGTGCAAAGCATCTCTGATCACTCTTTAATGGAGGTTATATTTGATTGGACCTGCTAGTATTGGTCACCGTCCAACTGATCTCATAGATCACAGGGATGCCCAAGGAGGTTCCCAACCCTTCGCAATACTTTCAAGGGAAGGACAACAATAAAAGACAGGCGATGAAGATGAAGAAGAGGTGTAACTTATAGCACAACGAGTGTGCATATGTAGTAGAAAAAATCAATGAGAAGACTATTTGCATCACAACTAGGATTCTGATAAGTAAGGTACTATTAAAGAAATGACCCAACCAATGGAATTTTGGGGTCATAGCGCACGCTGATCAATGTGCACAAGGTGTAAAAATGAAATGGTCCTTGTTCCTAATGAATGAGTTAAAATATGATGTTTTAGAAGTACAAATGGGGAAGCAACCATTCACTTATAGCTGGTTGGTCATTATGATTGCTCTAGTTTCTTGGATGGTTCCTGAAGACTACCATTACATGGGATTTGAAGTTGCCAGGTTTGAAAAGGAGCGCACTGTCAGAACCTATGGTATATTAAGGAAGCATAGCAGCTTAAATACTGCTCAATACAATTCTAGATGTATTTGGAGGCACTGAAGGATGCAACCATGAAGATCCTGCAATTATCAGAAGAGGTGGTGGTAAAATATCAATGCATTGTTCGGTTTGCAATAGGGTGACATGCCATTCATGTGCATACGTGGAGAGACCTAGAGAAGCAGTGGTTTCCCACTCTATACAAAATTTATACTGCAAACCTGAAGGCCATTATGGATGAATAACCCATGGAATGGAGAGAACCCATTAGCATAAATGAAATATCGATGGTCCACCATCCGATGCTCTAGTGGATCCTGTGCCCGACCCACATAGTGAGTACAAGTTAGATGAAGCATAAAAAGATAACCTTAATAGAATATAAAATAGACTATAGGTTCTAGGAATACTAAACAAAGAGGCAGCCTGAGAAGGGTGCAACCACATCAGAACGACAGTGACCGAGGAACAAGTGAGCCATATTATTACGATGATCACAACAACAATTGCTGGGAAGGAAGAGTAGTTGAAGAAGAATACAACTAATGGATTTGGGGATGTAAAAATTGCCTCAATTATTTGATTGATATCATTTTGTAAAAGGTGCCAGTGGCAAGTATGCCACAGGACTTTGGTGAGATCAACACTAGGAAGCAGATTAGGAATGTTCAATTTTCGCTGCATTTGATTGAGACCAACAGTGAGGATGTCAATGTCCCACTCCAATAGTTTTAGGACCTCTCATTGGAGACCAATAAAATGTCAACCCAGAAATTGGTTCTATTGCATAGGGTTTCAAGTTAAGACTTGGTTAATAGGGAGTAGGTTATTGGCGACCACCTTTGAGGTCGTAGGAAAAAGAAGTAGAGGAAAGGAAGGAGATTGAGGAACTCAAGAAGGAGAAAGATCGATTAATGGTCGAGAAAGCACAACTATGGGACAAAAAGGTGCTCTTAGAGAAATCAGTTTATGTGCATGCAAAGAAGTACCAGAAATTACTATAGACATGGACATTGAGGAAAAAGTGCAGTGGCTTAGATCCATGATTGAACAACTTAAGCGCGACAATGAATATCTCTATGAACAAGTGAATCCAGGCACACCACCAAATCAGTCTATGAAACAAAAAAACATTATTGAATACTTAGCGATGTAGATAGAAGAGATGGAGAAAGAGGAAAAACAGGTCACATACATGACTACATGGTTTTGGGGAAGTGTAGTCTAGGATGCATAGTTGGAGCAACTCACCATGCAGTTGAAAGAAGCTGATGGATGTCATCGATCAAAGTGATGTCATCAATTGTGCAAATCACAAATGTGACAGAGTTGAAGGATTTACAACAGCAGATTGCAAAGGCAAGTGGGCGTTGGCAAAGGCGCATAACATAGTTGGATGAATTTTAGGGCATTGGAGTGAACTCTCAATAAAAGAATTTTTGGTGATGCAAGTTGTCCAGGACAGACAATGAGATGCCACTTCCAATATTGCTGAGCATCCACTAGAGTGCAAAGTGACAGAATGAAGGGAGATCAGCGACAAAGTGAAATAATATGTCAAAGAGGTTACCCAACAATATAAAGATTTCATGGTAAAGATCAGCGGTTACACCATTTTCAGCTGATGTGTCTAGAGGGCAAGCCACAAGATTGTGTTGGAGGCCTGTTGGCAAGAAGTTTTAGAGATAACTAGTTGCGCAATAACAAGGATGTTGCACAAAGTAAAATTTGTTGTGTAAGGAGGAAGATGGCGCGCAAGGTATATTTACAACATTTTGTAGATTTTGGTCAAGTTTTGTAGTTTTTAGTCATTGTTTTGTAGATTTTGGTCCATATAGTTAAGAAGTTGACATAAGTAGAATACCGATGTAAAGGCTCAATCCTATAAATTGATCTAGGATTATAAATGTTAAGTCTTCTAGTGACATGAGATATTGTGGACAAGATCGTGAGTTTGATCTTGAATTTATCTGCGATCTATCTGTGATGTGAGATATGAATTGGAGAACTATTTTTTGGAACCTGTGTTTTGATGCAATGTTAATATGACATGACGAAGAATTGAGAGAAACTTTATGTATTCTTACGTCTTCTTGTTTTCTTGTTTTCCTATTTTCACAACAAGCAGAAATTTAGAATGCAGACAAAGGCTTGTTCTCAGAATGGAATTCATGGTTTGTATATTTTTCATATGAAAGGATCCAGACCGAGTGAAATGTTTAAAAAGGATGGAAGATACAAATTTATATTTTCTTTGGGATATGAGTTCTAACCCAGATAGAGAGGAGTTCTCATGATACCAGGGTTTTGAATCCTTATGGTGAAGAAACGGATGGTAGGTCTTGCAAGCGATGAGAGTGAGAGCATGACAATAAAGGAAGGAAAGGTAAGAGAGACCTACGAACTAATTTTATAGAAGACTCCATCATTAGTCAAGCTATGCTTGAAATGGCACAAGAGCGTGTCAAAGATATGGATAAAGAAGTTGCAGGACTTCTACAAAGATTCAGAAGGACTTTGCAGGAAGCCAAGGAGAAGCTATAGTAGGAGAAGCCAGCTATTAGTGGCTCAGGGATGAGGCACAAGTAATTGTTAGGGGACTGTTTGAGCACAGTCCCGCAGCTACAGGAAAAGCTGCTATATTGGAAGAAGAAAATTCAAAAGGAAACAGTACCTGAGCGGCTAAGAAGAGAGAGCTCAACCACTACATTCAAGGAAGTGGCGAAGATAGGAGGGCTCAGCTACCCTCATAAAGTAAAAGGAGCAACAGGCCGAGGTATTGAAGACAAAGGATAGAAGGGGAGCGACCGAGGAAGCAGTTCCCATACCCACGATTAGCGTCGAGAAGCATGGAAGACTACAGAAAGCTGCGGTGTGACGGAAAGCGGCAGTTCAAGTACACATTAGAGGAATTTTGGGGTCTAAAATGGGCCTCCTAAGGAAAATAATAAAATAATAGTTAACATAATAAAATAATGGTTAAAATAATAAAATAATATTAATTAATTTTGGAGGAAGAAAGAAAAAAACTACTTTTTGTTTTCGTATTTTCGACATATCTCCCTGTGTTTTTACTCAAATTTCGATCGCGGAATTTCATTCCGCATCCAACGAGTACCCACACTGTATACTTTTGATGGACCCCGCTACCCCAAAAACAAGAAATACCTGAAAAAATGTGATGATGATGTCATCATCATGTTTTTTCAGGTATTTCTTGTTTTTGGGGTAGTGGGGTCCATCAAAAGTATATAGTGTGGGTACTCGTTGGATGCGAAATCAAATTCCGCATCCAACGAGCTCTCCCGATCGAAATTTGAGTAAAAACACAATGAGATATGTGGAAAATACGAACAAAAAAAGTAGTTTTTTTTAATGACAAATATGCCAATTCAACCATTATGGTTGACTTATTTTATTGAAATTCTATTGGTTCTTGAATTCCAACTTACAAAAACTTATTTTGGCACGTTTTCTCATAAGGCCCATTTTAGACCCCAAATTTCCTCTAATGGATAGGCCGACTTTCATAGTTAGGGTTTTTGGGGTTACTGTTGGGAAAGGCCCACAGTTTTGTAATGGCGAGACCTTCGGGCCGCCTATATAAGCATGTATTTTGTATTGTAAAAGGTTAGCCATTGAGTCATTTAGCTAGCTAAGTGTCTCTAGTGTCTCGGTATTGTAAGAGTTGAGCTTTGGTCCTGTTATTCCGTCTGTATTATCTTACTGTAACCAGTAGCTGGCTCCTTGAGTATGTATGTAACAATCCGTAGGGATTGAGAGAGAGAGAGAGAGAGAGAGAGAGAGAGAGAGAGAGAGAGAGAGAGAGAGAGAGAAGGATTATATTGTAAGAGAAGGAAATATAAGAGAAGAGATCTAAGAGAGAAGGGCTCCCGACCGTGTGTGTGGAGTTTCCCATAAGATCTTGAGCTGCATATTATATTGTAGTGGAACTGTGTTTACTCTCTCAAGATATAATAGAAAAACTAGTTCCTGTGGACGTAGCTTCCTTCCTGGGAGTGAACCACGTAAAATTAGTGTGTTGTGCAACTGTTTCATGTGATTGTGCTTTATTTAATTGCTATCTGTTATTTGTTACATGAACTTTGCTATCAGTTATTGAGTGAATGTATGTTATCCTTTAGTTTACAGTAACATGGAAGGTTAACTGTGAGTTGGATATATCAAGTATTCTGTGTATGAGTTTATCAGTGCTTGATTCATGGTAGTAACAGTTACAGTGTTAAGTGATTCCTTCATATTTAGTCCAGCAAGATTGAGTATAGTTGATGTTAAGTGTGTTAGACAGTAGAAGCTAAAAGAAGTGGCTTAACACCTTAAGGAAGGAAAACTGTGTCATTGTACTAAGACAGAATATCCTTGGACCTGGAGGGTCACATTGAGTCATACTATAGAAGATATCGTAGCATAGAAAGGTGATATCACACCGTCAGAGAAGTTGTGGTGTGAGAAGTCATAGGATAAGAGCCGAGCAGAGGAGATAGTTTTTGCATCGATTTAGAGGCTGTGATGCGGTAAGAGATTGTTCCCTATTAGAGCCAGTGATTAAGAGAGATCGCCATCACAGAGAGATCTCATTGGCTAAGAAGAGTCGCGAGACCCCAGGATGCTATAGAACCCGATTGAGGACACCTGAGTCTTCAGCCACCCCATTTAAGATCACTTCGGGTGAGACTTCAGGCCATTCTGCAGTTTGTTGCCGAAAGGGCTAGTGAGCTAGGGGTTTTGTTGGTACATTAAAGGAAACCCGGGTCTACCCAGAAGACCAACAGGGTGCATAGAGAATAATATTGATATGTAGTGTGATGAGGGATGAGGGAGTGCAAGTGGTCATTGGGAGCTAGTGGAAAGGGGAGGGATGGAGCAGAATGCATCAAAGTAGTGGGAGGAGCACACATAAGGAGCAGTGTAGAGAGTGGAAGGAGTGGTTGGAGTTAGTGGGGTATTTTTGTGGCAGAGCAAAGAGGGAGGATAAGGGATGGAAGATAATGGAGCAATGAGGGATGGAAAGGGAGGAGGGGATTGTAGAGTAGAGCAATGATAATGAGAAGGGAAAGGATGGGCATATGGAATTGGAGGGAAGAGGGAGAGTATGGGAGGGAACACATATGGTATGTAGCATAGAGGGGAGAGAATGGATCTTGTTGAAGATGATGGGGGAGACAATGAAAAATTAGTGATGATCCTGAATGAGTGTTTATCCGAATCTGAGCTTAGAGGAGGAGTGAGACTACGCTGATACCAATGCCATAATTATATCTGGTTGTTTGACTTCAAGAAGTGTATTCAACTTCCATGTTGAAGAAATGAATGTATGAATATAATAATTGATCGATGATTTACAAATGGGTAGGCCACCTTTAAAATTGGTTGGCCAATACATGAAGGATCACATCTTCATATTTACAATATAGTTAATGTTTCATTAATTATTCTAAACTATTATTAATTGTTAATTATTATATTATTTACTATTTATCTTTGCAACACACTCTAATGTCATTAGGGATAGGAAGATTCCATTAGGGTTATTTATGATTAATTTGGGTCTCTTAGTTTCCAAAATGTCCATTTAGGTGATACTTATTTCAACATGCCTCGCATTATCCCTCACACAAAATTGGAGTTTTCCTGGAACTTTTTCTGGTGCAATTCCTTTTGAATTTCTTGTTTCTATCCCTAGATCCATACCTAGTGTTATGCTTGGCCCATTTCCTGGGGAAATTCCCAGCGCAATACCTTCTGAAATTCCTGTCGCAATTCTTGGTGTTATGTTTGGATCTATACCTAGAACCATTCCTAACACGATTCCTTATATAATTCCTGGCTATTTTCATAGTGAAAACTATGGTCCTAATCCTGATGTTATATCTGACACTATGTTAAACATTTTTTCGAGCGCAATTATTGGATTTAAACTTGACACAATTCATAGCACAATTTCTTTCGAAATTTCTGGTGCTATTCCAAGTACTATACCTGGATCTATATCTAGCACTATGTTGAATGTCTTCTAGGAACAATTCCTAGCTCTATACTTGGTGTTATCTTGGATGTTTTTCCTAGTGTGATCCATGGTGCAATTCCTGATGAAATCCCTGATTCTATTCATGGCACTATGCTAGGTGCTATTATGTAGGCTATTTTGGAGGCTCTTCTGGGAAATATCTAGGATGTTATCATGGAAGATAATTGGGATGATTAATGGGACGCTAAAGTGGATTCTAAATGGGACATTAAATGGGATGCTAAATAGCACGTTAAATGGGATGGCAAATGAGACTCTAATTGGTACACTAATTAACACCCACAATAGCATGAATTTAAAAAAAGGATGCAAATAACACCATTAAAAGCACCATCCCATGGAAAAGCGTCCACTTTTTCCAAAAAATGATGAAAAATACACTAAAAGTGATAGTGGACGCTAAAAAGGGAGCTAAAATAGACTCTAATCATAGGGTTTTGTTGTAGTGACATTGAGACTTAGAAGATTTGTTTAAGGCCCAAGAATCCACCCCTAGCCATCTCTAAGGCCCCAAGAACCAAACCTAATGCTCAAAAAATACTTATGGAAAGCGCCATCCCCACTCCTTAGTGAAGGAACCATTGAGGAACAAATCATTAGGGAAAGTTAACGCTCTTTCTTAAAAGCCTATAGTTCATAATGAAGGGGGGTGTTGTGAATAATACCAACCCTATTTTGACCTGGTATATCTTTAAACCCAATCACCTTTCATTCATTCCATAGTTGACCTTGTAATTGAGTTGGCTATCCACACCCACTCTCAATTATAATTTCAATCAAACTTGCTCCTAGTTGTATTCGAGTTGGGAATCCATGGCTCTCTTGAGAGAATTTGAGTTATGTATCCATAAACACACTCTAGGACTATATTCAAGTTCTCTCAATTGTATTCAATATTTTCCAAGTGTATTCAAGTTAGCCATCCATAAACCCACTCTGAAACTGTATTTGATATTTCTTAGTTGTATTCAACCTATTTCAAGTGAATTCGAGTTAGGTGTTCATAAACCCACTCTTATACTGTATTCAATATTTTTCAACTGTATTCAAGTTGGGCAATACATAAACCCACTCTCTTTTATATTTATGCCAGCACTAGCACTGTATTTATTAGAGTCTCTATAAACCCACTCCTATTTGTATTTCATCACCCTTTATGCCCCCTTTATTGTCTTAAGGGGTCATGTTGAAATGATGGTGCAATATTCATATACGACCATGATATTCAAGTAAATTCAAGTTGGTCCATGAACCCACTCTCATACTATATGAGATATTTATCAACTGTATTCAAGTTGGGTAGTACATAAACCCACTCACTTTTTCATTTAGGCCAATGCTAACCCTGTATTGACTTGGGTCTCTATAAAACCACTCCCAATTGTATTTCATCATCCTTTATGGCCTTCTGTTTGGGTTAAGGAGGTGTTGAAATGATGATGTAATATTCATATACAACCATGGCCAACCTCACTTTGCAATAATCAATATTGTATTATCGTGTTCCTAGGGTTTGGCATAAAATCAACCTTGTCAACACTCATTTATTATATTCCTAGGTTGTTAAGACAGACTTAGACATTATTTGGGCCCATAAACCCTATTAGGGAGGGAATTCTACTTCTTGAGTTGCATATAAATACACCCTCAAGGGTCATTTGGAACATCATTTTTGAATTATTGCTCTCTTATACAAGTGGATCATTCTTTTGGACTATGGTCAACATATTGTGCTCTTTATGTGTGACTGTGTGTCACTATTGGGATGCCTATGTCTCTGCTGGGAGTAACCTAGTGTCTCTGCTAGTATGAATGTGTGTCACCATTGGGCATAACTGAGTGTCTGCTAGTGTGACTGTGTGTCATGACTAGGCACAATTAAACTGTCAAACATAAACTAAACATATAATAATTCAAGCCAACAATAAATCCATTTTCAAATATCTACAAGATAATTTATTTTTGTTTTAAGATCATTAAAGGGATTGTATAAATTACATCTATGGACAATAAATTACCAACTAAAATTAATAATTCAAAGGATTAACTTTCTGAAAAATAGTTTGATTTTACAAGATTGCCTTGAGGATTAAGGAGTATTAGTAATTTATGTTATATGTATGGAACATTCTGCTGGGAAACCTTAAAAGAGAGGAATTTACCCATTTCCTCCTTATAATCTCAAGACTGCTAGGTTGTGCAAAAACACAACCTTACAGCGGAAATTTTATAGGGAATAGATATGGGAAACCTCAATATTAAGGTGAAATTTCTGAGAGTGGCATTTCACATAATCATTTCCATCTCCTCTTTATTTTCTCCTTCCTATGAACATTTCCTATCACAATATCTTATGGAGGTGTATACCACTTGAAATTGTGACAAGAATAACCTATTAAATTGTCACATGGAAATCATTGAGATTACTGTTTGTTGGGTTATTATTAATGTCATCTAAGTTATTTGACTTCCTACCTTCTTTTCTCTTGGGTTTCCACATGGCCTGGCGAGTTGGAATTTATTTGAGGCTTCTCATTGCCTTCACTCCGTTGCCTTAGTGTTCCTATGATCTCCACAGGTCCATCATTAATCACTCAGTTAGAGCTAGGGAATCTTCAGTATTTCAAAGTTTGGTATTTGATGTCTTCATCAATTAAGGTTGAGACCTTGATAGTACTCTCACTCCCCAAGGTATTTCCATTTTATTAGTAGGGGTTCCACTCCCAAATCGACATTAGTGCCAAAAGTTAGTCAAAAGAGTTCTATTGCATTCCAATTCTGGAATTCTTCTTGTTGATTTAGAATTGCAGAGGATCTAGTTCTATTAATCTAGATGACTGGTCGAAGAGGTTCTCTCAAAAGCTAAATAATTAAAAGAAATTCATGTGGTCTATTGAATATGGATGATCCAGGGAAAGGAAAATATATACATTCTATCAAATTTGGAAGCATAAGTCTATCATTTTTATGTTTTTTTTGTTCCAAAATATTGTGGTTTGTATAGATTGTTTTGGTAGATGTGAATCATTGGATAAGATAATAAATGGGTGCAATGGGTGGAGGAAAATGTTGTGCAAAGCTAAATCAAATGTTTTTGGGGGTTTTCCTAGTGCATCTTTTTTTGGGATGAGTCCATTTGCAAGGGTAATAGAGTTGTTGACAACCCTTTTTTGTATTTGGGTAGGTATTTAAAGGTTCATATGACTTGTCAATTTGTAGCTTCAAAAGTTAAGACTAACATTTTTTGATGATTATGAATATATAGGTTAAGGAGTAAGATAAATTACATGTTTCAAGTCTTTTGATAATAAATAATAATGTTTATGTGTTATTGCACCTATAAATCTCCTATAGATGTGAAAAAATGGCACTAAGTGTTTTTGTGTTTTCTCTTATTCTTAGGTGGTAATTGGAGAAGGTATTGGAATATTCAAAGCCTCAGTGGTAGCTTTATATCTATTTTTGGGATGTTGGATATTTTAAGGATCTTTATTTATGATATATTTGTAGATTTTTTTCTCTTGTCTGAATTCATGATCATTCTCATCATTGAGGAGATTGTATGTTGTAGCTACCACCAAAATAAATACTAACATATTGGAATACATGCTTAACTATCTTATCAGATTGGAAAGTCAATATATATGAAGCTATTCTATTTTACATGCATGTTATCTATGGGATTGACACTAACATTTAATGATTTTAGGAGATGCTTACATAATCCATGGATAGTGAGATACCAACTTATTTTATGGTTCTGCATTTGAAAAACTGCAAGTATTGTTTCATGTGCAATGATGCTAGTTGTGGCTATTGAGTACTTTTTTTGGTGTTCAATCACAAGGATCACTCATTCTTTTTGTTTTCTATGTATGTTGGTGTGGGGTTCTATAACAACACCTTATCAAACCACTTCTAGGAGTTGTAATTATTCAGCATGTATTGTAATAATGGTGGAACGAACTTTATATTTCATATGGCATCACATCCAATGCAATTATTAGCAAATACATTTTTAAATATATGATTTTTCATTGTGTTCTTACAAGCAATTGTAGGACACACTTGGATTTCAATGTTTAATTGCAAGAGCCCAGTGCATAGTATTAGCTCTCAACACAGTGATATTTTTTTTCATAATTTTATGTATTATGTTGTTTACTTATGCAAGCTTTGAATTTCATTATACACATATTTTTGAATCAAAATTTCATGGAACACATTGTAGAATGCACCAATCTCCTTTAGAGCAATGTCTTGCTAGAGAGTAAAAGATTGAAATTGTACTATTTAGGTTTTAAGAGTTTGGTGACTAAGAATAAATAGGACAAGGAGATATTTATTGTACTTTTCGAGTGCCCTTTTTCTCATAACATCATCATTTCATCTTAATTAGTGGTTTTCTCTTTCCTTGAGTTTGTAGAAGCAATATCCATATCACAAAAGTTGATCATTGTTGACTAAGCATTTTCTTTTTTCTAGTATACAACATTATAAGTAGCTCAAACTAGTTTTGTTGAATTAAATGATTCACTTTTGGTCAAACTTCAAGCTAGGCACTAGATGTTGAATGGATTTATGTATTATGGACTGATTTTGTCCATTTTTTTCCATCCAAATGAACTCCTATCATACCATGTAACTTGTTACAACCCAATTAAAGTGTGTTAGCTGAGTCATAAGAATGTTCAAGAGGCAAGAAATTAATCAACAAGGAAAGTGTATTACAATTGACAGGAATTGGTGTGTTAGGTGCCTCACTTTGAATTTTATAAGTGTCAAGTTTAGAACCCATGCCAGTATGTATTGCATGCTACAATTCTTATATATATGAGTCCCTTGTTATCTTAAGAAATTGAGCACTGCTAGCCATGTTAAAGAAATCTAGTGAAATAATATTAGACAAGAGTTCCAATAACCAAATTTCTTATCGGGTTTCATCATTGAAATAAGGATGAACTAAGCGCCTAACAAAAAACCATAGTAGCATAGAAATAATGACAAATTTTTTTATGTATTTAATATACTTGCCAAAGAAAACCATTGTATACAATAGATAATTGCAATGATAAATTATCCATAACTAACTACACCATTCCACCTATTCTTCCCAGCTTAATCCCACTACACAAAATGTAAAATTATATACAACATTTTTTCATAAAAAAACATAATGAACCTCCTCTTAATCCTGTTACTTCAATGCCAAAGGTGAGGGAAAATCCCCTACTCTATTTAAAATTAGAAAAATAGTCTTTATTTAGCAAGCATATTAACCTTTCTCAGTTTTGTTGATGTGCATGTGTTTTTCCTCGGTGTCATCGTGGTTGGTCTACACCAATGGTTCTGATGGTAGTAAATTGTAAGGGTTTTATTAAAAGTGTGATACAATGGTCTCCCACTGAGTTCGTAGACCACTTGAGAATAGGGATTTCACCACTTATTACAAAGATAAGTTGAAAGTTTTTATTGAAAACCCTTATGGTTATGTACGATCTTGTATTTATAACTTTGTAGCCTCTTTTTTTATTGTGTTATTGCACCATACATTCAGATGTACATATCGTGGATTTAATAAAGCGATGGATGCAATTTATAATGGTCTTACAGGCACTAATTTTTTGTTGGATGGTTTCTATTGATGAAAAAATAAATATATTTGGGATTTGATTATGTGGAAGAAAATAATTTTGGAAATAGCCAAAAGTATCGGGGTTTGGATATTCATTATTAGAGACTCCATGTTTATATTAAATTACTGCATGAATTTACTCTTAGTTTTTCTAGATCAGAATTGTTTGTATTTATTATATGAATCTATGAGTTGTTAATGCTATGTAATGATTATTTGTAATGAGTCAAAAATTCATTTCGTGAATAATGATTATGGTTACCCATCTGACATCAGTCATGTAACTGTTTGTTATTTAACTTAAAAATTGGATCTGTGCTTGACATTTAATTATTATTTGCTGAATATTTTCTATTGTGATCGCTACCAATATCGATCTACAATCTAGATGTTTGTTATGGAAATAAATCCCCTTGGATATACTCTGTATACCCTATATCATTCTATGCGACATTCTGTCATTTCTTTCATTTATTGTTCAAGTAATTGGAAATTCCTCTAAGTTATTCAATTCAGGGCTTTAATCAAAAGTTCCCTCTATAATTTTGTTGTTTTAACTATATTAGTGGAATCTAAATGTAACTATAGGCAATATGGAACATAGATTTTAATTGGGAATAGTTATAAATTTAATACAATTCTAGAACATAGATAAGATATGTATGCAAACAATGACTTCTAGGAAAATATGATTAGTTTAAAATATTTTAAATGAAAATACGCTGAAATAATTTAAATTTTTTGATAAGATCGATGTAATTCCTTCATTCAGAATCCTAATTAGGCTAACATTAGATCCTACTCTAATTTGGGTATGAAATCCCAAATAGAGATGAATTTAAATTAGATTACGATAATAAACCTATGATTTCTCTACTATAAAGAATAGTTATATCAAATCATAACTTAAAATATGAAAAAGGGATAGGAAATGATGCATAGTATCAGTGAATATAAAATGTAATTATGATTCATATCTATACTTGAATTATACTTTAAAAATACTTAAATAGATAAGAATAGAAATAGGGAACTTGACACTACTGTCGGGAAAACAGAATTGAAACTATTTTTCCTCCCAACCAAACCTATTGTTCCTAGAGAATCCAAGACTTACTTTCTCCAGAACCCCCAATCTTGTTTGTTGAACCACAAGGAAAAAATCCGATGAATACGCCATCTCTTGTATTAACAGTTCAATTCCTTGTCCATCGCTAGCATGCTACTTGCTTGGTGGACTAATCATTATATAGTATTTTTCCTCGGACATGGTCATTAATGAGCCTCCTTCTCTTTAGCACTCCGTGAGGACTCTTGACTTGGTTTTGGGGAATATTCCTCTTGCATCACTTGAGTTATCACTTAGTATATTTCACCACTTGTATTTTCCCCTTGTGGGTCAGCAAACACTCTTTCAACAGCTACTTCAGTTCTGATTCCTCTCAGTAATTTTTTTAATTAAAAAATAACTCATTACATCTATTTTGATTTTTCTAGTTAAAATATTTAAAAAATAAAACATTCAAAGAATAATAAGTTTCATTTATTCTGTCTGTTACAATCAATAGAAACGTAAAGGCTTAATTGATGAAAAATTTATGCAAGGATAAATTATTAATACATATGCTTGGTTTTGAATAGATAATGCACTGAAATATTTGATGAAATATGTAGAGATAACATATGTAATGCATTAAAGTTATACATTGATACTAAGAAATAATGTGAGTACATCAATGAAAATTTTATTTTTGATTTAAGTAGTTATGATATATTTCAAGAAGCTGCAAGTGTACTATATGGGTACAATGACTATTGGAAACTTTGACAAGCTAAAGTGAATGTAATGGAAAGAAATGAATGAGGTAACCCTTATTTCACTAATGATGTTATTAACCAGTTCAATAATGAATTGGGATTGAATTATATAAGTTACATCTCTATGAGGAGGAAGAATTTGCATTGTAGTAAAAGTAAAAGACAAAAGTAGATTTGAATTTCATATGAAAATTGTTACATAATGGTTGTTTTTAAAAACGAGTGGTTAGAACATTGCTAGAAATGTGAATTGGTTATGATCGATTATGAAATTTAGAAAGTATGATAGAGATAAATGAAAATATTGATTTCTTGTAATTATACTAAAGAATGGTTGATATGTATAGTTCAAAAATTATTGTGTATTACTTATTTTGGATTTTGGGACAGAGTAGTCCTTGTATGATGCACATACTAATGCACAGTTAGATAAGTGAAGCTATGAGACAATTTTATCGTCCAGATGGTCAATTATTGGAAATGATATTCCATGATAATATGGGTTTAGGCATGTTAGTAGTAAGAAGACTTACCTAATAAGAAATACAAATATTTAGAAAGAAAAAGTTTTACAAAGTGGATATAATGTTGAAAACATTATTGTTCTAATAATAACCAAGGTCATTAGAGATGGATAAATCTATTAATTATCCTCTATATACCATTCACTGCTAGATTTAATTACGTTATCCCATTACCTCTTGGTTTGACAATGATATAAAAAGACAAGAGCATAAAAAAATTGGAACAAGTAAAGAATAAAAAGATATGAAAGAACTTACATATATATATATATATATATATATATATATATATATANAATGGATATTGTAGAGGAAATTATTCCCATTGCCATGACATAGGGCAGGCCTAGATTTCTTTACTATGCCCTTATATATTGCCTAGAGTTTATGGGTAGTGGATCTTCAATATCTTAGCCAAGAGTTTATAGGCTAATAAAAAAGACCGACATTACAGGAATCTAGAATACTTCAGAAAGGGATCCTATGGCAAGTCTACTTAATAATGATTTAAATATTTTTCCCTAAGTATGTGTCCTCTAACTGCTTGACTCAACTCAATGAAATGTATGCATAAACTGATGATGAGTTGGAATAACTCTAGAAGCATAACTAGTAACTAATGATGAGTCAATAAGAGTCCAATGCATCCGAGAAAATTGATTATGAGCCAGAAGGAATTTGGAGCATCAATAGTAATTGATGTTGAGTGAAAAACTTTGGAACATCAATTTCTATGCTGAATTTATAT
The DNA here is from genome assembly GCA_001517045.1 of Pseudotsuga menziesii. Taxonomy (NCBI): domain Eukaryota; kingdom Viridiplantae; phylum Streptophyta; class Pinopsida; order Pinales; family Pinaceae; genus Pseudotsuga; species Pseudotsuga menziesii. The sequence continues at coordinate 383,450 of LPNX010374892.1, forward strand.
GTGAGGTGAATCCTCTTGTGATAAATGTGAAAAAAGAGATACTGTACTATGTTGAATTCTTATGTATTTCACAAATTATTTGGAAGCATGCCATAGAAACTTTATATGATTGTTATATTTTGAGAAAAAAGATAAGAGTATTTATTGATATGTGCATTGGCATTAAATTGTAAATTAGCAAGCGTTTTAGATTTTATGAAAAGAAAGTTATATAATACACCAAATAATTGTAATTTATTATTACTTGGAATATAAATATATATTTTTAAAATATTTTGACAAGAAAGTCAAAATGAATGTAATGGAGTATTTTTATTTAGTGATTAAAATACTGAGAGGAATTAAAACTGAAGTAGTTGTTGAAAGAGTGTTTTCTAACCCATGAGGGGAAAATACAAGTGGTGAAAGTTGTTGAGTGAGAACTCAAGTGATGCAGGAGGCATCTTCCCAAAAATAAGGTCAAGACTCCTTGTGGAGTGCGAAAGAGAAGGAGGCTCATAAATGGACCAAGTCCTAGGAAAAATACTATAAAATAGTATGCCCATCAAGAAAGTAGGAGGCTTGGGGGTTCCACAGAAGGTACAACTTGGCTTCTCCAGGAGTTGGTTGGTAGGAATGGTAGATTCAATTATGTTTTCTCGACGATGGTGAGAGGTTCCTCACTAAATTATTAACTATTTAGTATTGATAATTATAGTATTATGTAGATTTTAATCCTAAATTCTTTTTGTTAACTGATGATTATACTATGCATCTTTTCCTATATTTTTTATCTATTTCCATATTATCTTTTATTATAAACCATTAGTTATTTACAGAATGTAAAATAATTGCAGATATTTTTATCCCGATTTTTAATGTCATTATATAAATAGTATATACATATTCAACATAGTATATGTTTGGGATTCCATACCCAAATTGGAGTGGATCTAAATTTAGTACACCTAAGGTATCTGAACATATGTATTTAAATATACTAATCAAATATTTAGTCAACCAAAGTAATCCCCAAATCATAGAGCTTGTCTACATCGTAATTGTATATACGCATATTTTTAATGTATTTTAAATATATATCAATGTAATCATTAGATTTAAGAAAATGTATAATAATCATATTTCCTCTAAGAGTCGAAGGATTTCATATAGAGCCTATCTATTTTTTAAACAATATATATATAAATTAATAAATATAATCTCTGTTTGGGTATTCATGCCAAGTTTAGGGCATATTTAGATATACAAATAAATAAAAGAACTAAAAGAAAAGATGGTAGGAAATCAAACAAAATATTCATAGATATAGAGAGTAGAGTCGAAAGGCTTATTCCACTTAATAATCAACTAGATAGTGAATCCCTAGATCTATGCTTAAATAAACCTTAACCAAATTCACAACCTATTGCAGCCGCAACATTTTCCCAAAATTCTAAAATTTTGGGACCCCCTTTTCTACTTTGAATTAGTCGGTTCTTTCTTGATTACAGCCTCTCGATTTTTTGGCCTATGGATTTTGAAGCATTTTTGGTTGCTGCCCATCGATTGGTTTTGTCCTCATTACATGTTCTGAAGATTTCGTGCCTTAAAGATTTCCATCTTGAGTTGATTTCATTGTCGTTTTGCCTGTTTTTTCAAAACCTTGTCGATCGGGAGTTAAGTTTTTCATCTGCTTCGCCGTTGTGGGCGGTTTGATGATCTTCCTCCCCGCAGTTGCGGCCCGTTTCCGAGTCTTGGACTTTTGTTTTCGTCCCGACCGTTTCGGGAGGTTTTGGAATCTTCTGACCGTTGCGCGTGATTGTTTGATTCTCCTCCGTTGCGGACGGGTTTTGGTTCTTCATCGGAGGAATGTGAAGTCTTCCTCTTCCGCCGTTGTGGACGGTGTGTTGCTTTTCCCTCCCGACGTTGCGGAACGTTTCGGGAAAAGGACTTTCCGTAGCACTCCGATGTTTTGGTTATCTCCCGGCTGGATAGCGGAACGATTGACCATCGCTTACTTCCCCATTGCGGACGGCATTTTACTCTGAGGGCCCGACGTTGCGGAGGGGTTCGAACTCTTGATCATTCGATCAAGGTGTTCGCCGACGCCTGACGACGGTGATTCAAACGTTATTTAGCCATTTCGGGCGAGTGAGTACAGGGGGTTGTCCGCCGTTGTGGAGGAAATGGATTTCTGGCTACTCGACCCGGTTTCAGTTCGCGCCTGATGGAATTTTTCCTGCATGTGTGGCAGTTTTTCAATATATACGGGGCGACAAACGGGGTTTTGTATTGTTTTTGAGCACTGTCGTGGTAAGTCGAGCTATCAATTTTAGGAATGCGTGAGGATCTAGCTGTTGGTGTACCAGTGTCCAAGTGGCAGGAGGAGAAGTCTAACCAGCATCAGCTCACTCGTTTGTTGGATTGCCAGGTAGGATCTTTACACCCTAACATCGTGTTTTTTCAAGGTTTCAATTAAGGGATTTATGTATTGGTTCGAGTATTGCTAGAATTCGATCCCCGTAGTCTTTTTCACTCGCCCGAAGAATTTTTCGCCTGCAGCTAGGTTTGTCATAACCGTTCACCCGGTGGTTTGCGCCCGTTTTGTTAGGGTTTCCGGCCGAATAGTTTTTGCGGTTAGAGGGGGTGGAGTCTTTGCCTTTGTAGAGCCCACATTTCATTTTTTGTCTCTGTCGTTTCAGTTTCGCCCTGAGCACAGTAAAGGAAGACAAGGCGCAGGTGGCCTTCATGCCGCCTGCACCTGGTTTAGTAATAATGAGATCCGTCGGTGGTTTCGATAGGGTTTTTGACGGGGGTTTGGATACGAATACTTAGCCGGTCAGTTTCCCTAATTGGTTTACCCATTTTTGAGCCCTAACCTCTGCCCGCGCCACTTAGTTCGTCATTACAGGCTACCTTGAAATCCTAAGGCTGTGCCGCTGTTAGTATTGGCGTTCGGAGGGTAGCATGAGTAGTGGTGCTGGTGGGAGCCCCCTGTGCGAAAAGTTGTTTTGGATTCCCATGGTTTATAGTTGCATCGATGTAAATACCATGTCTGCGAGCAACATAAGCTTTCACCATTTTTTGTGTTATCCTTACTAAAACCATGTCTGAATTCGGAGAGCTGTAGTCGCACCTTGCATTTGAAAGTTATGCATTTACATTTCATATCGTTTGATTGGAAAATGGCGAACTATGGAATAATGTAATTTTGAGGATAGGCCATTTAAGGAATATTTCCATTTTTTATTTTACACCACATTAAGACCTGGCTCATTATAGTGCAGTGGCAGACTGAGTCCATTTTGTGCTGATAGTTTTGATAGACAAGGAATGGCGAGATTGTGTGTACATGTGTTGGCCTATTTCTTGTTTACATATTAACATAGAATAATAGTATGTTGCAAAATATTGCACGACCATTTCAAATCTTTCAGCCTGAAGGGCCTAAGTCTAAATCCCGTTATAGCTCTGATGCACTTGAGAAAAGATAAAACTACTGCAAAATGTTCACAAGCCTGAAAATGCTTAATATCATAATGTTTTACATTGCAGGAAAAATCTACAATGTCCAAGAGGCAGAAGAAGAAAGCCCCAGCGGGGGAGGAAGTACCAGCACCAGACACAGAAGCAAAAACTGAGTACATCTATGAAGACACCCAATGTGTCTCGGGGGTTGAACCTGAATATAAATGGGGAGACATATACAGGATGATTTCCCGTAGGGAAGTCCCAGAAACCGGTCTTGAGGAAGCACCCATTTACACAAACATAGAAAATTCTTCCATTATGAAAGTTGCCACCAGGCCCGAGCTGTTTCCATGCCCGGAGGTGATGAGATGGGTTCTACCAAATACCAACCAAAACTTAATGCTTATGTGTAATGTCGAGGGCCAGGGTTATGCCTCCTTTAGCCCTGGGTATGTGGCCTTAGCTTACCACCTGCTGGAGCCTCAGCTCTTCCTGACAAATGAATGGCTGGACAACCTTAGGATGGATTTTGTAGAAACCATGAAGAGGATGCTCTTGCCAGGGGAGCTATACCGACATAGAGCAACTGAAGAATATGACATAGCCAGTCTCATACCTACTTACAGATTCATAGCTCTAATGTTGAATAGGATCTTCGGGAGAGAAAATGGCAGACTATTCAAACTCGAGTGGATACCCCTGATGTTCTATGTGGCCACAGAAGGCACGATATTCAACTAGGCAAGTATAGTATCAAGCAGTCTCTCCTCTTGTGTGGTTGCAGATTTGTAAGGAGAAGCCAGGAAGAGATCTGAGTTTTATATGAGCTCGATCCTGATAGATTGCATACTTTTTCATCATCCTTTCCCAGGCCTCCAGTGTGTATGGGATAGAGACAGAATGCCTATATATGCGGCCTACAAACCTCTAGGGGATCATCTATATCACAGTCAATACAGAGAGGTCTATGAGCAATTCCTCATGCCATTATATGCACTCATCTTCCAAAAAGAATGTGATTGCATGTCAGAAGATGCTATGCAGGTCATTGATGAATATGGAGATTACATTCTGACTGAAAATGGTATGTATATCAGGATGTTTGGAGGGTCAAAGACCCCTTTTTTGCTACCCAAATATGCTACAGATTATATAATCCACAAATAGGCAGTCAGACAAGTATACATTGATGGAGTTGGTCACTTCTTGTTCCAGTACAAGAAGAATGCCTATCCCCCCTTTCCATTTAACCTGGGAAATTATAAATTCACAAATGCAAAACAAGCACCCGAGTTCATAGAAGAACTAAGGAAGTTCCGCTTTGGCGAAATGACTTTTCGAAGGAATGATACTCATGGCAGAGTAGCGGAACACTGTAAGAAACACAAGGTGACCTACGAATACAGCCATTATTTTGATAGCGATGAATTGGTTTACAGGATGGCTCCAAATATGACAGAGCTCCACGAGAGATTTAAACCTAAGCAATCCACCAAGGGTGGAAAAGGATCTGAGCAAGAGAAGGATGAACAAGATAGGGCTGAAGAAGCAGCCAGAACAATAAGAGAAGAGGCTCAGAGGTTGGAAGAGGAGGCTGCAGAATGGCTGCGAAAAGGAGAAGAAGAAAAGAGGAAAGCTGCCCAGGAAGCAGCTGAACTGGAAAAAGAAGCAGCTAGAGAAAAGGAAGGATCTGCTAGGCAAGCAGCCGAAGAGACCTAGAGAAAGTTGAACGAAGAGCTTCAGAGGAAACAAACTGAAAAGATAGAAGGAACACAACAACAGGCTTCTGAAACACAAGTGGGGTAGAGCCAAGGAGAGGAAAACCCTGAAGTGCAGATCCTTCAAGTGCCCTTCACCATTACTCCTTCAACCTCTACGCTTCAGTTAGTACCCTTCGTGCAGAAAAGGGGGGAGGAAGTCCCTGACTTTACCACGGTATATAATGACAGGGCTACCAAAAGAATCATGAGGAGAACAGAGAAAAAGATAGAAGCAGAAGGAATGACTAGCAAGATGACATTAGATAAAGCTGTGATGGTAGGGAAAGACGTAGATCCGAGGTTTACCATAAGTGCCAGGAAGGCAGCCATGCATGCTTCAGAAGATAACATAGATCGAATGATGAATGAAATAGAATCTACCAAGAAAACCTCCTCTCAGCTGAAGGACACCCTGATAAAGGAAAGAGAAGAGGGAAATAAACTAAAAAGGAAATATGATCATGTGCTCAGAGAAATGGAGGCTACAAAGAGTGAAATCTATTCCATCCAGGTAGCAGCACATGCACAGGAAACAACACAAGAATCCCTGGAAAGAGCACATCAAGAAATTATGGACTTGAAGAATGAAAGAGAACAGATGAGGGCGAAGATAGAAGACCTAGAAGAGAAACAGAATGTTATATACGAGTCCAATGCTGCATATGTTAAAGAACTAAAAGAGCAGCTGGAAGTAGCAAAGGAACAACAGGTTGATCTGCATCCGACCAAAGAACACATCCAGGCCTAGAAAGCTAAAGTGCTGCACCTGCAAATTGCTCTAGAAGAAGAAAGATGCCAAATCCTCCAGGTTGATAGCCGATTGGAAGAAATCCTGGAGACTGCTTCTTACTTTGTTGATAGGTCACAAGATATCCTTGAAGTATTGACCACCAGGATGGCAAGGGTAGATAAAGGTGAGGAAGTCCCAGCAGGACTATCAGACAAGAATAGACAAACCCTTCAGCGAGATTATGACTTGATGGAGTTCGCTATCACTACTACAGAGGACTTCAAGAAAACTGTCCAGAAAACAAAGGGACTTTGCACCGAATTTTTCAGGAGAGCCTTAGTCATTTACAACTGGTGTCAAGTAGAAGCTGAGCAAAGGCTACACGAGTTCCCAGATCATGACTCATTTATAGAAATGTTGCAGAGAAGACAACAAGAGGAGGAGACCAAAGTACAATGCATCAAAGCCATTGATGAACAAACCCTGAAGATTGAAATAGGCCATATAGTCATTTGTTTGCAGCTCCTGTAGAAATTCAGGCCTGCAGTAGATTAATTTCACTCACAGCAATTACCAATTGATCATGCAAATTATCAACAATGGAGACTGAATATGGAGCTGTAACACAAAATTATATTAACTGAGTGTACAATAGCCAACCCTGTAAGAACATAGGCTTCTGAATATATAGAATACATGAGCAAATTGAATGCATAAGGAAGCATCCAAATCTAGCATAAAGCAGGCTTACCCAAAATAGGCAAATCCCCCATAGGTGTAAAAAGCTGATCCCAAATCTATCAAGGACCCCACGAATTAGCAAGGGCACATGGGCAAGCTAAAGAGTGGTCAAATGGAAGCTCATACATGCTTTTGCATGGAGGAAAGAGTGGAGGATGAAAGGGGAATAAAACAGGTTCACCTCACCTAGTCTAGCTTTCCTTATGTGCTTTAAAAACTGGAAAAGCAGTCAATAAAGCAGAAAAAACAGAAGGACACCTAGGAGGCCAGGAATAAATCAAATTTGATTCCCAGGACTTTCCCAAGTGCTCCATGAGTCAATAATGGAAATTTTTACCTCTATGGATAGGCAATTGACAACTTGCACATGGTGGGACTCATGGACTAGGCAAATAAGAAAAAATAAATGAAATAATTTCTAAGTGGGTAAATACTATGGGTTGATTATTCTAACACCCCCCCTTAAGCCTGACTTTATGAGTAATAAATAAAAAATATAGGGCCTAGCAACAAGGCTTAGTCACCCTTTACATACTGCAAGTCCATATGAACCAAGGAAAGAGGTAAAACCAACTTGGGAAAATACTCCCTTAAACATGGACTGTAAAACAAAATTGTAGAATCTTGTCTCCACTCATGCTTTGAAAGCATGATCAGCAATCCCCAGCAGTGATTTGAGATTGCTGAAGGTCTTCTCACAAAATGATTTTGTGAAGATGTCAGCTACTTGTTCTGAAGAAGAACAGAAGAGTAGGTGAATGGTGCCATGATGCACAAGCTCTCTGATGTAGTGCATGTGAATCTCAATGTGTCTGGTTCTCTGCTTCTGAACTAGATCCTTGCATATTCGAATGGTACTCTGGTTATCACAGTAGATGGTAGTTGAGTACTCAGGTTCGAAACCACACTCTCCAAGTAAACCCTGCAACCATAAACACTGAGTTGCTGTATTGACAACTCCTCTGTACTCAACTTCTGTAGATGAGAGTGCAATGGCACTCTGTTTCTTGCTTGACCAGCTGATTGGCCCTTCTGCAAGAATGAACACATAACCTGAAGTGGACTTCCTATCAGTGCTATCACCTGCCCAATCACTGTCAGTAAAACCAATTAACTCAAGGTCAGAATTGGCTTTATAGAAAATCCCATTAGTCCTTGTTCCTTGAACAAAGCTAAGGATCCTCTTTGCTGCTTTCCAATGGATCTCATGGGGCTGATCCATGAATCTAGAGGCAACACTTACTACATAACAAAGATCAGGT
>LPNX010374902.1:8498-59823 GCA_001517045.1 Pseudotsuga menziesii
TATGTAAATCATTTTCTTGGTTGCTCCCTTTAAAAACCCATAACTCCAGTAACCAGATGTGTGCATTAGTTGAAGGAACTTATGTCTCCTAAGTTATGTCTTTCCTGGTGCTGGCATCAATAAGAGGCAGAGCAGTCTTGTGGACAGATTTAATGGGCGAGACCGGTAATTACTATTGTTATTGTCTTTATAACAACATATCTTTTAAAGAGTGTCATCTGAACAATCTTGAGTACTTTTTGTGAAAGGACCTATAGGATTTTTCTCAGTTTACTAGTCTCATTAGCACTCACCATCATAAACTAGTATGAATTGTTACAAAAAGAGTAACTAATTATAAAACCCGGTACAAAAGAGTAACTAACTATAAAACCCGAATAACTTGAGGTATCTCATATTTTAGGCTTCAGACTGCCATCGTAACTTCCAGCGTTGATAGGATATGAAGCTAATTATAATCCGAGCTACACGGTTTCTATATGAGACATTCAAACAAGTGCTCATAGGAAAAAGAATTTAGAACAGTAGAAGGAAGAGATACACAGTCAACATGGGAATAGGACATAAATTGCCGTATTTGAGCTTATTTCAAGAATAATATAGAAGGAGTAGAATGAGTACTTCAGGAGTAAAGGTACCCTGAAGGGTTAACAGAATGATAAATCTAATATTACTTGACCGAGTATAAGGTAAAAATTTCAAGACACCCACCTATTGGGGTACTTAAATGTTGTTTATCTTGTGCTAAAGGGGCTGCTAATAATATCTGATTATAAGGGTCCTAAATAAGGCTATTGAGTTACAAGTGTCTCTCTACGTAGAGCCTTGAAGAAATATAAAACCGGCCAGGAATGAGCCGCGATTGTTGTAAGCACTCTATTTTTTTTTAAGAAATAAAAAGAACAAAAATTGGTGGATGTAGCCTCGTGGACGAGGTGAACCATGTGAAGATGGTTGTCTCATTTGTGTTCTTTTGTTGTGCTGGATTATTTCTTTGTTTACATGATGATTATGAATGCTATATAAATGTTTTAATTGGTGAAAAGATTACTTGAATTTTATTTTGCAGGCTTCTTGAATGCTTTATAGCTTTAGGGTTTCAGTGGTATTTTACATATGGTATCAGAGCGAGGTTGAAACGCTCGGGCCTATTGGGCTCAAAAGGCTCCAGCATGTCTCGTTTTAACTAAGGATTGAATTTTTTTTCTGTGAACCAGAAAACCAACAAGTTCGCACTGTTCGTCTAATCCAGGTACCTTAAGTGTACCCAATATACATGTTTATTGAGTTGTGCAGGGGAAGTCGGCGGAAGGGAGGAGCTGTGTGCATCCAAAAGAAACTCTTTACTGTTCGAAGATGAGGGCCAAGTGGAAGAAGAAGCGTATGAGGCGTCCGCAGAGGAAGCGCAGGGAGACGAGGTAGAAATCGAAGTAAAAAGGTTATGCATATTCCAAGTTATATATCATGACTTGTTTTGAAATATTTTAATTGGTTCTGCACTAAACCCATTGCTTCACTCGGTTTATTGATGTTAAAAAAAAATGTTTGTGCAAAAGCCCAAATGATACGGGGATGTTTAGATCTGGTTTTACAATAGCATATTTGCACCTTCGTTTTGATAAACATCTTGAATTCGGATCATCCCCTCAAAAGGAAAAAATTATTTTTAATATAAACCTACCTAAACCAAGTTCTGATGTGCACCTTGAGGTTTGTTAAACTCTAAGTTGCATCTCTTAAATTCCAATATTTAACTTTGCTCTCTTAAATTCCAATATTTAATATATTAACATTTCCATGGTAAGAGATATGCACCAAAAGCTTCGCAACCTCAATCAAGGTGCATATCAAACCCTGGTCTAGACGAGTTGTGTGAGTGAACATAATCTATTCACATAATGCACCATCTAGATTAAGTGCATCGTTACACAAAGTGTTATGGATTCCCTTTTCCCACCTCGGATGTATAACATTTTGCAATTCTGCGTGTAATAATAATGCTAATATGAGTATGTAGATTTTCACATAGTTATAGTATACCTTCTGCATTTCAAACTGTCTCGGAGTTTAGTAAGTTTTTGATGCTGGACATTTCACTTATTATCAATTCAATTTTGACTCTCTGATGATGGATGGTTAGGTAGAGTGTCTACTCAAAAGGTTAGAATTCTTTAACTATGAGAATGTTTGAGACAATTTTAAAAAAATGCAGAAATTGTACCAGAAATAATAATTATTATGTTGATGTTATCATTGCAGTGGCCGGTGTCCAACTAGAATTGTGATTATCTTAAACTTTTAGCTTTAGAGAACTCCCACTTCGGAGTTTGAAGCTACATTCATGTACTACAAAGAATGTGTGATCAGCGGAATAGCTAATCCATTAGTTAATCCTCTACAGTCAGACTTGACATTGTCTTATCTCTAATTGTAGCAGGGCTGTAGATTATTAAATCACCCGCCACAAGTCTTAGGTTCCATTCTTAGCCTATGCTGTCAGACCTTGCCACCTAAACCAGGCTATTCTCTCTTAGAATCTGGTGTACTGAATCCTGGTCCTCGTCTCTGAGATCGTGCTACAAGGAAATCATCTAGAATGCACTCTCTGTTAATAAACACCGCCTTTTGCATTAGTTTGATTCAGTTTCTGTTAGAATTGTCAAGGGGATCTTGGAATTCAGTCTCTGATTAGAATTTGAGTGAAATCAATGTGCTATTTTTTTCCCTATAGAATAGGATCTATGTTTGGTGACAGCTTCTCCTTTGCCGTAACTATGTTTTTGAATTTCGAGAACCGATCAACATTTTGATAAGGTGGATCTTAATTATGTAAGGATGTGCATTTATTTATATATCATAACCTACTGCATGTGTCTTTATTTACCTGAATTTATTGAATAAAATGGGTGTCGTTGTGGCTTGGATTGATATTTTCTCTTTGTGCTGAAAAACGCTGTCTAATTTGATGAGCAAATGTGAAACCGTAGTTCGAGTTGTTAATTAAGAAAGACACTGCCTATTCTTGACGTGCAAGTGTTAAATGACGGACGAGATGTTAATTGTGAAAACTGTGTGTAGTTTTGATGTTCAAATGCTTGTTAAGACTCTGCAAATAGTTTTGAATGCTATAAATACTTGCTAGCTAAAAAGTTAGATACTTGTTAGATAGTAAATGCTTGTTAAGGCTCCGCAAAAAGGTTTTGATCTGAAGATTACATATGAAGACCACAATGTTGATGAGGATCAGAGGGTTCGTCATATGATGACGTTTCAAATCTGAAAAAAATAAATAATAATAATAAAAAAACAAAAAAAATTACATCCTCTAAATTGTCGGTTGGAGATGATATATAAGATTCGTAATTGTGTTTATCTCAGTGTGTTGAGCTTGGAGGTCATTGTTGGTTTATAATATTTGTAATTATGTTATAGGACTGAACGGTTTCCTCTAGAAATATTGGAGGAAAGGAAAAATGAAGGGCTTGAGGGTGTTCGAATTATGGTATTAGTATGCAAGCTAATGGTAGGAATTAATGTTTGATGGAAGGGGTTATATGTTTGGCAGTAATTAGTATGTGAATATCTATTTATTCAAGAATGAATATTGTAGGTTTTATCTGAATAATATAGTCTTTTGGTGCAAATTGGTTTTTTGATTTGAGTGGTTAGGGCATTGCTCGTAGTCGAAGGAGGTTTGAACAGCTGAGCACACCAACCATTATGATGGCAATGTCTAATAGTATTTCCAGACACCAGCTTCATAGAGACAACCTTGTTGTTGAGTTTTTTCTTACAACTCATGCTATCCACTTTATTTTAGGTTTTTGTTTGGTTGGCGTTGAATAATTATGAGTAGTTCATTAAGGATGCCCATCTCTGTGATTGATTTATCTTGATCATGGATATTGTAGAAAGGACAATTTAACTAGAGTAGTTGGTCTTTTAGATTAGGATTTTCTGACCTTATTGCAGGCAAGTTACTTTGTTTAGAATTGCTAACAAATTTTGGATGATTATCTTATGGCATTGACAAGCACTTTAAAAGTTCAGATGTGATATATATAAAATTGCAACAAGTGAATTTTTCTATTGTAAATTGAAGTTGATAAGTGGTTGCATTGTCAAAATCTTCAGGTTTTATGTGTTTTCTTGCAAATGGTGTTGGTATAAGAAATTGGAAGGATTTTGTGGCTTCTTGTAAATGCCTACTTGTCAATTCTGGTGATAAAAGGCTCTTATCGGATGAATGAAAAATGAAGTAAGGTAGGACTTGTGCAAAAATTTTGATGTTCTTTGAATTAATAAGATGATAAACTAATGCCCATAGAGTGCTTGCAGGCATGGGGATTTATGGCCATGAAAAAGGCTAAAGCTCCGGGACTATGATGAGTTAAATCTCATGTGTATAAAGTTATCACCAGAAGAGGGAGTGGTGATGGAGGTAGTGGTTAAAATATACCTTGTTTTCCCCCGGGCCAGCGAGGGACCATAATGCATTCTGGGGACGCCCAAATGTAAGACATGTGGTTAAGACTCGTTCCGCACACATTAGAGGACTGCCACATGAGTTGGGTGACTCTGTGAAGAGAATAACCTCTAGGCGCTGTGGAGGTGTGCAAGAACGGAGTGCCTCAGCTTGGTGAAGCACCCTAAAGGAGATACCGCTAAGAGGGGTACAGGGTATCGTCCTTGTGCTGGGTGGCTTGAATTGGCACCTGGAACATCCAGAGAAAAGAATAATGACAAAGCACCCTGAATAGCACAGAGGAGATACACGAAGGGTTGGTATCGTCCTTGTGTTGGGTGGCTTGAATTGGTACTTGGAGTACTATTGGCACTTGATGTGCTGGGATGGAGGACATCCAAAGAAAGGAACAATGCAGAAAAGGTATGTGCTTTGCAGGTAAACTTGTACCGATGAGGTAATATGTTATTGGCAATAGAACTGATATGTTCTGAAAATTGTATAATGGATTTCTAGCATTGACATTATTGATATGATGGGATTTCGATGTTTTTATTGATGTATCGATTGCATTATGGAAAATAATTGGGTAATATGGCACCAATGAACACTAGAAAATTGCATATTGCAAAAGAATATATGACCTTTGTTTAAGTTGAATTGTGATTTGGATATGAATTACTGAAAGGACTCACTTGTAGTTATGATGCTGCAAAAGACTTGCTAAGTATGTTTCATGATGAATTGACTCTTATTTATGAAATTGGATAGAACCGATTTTGCAGGTCTTACGAACCCACAAGGATCAGAAAAGAAAAACCGAAAAAGAGATCCGAACAAGGCAAAGCAAGAAGAGATGACTCCAGAAAAGAATAAAAGTTTTTGTTGAAGAAACAAGAAACACCGAGGATGGTGTTCTGTCTTTTAGGGGGGAAGGATGTAATATCCCTCCCCTATGCCCTCGAATATTTTTGTAATTTTGCATATTATTGTATGAGGGTTTCTGGGTGAGGAGCTCAAGTGCCAAGGCCCCACCCGAAGAAAACCTGAAAGTTAGGTAAAAGTTTATTAACACATAAGCCGACAAACACACATGCAAAAAGAACTAGGGCTAAGGGATTGGAAAACAAGGGTTTGACAAAAAGACACTATGATACAAATCATATCATAAGCACAAAGAAAAATTAAAAGGCAAGTACTGTTAAATTGGAAATCTATCAATGATAGATGTAAGTCGTGTGATATAAAGTATATCATACGGAAAAAGGAAAATGACAAACTAAGCCTTCATAAAAGATAAGGTATTTAATTTAAATCTATTAAGTTAACCTATTTAATTTAGGGTGAACGGCTTGAAACTAAAGGGGAAGTATTTAATAGGAAAGGACAAAAGTATTAGAAACGTTTGCCCTATAAGGTTACTTCGAGTGATTGGAGAAAACAATCCAATGAATTAAGATATATATATATATATATATATGTATAAAATAAACAAAGGCTTGATATATGCAAAAGTGGAGGATATATATATTATTGAGAAAATTGCTACACTTATATATATATGTGTATACCTTTTTGCATATGGACAACCGTTATAAAATTGAATACCCATATTAATGGAATACGATTCTGTCCTCTGTATCAGCCATGAGTTTAGGAGCCATTGCAGGATATTTTAGTCACTGTTTGACTTATCTTAAACTCATCTTTTAGTTTCCTTTGATTACGGGAAAAGACAGTAATGAGGGAGACGGTTATTAGGATTTTTTGAAGGCCTTTAATTACTCCCCATGATTGAAGTTAAGGGACGTTGAACCAACAGCTTTTTCCTGAACAAGCCCAGCTCTGATATAGGAGGTAATTTAGGGCATGCTTAGGCGTTGATAGAGGGGGAAAACCACATGCGACTACCAAATTTTGCCATCTATAAATACCCTTAGTGATTTGACTGTGGGGGGGGGGGGGGGGGGGGTTGGTGGAAAGAAGGAAAAGAGCTGAGGACTATGAAGGAGAGATCTCCACAGGAGAATGACCTCGGCGTTTTTCTGCGCCATTGGAGGAGAGAAATTTACCTGATACACTCTCTGTTACTTGAAAGAAAGATGCGATCAATTATCATGTTGCTAGAAAATCAAAGAGCGGAGGATGGCTGGAGAGGAGGTTCCATTATCCTAGGAAATGGATGAGAAGTATGGAGCGAGAGATCCTCAACTCTAGGTGTGCGATCGTGTATGTTTAAGGTATGAATCTAGGTATGAATCTGAGCTTGATCAGCTTGATCGATTTCTGTCATTATATGTTAATGGGTGAACCTGCACTTAATCAGTATTGATTCACGATTTCTTATCCTAGATGTGTATTGTATAAATCCAAAATAAATCAGTATTGGATGTGATTGTATAGCTGGAATGCTTATCGTTATGGGTCATAGCTTAAAGAGTGCCGACTCGTTCCAAGCTTGCTTATATATAGATCTGATTGTTGGTTTGTTCTTGAAAGCCTTTCTACCTTCCTTATATAACTTTATGGACCCATGCTTCCTGTTCCTTTTTGAGATGCCAAGCGTTGAATTTTTTTTGGTGTTTGATTGCCTACAATCATTTGCGATGATGCCAAAGGCTGTGGGAGATCCCCTCAAATCACTCGTGCATCCCAGTATGATTTAGGGCTACTACCTGCTAGTTGCATTAGTTTATGAGCCTTTTTAGATTACATGTTTCCATGGTCTGACTAATTGAAGCCCTTTTTTTTATGTAAATCATTTTCGTGGTTGCTTCCTTTAAAAACCCATAACTCTAGTAACCAGATGTGTGCATTAGTTGAAGGAACTTATGTCTCCTAAGTTATGTCTTTCCTGGTGCTGGCATCAATAAGAGGAAGAGCAGTCTTGTGGACAGATTTAATGGGCGAGACCGGTAATTACTATTGTTATTGTCTTTATAACAACATATCTTTTAAAGAGTGTCGTCTGAATAATCTTGAGTACTTTTTGTGAAAGGACCTATAGATTTTTCTCAGTTTACTAGTCTCATTAGCACTCACCATCATAAACTAGTATGAATTGTTACAAAAAGAGTAACTAATTATAAAACCCAGTACAAAAGAGTAACTAACTATAAAACCCGAATAACTTGAGGTATCTCATATTTTAGGCTTCAGACTGCCATCGTAACTTCTAGCGTTGATAGGATATGAAGCTAATTATAATCCGAGCTACACGGTTTCTATATGAGACATTCAAACAAGTGCTCATAGGAAAAATAATTTAGAACAGTAGAAGGAAGAGATACACAGTCAACATGGGAATAGGACATAAATTGCCGTATTTGAGCTTATTTCAAGAATAATATAGAAGGAGTAGAATGAGTACTTCAGGAGTAAAGGTACCCTGAAGGGTTAACAGAATGATAAATCTAATATTACTTGACCGAGTATAAGGTAAAAATTTCAAGACACCCACCTATTGGGGTACTTAAATGTTGTTCATCTTGTGCTAAAGGGGCTGTTAATAATCTCTTATTATAAGGGTCCTAAATAAGGCTGTTGAGTTACAAGTGTCTCTCTACGTAGAGCCTTGAGGAAAGATAAAACTGGCCAGGAATGAGCCGTGATTGTTGTAAGCACTCTATTTTTTTTTTAAGAAATAAAAAGAACAGAAATTGGTGGATGTAGCCTCGTGGACGAGGTGAACCACGTGAAGATGGTTGTCTCATTTGTGTTCTTTTGTTGTGCTGGATTATTTCTTTGTTTACATGATGATTATGAATGTTGTATAAATGTTTTAATTGGTGAAAAGATTACTTGAATTTTATTTTGCAGGCTTCTTGAATGCTTTATAGCTTTAGGGTTTCAGTGGTATTTTACAAACTTGAACTGGAATCATGAAAAACCTTGGAGAAGCAAAAAACCTGCATTTCAACACAGTTAAAATTTTGTTGAGCCAAACAAGCCCTCAAAACCTTGTCATGTGGATAACTAAATGTTTTCATTTAGAACCAGAATGTGTACATATTGTATATTCAAAAGAACCAGTGGAAGCAACACTTCTCTCACAAGCAACAACAACAATGATAACAAATCTTCCTCAATGTAGATGACGAGGACACTTCACATATCGAGAAATGCAAGTCTTCATGCGACACTCAGTTTAATATCTTGACACTTTTTCCAATTTGATATGCTTGGCTAGAATGTCTTAATATATTTTATTTATCTTATATTAGATTATTAATTGCGGGCGCCATGATTGTCTAATCCGCTAGATCACAAATCTAGAATATTAATCGAGATCGTGGAAATTTGAAATATTAAAGGAGGTATTGTTTATGAGGATCATTATAGCATTGTTGATATCAGCCATGCTGTCGGGTCCTAGGGAACATGAACCCAAGGAGACATCATCTCCACTAGACCAATAATACACTTAAAAATAGACATTTAAGAAACTAAAAAACTAAAAAAATAATACACAACCTTAGTCTAGCTTCTATGTTTTTTTTTTTTAAATTACTATAAATTACTAGAAATAATCGCATCAAGCTATTCATATATATCTCTTTGTCAAGGACATAATAAGTGGAATAGGTGAAATAAAATAGGATTTTACATTTGGAAAGAAAATTAGTAAGGTTAAAGAAATCTTTTTTAAGCATTTAGAAAAATAATCGGATATTAAAATGCAAATCTTAAAAACTAAAAAAGAGTGTTATTTATGATAATGTGTATCTTAATGATTTTATTTATTTATTTTATTTTTATAGTGTTACACATTTCTCTTAATGTAAATTAGCAAACAACTTAAAAGTTTAATCTCCAACCTTGATATAAAACAAGGGAAGCCATTGAAATGTGCTACATTTTCTAAAGAGATTGCAATGTTAAATTATACAAGTGATCATTTATAACCATTATTAAGTATATGTCTCAAAACCATAAAGATTGAATGGAAATAAGAAATAAACCAAAAATAATGTATAAATAGTGTAATAGTAACAAAGTTCTTACCATTGTGTTTTTTACTATTAACATTTGGGAAAACTTGTGCATAGGAGGAGATTTTGTAGTGGAGATTCGGGAGTTAGAGGTGACCCCGACCGAACCGTATGAACCAGGTAATAGTCGAACCCTCGACCTTCATTTTCATGGTTTAGTTTTTTTCTTTGAGTTTTTTTTTTGGTGTTTTGAGATGGAATTCCCAATAGGGAGAGCACAGAAACGTTGTCAATTTTCTCCCTTTTAGGAGGTGCAATGATGCACCCATTGAAAGGAGGAAAAGCACTGAAGGCACTCTGCCTCCTATATGGAAGAGAAAATTCGCTATGTTCCCTTAGGTAAAGAGAGTTAGCGTCAAGGCCATCTCAAAAAATTAAAAACCAAGCAATGTTTTCAAGTTTCACTTCTTGATTTGGAGTCTCGTAGGTGTCTAATGGATGTTCCATTGGGTTTTTACAGTAATTTGACTCCCAAGATGGTGATATGGAAAGAAAGGGAACATGAGCTTGATGAGATCCAAGCAGAAAATTATCCCATGACTGTGAGGGCTCTGAGAGATCGCAGACTCCTGAAGTATTTCAGTGTTCTAGGGATGAGGGAATATGTGCAATTACTAGATTACTTGATGTGTATGTGGGATCCCGACCAAAAACATTTTTAGGTTGGAACCCATATATTAACCATAGATGTCAAGGACATCTACTTCTTGACTAGATTATTGCGGAGGGGGATTCCAATGGTACTCACAGGTCCCAGGGGTGGTGAGATGTCGGTGGACGTTCTCATTGATTAATACTATGTGGTGGGGACTAGATATCAAGAAGGAAAGATCCCCATCAAGCACATTGTAAATCGACCTCTGAGGATTGTAGCCTTCATGATAGAGAAGGTAGCAGGTAGCATGGATTCTCACCAAAACCATTCGTGCTCACATGTTGTATACAGTGGAGTGTATGGTTCCTATCATATTCAACTGGTGTGAGGGGATGCTCGTCAATCTCAAAGATCATTTGATAGAGTGTTGGAGGGGAGAACTGAAATGTTTTTTCTACGGGGCAGTAGTCGTGTCCTTCTTCCTTGAGTGGGTGCCATTGATGCGACCACAGGTGCATTTGAACAGATTGGATGCATATGATCCTAAGATGTTCAGATGGGCTAAGGCCATGGCCTGACATGGTGGTGGAGGAGGGCCTACCGTTGCATATGGTATAGTATTATTTCATTGGCTTCAAGGCCAACTACTAATGGTGGAGGATTATTCCTATGCCAGAGTAGAATTTAGGGGTGACCCTGACCTTCCATTTCCCGAGGGGGATCAAAGGGGTGATCAACGTAAGAAGCATACTATTACATTTTGTTTTTATTTTATGTTGTATTTTATTTTTTTTGTTCATTTTTAATGATACTGATACATTCAATGCTTTTGTGCAGACATAGGACCTTCCTTTTTAGTGGGAACCTCTTCCATAGAGAGACAAGGAGTAGTGAGGGAGAGGGCTATCAGAAATGTGGAGGTTGAAGAAGAGATTCAAGATATTGAAGACAAAATTCAGTGGCTTACTGTGGGGGTACCAGACATTTCAATAGATGATATTCCTAGGCGCTACCAATGCCATACTACAGGAGTATCTGTACGCTTTGGGAGTCTACTCCATCGAGTGGCCTATGTTGTGATGTGCTACCACGAGCATGAGGATTAGCCCAGAGTGGCTTCCTTATACAGAAATCTTCGAAGATTCTGTTTTTTCCCTTTTATATGTACTAGAGACATGGAGGCTCCAGATTTTGGGTGAATTTAAATATTATGGATTTAGTTTGTATATCAACACCAGTTTATATATAAAAAATCATATTTACATATGTGTGTGTGTGCGATGTGTTATGAGTATGAATGACTACTTATGTATTTATCTGATTAAAGTGCATCAAAATAATATTTAAAATGAACTTTAAATATGAGCAAGATGCCAGTCCAAGAAAAATTTTCCAGTGAATCTGCTACTGTATTTAAATGTCTTGGGATGTGATGGTAGGAAACCTTTTCAAAATTCTTTTCGAAAATATGAACTCTTTGGAATGTATGAAGAAGTAGGGGGTTCTAAATAGTGTATTCTTAGTTTAATTGATGTACAACTAACTCCTAATCTAGGTAAGCCCTAATCTGACTCACATCATTATCTAGAGCTTCAGTCAACAAACAAATAATTGCATGGTAGTCTGCAAGATTGTTTGTCATAGGACCCAAAAAAGTTCCTCCTGAGCTCACCAGATCATTGGTAGGAGAGTAAAATACCCAGGCTGTCGACACAAGATTCAAGTTATACCGACTAGCACCATCCGTGAAAACGCAATAGGTGGTCATATGTTCATTTTAAACATGAAACTACATAAGCAAGTTTTTCTAAGGCACATCTTACATTCACAGCAAATCCACATTTCAAAAAACACACAACACTCTATTAACACTATATACAAAAACCATATGCTAGATGACCTAGGCATAGTATGCTTTAAGGTAGAGGCCTTTCCGAGGCTCTCCCAAGGGTATTCCATCATAATCCATTAATTCATATGCTCCTTTCTCCAAGACATGGCTGACAATGTAGGGTCCATGCCACATGGACTCCACCTTTCCACCCCCTAACTTGTCATGTTTTTGGTCATATGTCAATAATATATCAGCTTCGTTAAAGAGGTGAAATTGAAAGGATCTGTCATATTGAGGTATAATCCATCATTTGTGCACCTCGTTTTCCAAGGTGGCACCTCGATTTTAAATATAAGAACCATTCTTCCTCTCGAGTGGTGTTGGCTAGAAATTCCACAACCAGTTTAAAAGAAGGGATTTTGCATTCTATTAGAAGAGTAGCCTCTAGCCCATACACTAACTGAAAAGGTGTGAAGCTGGTGGATGTATTGACAGTAGTCCTTGTTGATGGTCCGTATTTTAATTGATGAAAAACTAAAAGGCAATTAACGCGAGGAGAAATTACAACCTGAAAGGATTCAAACAATTCCACGCAGAGATGGTTCTATCTCCAAGTTGTTTGAGTTGACTGAATCCTATGGATATGAGGCCTCCACTGGCATAATGTGTTAAGATCCAAATGGATCTTCTCTTCCTCTGTGGACGATCTGAAAATGTGAAGTGACAGTAACCGGTCTATCTAACTAAAATGAAAATGTGAATATTGATAATATGTGCTAGAACAACTATATTAATATACTTGACAAGTGTTGATCCAATCTATAAACATATAAACCAGATTTATTCTTGCCAAATTTGAATAGAACGAAAAAAATTACAATTGCATCATTTTATCCAAAGAATTTAAGTGCATAATTGCTCTTACAGAAAAAACACTAATTGAAAAATCAACATTCTATAAGAGTGACTGTTTATTAATTGCAACTGAAGGTATATGAATCAAATAAAGACATTTATTTAATTCATACTAAACACAGTAACTAAGTAATTTGAAAAATCAAGACAAAGATTAGTGTGTCCAATAATAATGCAACATATAATAGAGATATCAGAAAGTTAAAAGAATAACCAAAATTCACCAAAGAAATTTAATGGATAACCAAAACATGACAAAAGAAACGAACTGAATTTTATTAAGCATGTAACAAATTCCATTTCTACAAAAATATAGAGTATCTCCAGTCTTTCCCTTGTGGTTCCTTCTCCTATTGTTCTCTAGGGTCACTCCTCCTGGATTGTGGATCCCTGTTTACATGATATATGAGTTTCTTTAAATAAGAATTACAAATATTACAAAAAAATAAATCCCACACAGAGTGAGGGATCATAAAAATATGGTTTCATGATTTTCCAAGGGAAGATTGCCACTTGGAAAATACATATAGTAAATCCACTATGTCTTTATATTGAACAAACTCTAGTTGCAACTAAGCATTGCACACAAGCGATTTAGCTTCCCTCTTCTTTATTTTCTCCCATTCTTGGAGAAAGAAATTAATCCTCATTTGCTAATTGAGAGGTGAATCAATACATTCATTGATCTCTGCCACATGAATATGATCACGTTGCTCGATCTCCTCCTTCATATTAAAAAAATCCCTTTCAACTTGCTCCAACTTGAGCTTTGGAGGCATATCATATTCAATTGGATCCACTAGTGGTAAGTCTAGAAAACTTAGCAAATTCTCTGATGTGAACCACCTTTTCTTGCAAACTATATGTCCATCATGAATCGTGGAATCTACTGATCTAAATGGGGGTCAAGGGGGCTTTCCATTTTGCATAATCTAGCGCATAAGATCAACTCAATTTTCCATCTTTGGAACTTGAAATTTGACCATAGAAACTACTATTTTTCATTGGTTTGAACACTATAGATGCTACACACCACACCTTACCACTTATCATACATAAGCAGTTTCAGGCTCTGTGGGAAGTGGTTTTTCCATACTGCTTTTAAAATCCTAAGTGCATGAGAGGGAAACACGTAGAAAGGCACTTTCTGTCTCAGGATCATGTTGATTGATTGAATTCATACACCTTCATGACCTTGAGGCATTGTCAGTCGTCGATCTGATCTACGGGATCTTTTATCTTTGACAAGAATGACGCAGGTCCCATTATTCCCAATAGTACTACACGATCCTCCCATATTGACATGTTCGTTGTGGCCTCATCACTCTTCACATAATCTGACACAACCCTACATCACATACCTGCATTTCACCTCACCTCCTACCATCCCAAAGGTGGTTTCAGGATCTGAGGAAGGAAATTTCTTGAACCCATTTTTGTGAGCCTGAACACACCAAAAAATGACATGTTGAAGGGATTGTTTTTCTTCAAGATCGCACTGATGAGTTAACCTCTGCACATCTTCAGGATCCTGAAGCACTATTGATGATTGATCTGTAATGTTGCCAACGACCAGATCTTATTTGCCTTCACACTTCACCACACACGATCATCTGCACATGGATATAATGTGGTCGGACCACATCACATTCACTGTTGTCATGGACCCTTCATGCCCAATCTCTTTCACACGTGGATCCTCCACGTCGCCCCGCCACCTGGCACTGGTGGGGCCCAACTGAAATTTTCCAAATTTTTTTGATTTCATATTTATGCAAAAATTTTAATTGGCCAATAAGGGGGATTAGATCAAAATTATTTATGTCCCCATACTTGTCACTTAACAAAAAGCATATTTCTGTAGAACCAGTTTTGATTTTTTTGACTGTAAATTTGAACTATTGGACCATACAACTCTGATATTGCAACCATAAGCTATGATACCACTCGATAAACATCCCCTCTCCCAATATGACCATTGGGAGGGTACATTACATGAATTCAGGACCTCCAAATTCGACTCAAATCCCAAATTTCGAATTCATAACAATAAAAATGTGTGTACAGAACATAAATAAACATACACAGCGAAAAATGAAATTGATCCACACATGATTAACATGCAGATGAAAGCATAAACATTACATGCATCATTTCAAAAAAAATTATATTCAAATACACAATAATATTTATCTTTAAACAAGGTTTATCCAAGCAATTGATTGTGTAAGAGAAATTTTCCATCTAACCATAGGCACTCTGTCGAACATATACTCTTTCTACTGAGATTCCACCCCCAAGTTAGGCTATGAGGCCACCACGATGAAGGAAACACCTACAAGGTTCTCTCTCTCATCCTAGAACCTAATTTGCTCTCTATGCTTAGAAAAATTCTCATACAAAGCTCTATATGGATCTCACTTGGCTCTCACAGCCTTGGATTCCACAATACCAACCCCCATCTTCTAATTGTTGTTGGTGAACCACCTGCAACCTAAATTTGTGGCTTCTCAAGAATCTACGAGCAATTAAAAACAATGGGAAATGTTCCCTCGCTCGTCCAGACTCTCTGATCACTTACAACCATCAAAATTCCCTTCCAAATATGAATCTCTTTCTCTACATTTGAATTTTCTTGGTTATACACAGTCATGAACCACAATATAGAGATTTAGTAGTGTATATCTGCATGAGAGTGTGTGAGAATTAGGGTTGACTCTAAGAGGTATGAGAAAATGGTTACAAGACAACTCACATAACTTTTGATAGTAGAAGAAAGGACTCTTGCAAGTTGTATACTGAATTCTAGTAGCTGACAGAAATGTCACAAAGTGTAGTCAGTCCCATGTTTCAATAACTACGTGAGGTGGCTTTTCCGACCAACAACACACATGCATTCAATGATTGGAAAATAGTCAAAAAATGAGATAATTGGCTTATACAAGGCACATGACAAAATTTGGGTGAGTTCTAAACTTGACACTTGGCATCAAGGATCTGGTCTCCCATGGGCCCCTTTTCCTCTTCCCCTTTTGTGGAATCATAGCCCCTTTGGTGCTCTTTACACAACCATTCTTGGACCATATTATTTATGCACATAATATTTACATACATTTGGAATTGGCATGATAAGCCAAATATAAACTCCAAATAAAATATTTACATCCTACATGCCTAACCATTCACTAGTTGAGCCCCTGTCTTGAGCTCTACACTAGGAATTCATAATAACATATTTACATCATTTACGAAATATTCTTCAAATACATCCAAGTCAACACTGAGAGTATTACATATACATTCAAATTGGAATATGAATTTATGCATGGCTAAAAGGTTAACACTTTGAATGTCTCTTATGAAAAGTAAATCACGTCATGTAACAATTCTATTCAAAACCATGTAAATGTCTTATTGCTCAATTCCAAAAACAATGAAGGATTTCCCATATTTGGAAAAAACAATGTGAGGAGAATAAAATTGATATTGTTGTTTCTCACATATAAATGAGTTCCAAGTGACAAAGGAAAGGTGTCCATATGTTTATTATTTGTTAAATTAAGCTTCAAGAGGCCTAAAATCTTTCTTGACCCAGATGTATATTTATCAGTTGTATCTACCAAGCTTCTGCTCAACGGTCCCACCATACTGCCACGTGGTGTGCCTCTCCCACTTTTCTCATGTATTATAACCTTAAAAACAAATCAAAGTGGAAGAAACAATAAAAGGTGAGTATCTTACATGGGTGGGAATGACAGTGATGTAGGTGATCTTATTATGGAAAGGAATCAACATTTTGGAGGGAGACAACAAAAAACGAGTATCTTGCATGGGATGGAAGCTCTCTCTATAAACAGAACGACAGTTAGCCTTCACACATGAGCACGAAAAGAATGCTCAAAGGGTGCTCGAAGATGGATAAACTGTAATGATGAAGTCATTTCAAAATGAGGCACATGCCAGGTTGGGCAGATGTCTTCTGAAAAATTACGGAAAGTCTGTAAACAAGGTAAAAATCAGTACTAGTATCCAATAAAATCATTCCAATTCATTTCAAATTTAAATTTTAATTAACAAAATACTGCACTCACAAAGGACGCGCTTTCATCTATTTAATTTACATGTGCATGAGAAGGGGTTCTTAGCCCTGTTACATCATCAGGCCTGGCCGACACAACCTCCCCCTCTTCTCTCCATGTGCAGAGGCTAAGTGATAGTGAAGCTCTCTATAAAAATGGAACAATAATTACCCTCTGCACATGATGTTGAAATGCACCCTAGAAGCCAACTTAAGTGTGATGATGAGGACTCCCCTTCAAAACAAAGCCTCGACCTAGAAAAGGATTTCTTACAGCTAAGTGAGATTTGATTACTAAATTGTACCTTGATTTGATCTAATTTGATATTTTATCGTTAATTTTACTCTAAGTTCATGGAAGATAATTTAGAAAGTTCTGTAACTTACATTATTACACATATTTTGTGGGAAGAAAATGTGCCATGGATGAGCTGTAATACAGGTTGGTGCTTGAGAGAATATATTGTTAAAGAAAATTAATTTATTTAAGAGACATACACACGTGATACATTACTACTTGTGCTTGTGATTCTCCCTTCTTATTGTCAATGGAATTATCATTTTTATATTTTTTTAATATAAATTATCATGGTATGTGTTAGATTATATATAAGACAAACATTAAATTATTTAGCTGATATTTCCACTATTTTATATCCTACCACTTGTTCTTTCATTATCAATGTTCCCATGTTATGCTACCAGAGCAGTCTTCATATGGCCAGGATATAGGGATGCTCGATACAGAACCATTGGGTAGGGTAAATATACACATTACACTATCTATAAGTATATAAATATTGTGAATTACCTTTTCTCTGAACTTCAATAAAGCTTGCTTGCTCTTGCGGACAGGCACTTGTTATAAATAGAAAGTTGCAAAGCGTAGTAGTGGATGAGTTTATCTATCGCAAATTACTAGTGCATTCGGTGCTGGTTATTTAGTTGCCATCATATTTTTGAAACAAGAAATTGAAGAGTATCAAAAAATTGAATATCTTCTTGTGTAAAATTCCAAACTAGAGTTTCAAAAGTTTTAGAATAGAAAAAGTTTTAGAATATTAAACTTTTGATTTAATTGCATTGAATACTTGTTCTCGTTATTACTTGTACAAGAACTTATATATTTGGTATTTGTGATTACACATTATGGGAGTTTCATATGAGGTATGTATTGGATAAACTTGGAAATATATTCATAACATTGTATTTGTTCTTCTTTTTCTTATGTATTGGGTTGCACAATCGTCTCTTTATTGTATTGATTTTACTAATGCCTTGGGTGTGAATGATGTAACATACCCATACAACCTACTAAAATGCATATAAAAAAAATATTTCATACAATTCATGGGCCATGCATCCTCCTTTATCATTCATCCTTAAGCTTAATTGTTTTTTGTAAAGTCATTTCCGCAATTTTGCTTCCGCATGCGAATTTCGGAATTCGGAAACCCATGTTATTTTATATTTTCCTTTTCCACTTTTTACCTTCCGCATTCCGCAGGGCGGATTCTGGGTTGTAGAAAGCCTGTATTACTCTATATTTTCTTTTTCACTTTTCTCCTTCTACATTCCACACAGAGGATTTTAGGTTGCGAAAAACCAATGTTACTTTATAATTTATTTTTCACTTTCCTCCTTCCACATTCCGCAGGGTGGATTTCGGGTTGCGGAAATCCCATATTACTTATTTTTTCCTTTTTCACTTTCTTCCTTCCACATTCCACATAGTGGATTTTGGGTTGCAGAAAACCCATATTACTTTATTATTATTATTATTGTATTTTCTATTTTCTCCTTCTGCATTCTGTAGAGCAAATTTTGGGTTGCAGAAAGCACACATTACTTTATATTGTCTTTTTTCCTTTCCGCCTTCTGCATTCTACATGACGGATTTCGAGTTGTGGAAATCCCATATTACTTTATATTTTCTTTTTTTGTTTCCACCTTTCGCATTCCGTAGGACAGATTTTGGGTTGCGGAAAGTCCATATTACTTAATAACTTTCTTTCCTTACACTTTTTACACTGCTCTACTATTTATTACCTTAAAACTAAAACCTAGGGGTGGTTCACCTTCGGTGGCCCTACAGACTTAGGTTGAGTTTGTTATTTAGGTTGAATTCAAGCTTAGGAATTATGATGTGGGATTAGTGGCTCGTTACCACCCTTTCCTTCACATATTTACTTCCACTTAAGGACCATAGGTCTTGTATAGGGGCTTCCCTGGGATAGGAAGGGTTTAACCCCAAGAAACACTCAGGATTCCCATCAGTGTCCCTTATGTTATATTTTTATCATTTAAGCAATATGATCTTAGGATCTTATATGAGAGAATAACACGCACAACAATAATCACAAGAGACAAGAGACACAAATAATTTTCCTTTGGGAAACCATAAAGGATAAAACCCTACAACTTCCTTAGAGATAGAATGAGCAACAGTAGAAAAATTAAAACCATAAAACATAAATATGATCTCCAACAGTTTATCTCTATCACTTGTGCTAGCACTTCCTCTCTCACTCATGCACCACAGTTGAGTGAGTGTGTGTGATAAATAGAGAGTCTCACTCTCTATTTATACTAGTTTCTGACTTGACAATTACCTACCAAGTCCAACATCTCTAGGAGAGTCTAATAACCCTATTTCCCCACAACTGTGGGGACTTCCCCCCCCGATTAAAAAGGAGGGTTAACCTCAACTCAATTGTGGGGCCTATTGCCTCGACTTACAATGGAGGGTTAACCTCAATGACTTTGCATGACTTTTTTATATTAACGAATCTCTCGATAGAAACATCAGGATACAATATAAATGACTCTCCCGATAGGAACATTGGGGTAAAATATAAGTGAATACATTCTGAAGTTACAAATACATCAACACTCCCTCTTAACTAGGAAGGTATTTTCTTGACCGAATTCATCAGTACAATTCTTTGTCATTGTATCATCATCAAAGCTGGATCATCACTGGATCATCATTAAAGCTGGATCATCACTAGATCAACATCATCATCATTTATTTTGCTATCTCGATCAAATGGTGCTATCTCTCAATTCTTCTCATCATAGGAAGTTCTACAAAGCCATCCCTTTTTCATGTCAGTTTTAGGCCTAGCCTCCATGTAGGTATTCATCTTCTTCAGCACTTATATCTGACCCAGTCAAAAAGGCCTGCCCAACACTTACATCTAACCATGGGAGGAACACATCCACCACCATGTCAGAAAGGCACACCCAACACTCACATCTGACCATGCTAGGAACACATTCACCACCATGTCAGAAAGGCCCAGCACTCACATCTGACCATGGGAGAAACACATCCAAGAACCATGTTGAAAAGGCTCAACACTTACATTCACTAGCATGGTAGGACACACCTACTACCATCTATGAAAAGGCTCCAGCACTTACATCCACTGGCATGGTAGGACACACCTACTACAATCCATGGAGATTCCCTAGCACTTGCATCTACTGGAATGGTAGGACACACCTACTACCATATAAAGAAAGGCCCCAACACTTACATCTACTGGAATGGTACGACACACCTACTACCAACCAGAGAAAGGATCTACACTTACATCCGCTGGCATGATAGGACACACCTACTATCATCCAAGGAAAGGCTCTGCACTTACATCCTCTGGCATGATAGGACACACCTACTATCATCCAGGGAAAGGCTCATCACTTACATCTGACCATGGGAGGAACCAATCCTGTCACCATGTTAGAAGGGCACAACACTTACATCTGACCATGGGAGGAACCAATCTTACCACCATATCAGAAGGGCACAACACTTATATCTGACCATGGGAGGAACCAATAATGCCACCATGTCAAAAGGGCACAACACTTATATTTGACCATGGGAGGAACCAATCCTACCACCATGTCATAAGGGAACACAGACTCATGACTTACTCTTGGAAGGAACTTCAATCTGGATAATGTGAAGCTTCTCCTTGGAGTACTCAAACTTCTCTCTGGTCATTTCTAGCATAGAATCACATCAGGGCTGATTATGTCCAAGGATAACCTGTGAGCTTCGCCAGGTATGATCACATCCGAGGAAAACCTACAGGGATGATTATGTTTGAGAAACCTATGAGCTTCACCAGGATTTATGCTCAAGAAACCTGTCTCACTGTTTATTCTAGGACTCCCTCTTTCGATAGATATCCATCTAGATCACATACTGGAGCTTCATTGCTCCTCTCTCGGCTGTTCTTAGTGCCATACAGGACTCCTTCCTACTAAACCAAGAGATCACACCTGATCTCATACTGAAGCAACACCCCAAAGTGCTCTTCCTATCAATGGCACTACCTTCCCAACTTGAATCCACATAACCCTCTAGGTTAGTATTTTGATTCGCTTCATACTTGAGCCCGTAGTCAACTGTACCCTTTAGATACCTCAGAATATGCTTTGCAGCAATCAGGTGAAGATGTCTCAGATCTGTCAGGAAGTAGCTCAATGTGTTCATAGCAAAGCAAATATCTAGTCTTGTATTCGCCAGGTACATCAATGAACCAATCATATGATGATACATCATAGCATCAACCATCTCTAATGAAGAATCAATCAATAGCTTCAAGTTGGGTGCCATAGGTGTGGTCATGAGATTGCATTCCATCATCTGGAACCTCTTTAGAATCTCTACTGCATAATTCCCTTGTCCCAGATATATTCCATCCACATTTTGCCACACCTCCCTTCCTAGAAAGTAGTGCATCATCCCCAACTCCTTCATCTCAAACTCGGCAGCAAGTCTCCTTCTTGCAAATTTAATGAGTTCCTCTTTTTTGTTAGGAACAAGTCATCGACATATAATAGGAGCATCACTGGTATTCCACCTTCAACCTTGAAGTAAAGGTTAGAATCTGATTTACTCTTAGTAAAGCCTAGATTCATCAGTAATCTATCCATCCTGTCGTACCATGTCGAACCTCAATATCTTCTACAGTCACCCTCTCTGAAGCAAAGCATTATTCTTCATGTACCTTTCATACTCTACGTATTGAAACATTCTGTACTGGAGTGATAAGTAGCTTCCTCTAATACTAATATTCTATGTATCCATCTAGGGTCACTAGATACCAATATTCTGAACCTTTTCAAAAGTTCTTCTCCCACCCATCTCTAAGCTTGTCATCCTCTATAGGCTTTCATCTTCAACCCTGTAGCAAAGGTTAATATATTCATGACTCTAAGTGATCTTCAATCTCCTTATTTATGTGTTATCCCATGGGTGTCTTCTGAGCTCGTACAAGGCCTTCTTTAATTTGCACACATGAGTCTTCATATCATGTGCCTCAACTCCCACTGGCTGCAAATGTCTCTTCATAGTCTATGCCTTCTTTCTGTGAGAAGCCTCGTGCTACGAATTCTGCCTTGTATCCCACGATGTTGCCATCTACTACATGTTGGATCTTGTAGATCCATATGGAAGATACTACAGACTTCCCTTCAGTTCTTCGATACCACATACTAGACATCACTCTTCTTGAACTAGTATTCTCTTTCCCTTTCCTCTTGGCTACTTCTTCATAGATGGAAGGTTCTACATTAATGATGTCGCTCAACAATGTCACATAATTGCAATGTGACCAAGACCTCTTTCTTTCTTTGAAAGTATCGTCATATTATTCTTCATCTTGTATTATTTCTCGAACTGTTGTCACTTGTTCTTCAGAACAAGTGAACAAGTCTCATCCTTCTTTTCTTGTAGGAAATTGTATGCGATCTTTCCTACAATTCAAATGCATTAGTTGTATGGTTAGAAACATTTCATAAGGCATATTCATAGTGGAAAATTCTTATGCATAAAAATATAATCATGGAACTATTTTAGCCAATACAACATTCATCCATATCTCACGGAAACTTTCTAGATGCCTTCCATCTCTACCAAGACATCATTGAGATTGTGCACTAATCCAATATGTCAACAAAGAGGTTTTATTCTATATAAGTAGCAATGGAGAGTTGTATAGCACCATGGGCTACTTACCCATCACATGCATATTAGTAGTATATTGTCATTAATGCAAACATTCTATCAAGCATAACACATGAACTGAATATAAACAAATGCATAACAAATTAATATCATGAAATGACAATTGAATACTTATCTTTATTTGTTTTGTGGGTATACTCCTTGATCCTTCAGCTTCATCATCTTCTTCATTCATAACAACATCATTTCTTATCCAAGTGCTAATATGTATAAGAGGTTCTTCAAGAATTGAGTCCTTTGTATTGCTCATCACTTGAGTGATCTTCGTTAGATCTTCAGTTGCTCCCATCTTCTCTTTTTCTTATTATGAGTTGAGATTCTTCTTGTGTGCACTCTTCCCAGAGTCTGCTAAAAGTATTCGCTTCCTTCTGGAACACATTCCTCGAATGAATGAAACCCATGATCTTGGGAGGCCATTCAAGGTGGTTATCACAATTTTTGTATTCTCTACTTCTTCATCCACCGCTTCAAGTTGTTCTTTGATTTGAGAGACCCTTGTAAAGTTTGACTGTATGGTCTCTGCATTCTGGATCTTTACATTCTTCAACCGGTTTCTCAAAGTCATCTTCTGATTTATGTTCTTCCCAAAATATCTTGGTCAAGGAATCAAACATATTTTTAGGTGTCTTTATGGAAGACACTTGTGGTATAAGGTGATCCTTGATTGAATCAGCAATGATATTCTTAGCCTTGACCAAGTTCTTCTTGTGTAAGGCTTTACCCTCATCTCCATCTGGAACTGGAACCTATCCACTTATGTAGGTGTCCAATTCATTTTCTTCAAGAACCAGTGAAAAATTGTACTTCCATGCTCGAAAGTTTTCAGCTTCACCAAGATTGTCATCAAGCTGGTGTGATAGGTCATTTTGAAATGAGAACCTCAGATGTAAATAGCAAAAGATTAGATCTTACTGATTTGAGGTGTTCGTCTTGGTTCCAGATCTAGCTGATCTAGGGTTTGTCAGAGAAACCATAATTTTCAAAAATTGGAATATTTCAGATCTGATTGGATAGAATTATGGGCCTCTTCAAGGCTAGCTGTCCAATGTACTCTTTTTCTGAAAATAGTGCAGGGAATCTCTCGGAACAGGAAGCCCTAGTTTTTCAATTTCCTCTATAGAAATGCCTGATATTGTTTATGCGGTATCTATGAAAGTACTGCTCCTATGTGTCTAAAATTTCATATTGAGGTAACCTCATCTGTTCGCATTTCAAAACCATAGGTATTACTAGAATTGGTTTCACCAATTGGGAATTATGAGAGTTTTCCAATGGTGACATATTTCAGGGTTGTTCAGTATAGCGAACTTGTATAGACTTCCACGTGTCACCGTTTCACCTTTAAGGTATGAAAATTTTACCAAAGAAATTACAGTCCATACCCTATCTGGAACATATTGAGAAATTTCGTTTGGACCTTCATAGCCCGAGATATAGCAATTCTCCCTAGGTGTCCTATTTAGGGATGAATCCTGGAAGAGGATGGAACCCTGATTTGGACGAATCATATCTCCCGCAATATAGTGAATTTGAGGCTGAAATTATTACACAGGGTACATCAGGATTTTATGATCGTCCTGTGACAATTTTGGCACATAATCCTTCTTCAATCTCAAGATATAGTGAATGTACCAAAACTACCATTTTTAGTATTTTAGGGTTTTTCTGTACCGAGGTCAAATTAGGGTTTGACTTTCACAAAGTTTTACTCAACCAAAAACTTCAAACTTGGTCTCTAAACTTTTATTTTGATGAGAAGGTAAATCCCATGTTGGGCTCACTCAAAAATTCCTCTTTTGTAAAAATCCCTAATTTCCCACAATAAAAACTAAAAATGCCCAGAATCAAATTCTCCTTCGACAGAAAGATGTGCCCTTCAATGGAGAGTTAGCCTAGCCTCCTGTTGTTGATAATCTATGGAGAGAGACCCAAAAATTAAGAATCCCTAGATTCTGTAGCTGCATAGTTTCTTTTTCTCAGGTTAGCTCTGATACCATGTTATATTTTTATCATTTAAGCAACATGATCTTAGGATCTTATATGAGAGAATAACATGCATGACAATAATCACAAGAGACAATAGACAAGAGACACAAAGAGTTTTCCTTGGGGAAACCATAAAGGATAGAACCCCGCAACTTCCTCAGAGATAGAATGAGCACCGATACCAAAAGTAAAACCCAAAAACATAAAGATGATCTTCGATAGCTGATCTCTCTCACTTGTGCCGACACTTCCTCTCTCACTCATGCGCCCCAGTTGAGTGAGTGTGTGTGACAAATAGTGAGTCTCACTCTCTATTTATACTATTTTCTAACTTGAAAATTACTTACGAGGGCTGACATCTATAGGAGAGTCTAATAATGCCGGTGCCCCACAAATGTGGGGACTTTCCCCCCCTTATCATCAAGGAGGTTTAACCTCAACTCAATTGTGGGGACTATTGCCCCGAATTACAACGAAGGGTTAACCTCAATGACTTTGCATGACTTTATTATATTAATGAATCTCCTGATAGGAACATCGGGGTACAATATAAATGATTCTCCCGATAGGAACATCAGGGTACAATATAAGTGAATACATTCCAAAGTTACAAATACATCAACACCTTACCACTGGTTATTGTAAAAAAAAAAATGCATCTAAGTAGCTAATCACAGAGAAACATTTACAGCAGCTAGAAAGGTCATGTGAGCAAGGGAAAAATCTCATACTTTTTTAATAAGGCATGGGTTCGATAACCTCAGAAGCCTTGTATCTAAATATAGTCACAACCTTCAACCAAGCAGGAGTAACCCTTTCCAGGAAACTAAATCATCATACAAGTTACCATGGATTAAAACATAGTGTAGGAATTACATAGTGTAGTCATAACCATTCCTATCAGAACATGAGTAATTTGCTTTGAAGAATGATAAGGCCAAAACATCAAATGAAGTAAGTGCATTACTCTACTAGGGAGTCATTGCAGTCACAACTTAATTTAAAAGAGCAAGGTAACATACCACTAGTTCACCACATAAGCAATGCATACATAGTCCTATGAGCATTCACCAGATCATGGGAAGCGTTTTCATCAACAAACTTAAATTTTTCTTTATCATTTATACAACATTGAAACATACATTCATACACACACAGACATGCCCTGAGTTCATCAATCACAAGAATTTCACACAGCGTACAGGTAACTCTGTACAAAAAATAATACACCACCTTAGTTACCATTTTACCAAATGCAAGGCACATACATGAAAACAACGTATGAGTACACCCATTCATAAGATTCATTCCCATCAATAATTGTAGAGATACTATTTACCATTTTTGACATTGAAACACATATTTATGAATTTACAAACATACCTTGAGTTCAATAGATTTGTGGGAAAAAAACCCATTGATGGAACCTGTTTTAAGGTGAACCAGAATGAAAGGGGGAAAACTACATTCCACCCAACCATAGATTGGAACGAATATTCTTTGTCCTCAATCACCCCCGAACTAAACTATGCATGCTAAGAGCGGAGACAGCTAAACCCTCAGTTACGTACTTCCAAGCATAAATCCATTTCCTAACACTTACTCAGAGTGCTCACACAACAAGTAACATTTCTCTCAACACTTTCCTAACACTTAGTTAGAGTGATCACACAGCAAGAGTTCATTCTTTCCCCATCATACTCCATAGCGTCCTGCCTCATAACATATGCTATTTTATAGTTTGGTTTCCTAGGTCTTACTTTACTGCTATGGTCCATTGCCTAAGGAATCCCTATCAACCACTACGTTCCCTCATTCTGCAGGGTTGTCTGATCTTATTTTACAACTATGGTCCATTCACCATTAAATCCCCGTCAACCACTGTACCCTAGTTCTCGCAGCTACGGTTCATTCACCATTGAATCCCCACCATCCATTGCGTCGTCCTCTCCAGGGTATGTCTGATGCCATTAAGGCGTTTCGGTTCTTGGTTTACTTCCCTGAGGTTTACTGCTCTATGTCTCCCATTCTTGCATGCATAGTCTCCTCTTTAACATGGCTTGTCCTTTTCATTCAGTTTTTCATCAAAGGAAAAATGTAGCAATTACAACTTTCCTCTAGGGACTATTTGGAAATACACCACAGCCATCCAAACTCATCCAAAACAAAAAGTCTAGAATTTACTGTCCTCCATGGACCATTTTGGCAGTCACCACAGTCAACCAAACCCATAAAAACATACAATCTAGAATTTATCATTATAGATAATGTTTCAAAATGTTCAGCCTAGAATTTAACATTACAAATAATGTTTATGAATAAGGGGATATTACATCCATAGGCCCGTAATGCAACACTATCCCAGTGTTCTTAGTCTTCCTCCATAGCCTTTGGAAATAGACCTAGGTACTTATTTTGCATATCTTCATCTAGTTCCCAAGTCGCCTCTTCTAGGCTAAAGTGTTTCCATTGCACCTTAACCCGATCGACGACCCGATTTTGAGGTAGTGTTTCTTTCTTGTCTAGAATGCATAGAGGCTCCATTTGAAATTCTTCTTTTGGTTCCACCTGCACCACATTCCAACCATTGATATGAGTGGAATCATGTATATATTTCTTAAATAATGAAATATGAAAAACATTATGAATCCTAAAGTGTGATGGGAGAGCAATTTTATATGCCAGGGTCCAATCCTTTCCAATATTTGAAAGGGTCCACATAACCGTGGTTCTAATTTGGTACAACTTCCCAATCTCAGGGAGCTATTTTTGGGCTCAACTCGGAGGTAAACATGATCTCTGAACAAAAATTATTTATGCTTCCTTTTCAAGTCAACATAACTCTTTTGGTGATCCTATTCCACCTTCAAATTATTCTAAACTTCTCGAATTGTCTTTTCCATGTCTTGCAACATTTCAAGTCCTACCATCAAACTATTGACAGGATTATCCCAACTAACCGTGGTAGTACACTTTCTCCCATACATGATCTCAAATGGGATCATCTTGGTTGAGGCTTGATAGCCAATATTGTATGCAAAATCTACTAGATGCAAATATTCTTCTCACTTAGTGGGCCTTTCCATGACATACATCCTCACCATGTCTTCAATGGCTTGGGGTCCATTATTTTTTCCCATCTGTTTCAGGGTGATAGATAGTGCTGAAATTTACCTTGGTTTCCAACCACGGCAAACAATGATTTCCAAAGTTTGATGTGAAATTGACATTCCGGTCAGAAATTACCTTCTTTGCTACTCCATGTAGTCGAAATATATCCTTCAGGAATATTTCTGCAACATTGACAGCCTTGTAAGTGGACTTCATAGGAATAAAATGAGCATACTTGCTTCACTTGTCTACTACAACCATAATTGAATCATTTTGTTTCTAAGTCAAAGGAAAACCTGTGATAAAATCCAAAGATATTACCTCCCATTTCCATTCAATAATTGAAAAAAGTTGTAACAAACCTGCTGGGTGCTGATGCTCAACTTTCACCTGCTGACATTCTAAACATTTAGACAGATAATCAATTAAATATGTCTTTAATTTAGGACAAAAGAATTTCTTCATAAGGGATGTTATCATCTTTTGGTAACTGGGGTGCCCTGCATAAGGAGGTCTGTGCATTTCATTTAGAACAAACACTTTTAATTCTACAACATTAGGCATGTATATTCTTCTTTTAAACCAAATCAACCCTCTCTGGTCTCCTCGGAATTCTGTCCTATCCAAGTTTACTTCGTCGTTTAGCAATTTATTCAGTAAATTTTCATATTCACCATCATGGAAGCTGGCTGCTTTTATTTTTCTCATCAGATTACTTTCTGGTTGGCTCATAGTGATCTCATATACTTCGTGAGTTTGTCGACTGAGTGCGTCAACCACCCTATATTCCTTACCCTTGATATGTTTTATCTCAAATTCGAATTCACTTAAGAATGACATCCATTTTAATTGTGTCACATTTATCCCAAGATGAGTAAACACATTCTTTACACAGGTGTTGTCTGTCAACAGAAGGAACCTTTTCCCTAACAAGTAGTGGAGCCACATCTTTAAGGCATGCACAACTGCTGCCAATTCTAGATCATTCACTACATAATTTTTCTCATGCTCTTTGAATTTGCGCTGTTTATAACATACCACATTCCCTTGTTGAGATAAGACTCCCCACAATCCTTCCTTACTAGCCTCTATACAGACTATGTAGTCTTTATAGGGGTCAACCACCTTCAAGATTGGGGTCATGGTTAACAATCTTTTTATATTTTCAAAGCTCTCTTGACACTTCAGGGACCATGCAAACTTTACTCCCTTCTTTTGCAAGGTAGTAATGGGATAGGATATCTTTGAGAATCCCTGGATGAATCATCGGTAGTAACCGGCGAGTCCCTTGAAGGACTGAATGTCAGCAACATCCTCAGGCATAGGCCATTCTGAGACAACATTAATCTTTTGTGGATCTACTGCGATCCCATCCTTTGATAAGACATGACTTAGGTACTAGATTTATTTCTTAAATAATTCACATTTCTTGAACTTAGCATACAGTTGATGCTCTCTTAAGGTTTGTAGCACAATTTCCAAGTGTTGTTGGTGATCTTCCTCCGTTTTGGAGTAGATTAGGATGTGATCAATAAATATCAACACAAACTAATATAGGTACTTGTTGAAAATTTTATTCATTAGGAACATGAAAGTAGAAGGGGCATTGGTCAAGCCAAAAGGAATTACTACGAACTCATAGTGCCCATATCGGGTTTTGAAGGCCGTTTTACTTACATCTTCTTCTTTAATCATGATATGGTGGTAACCAGACCACAAATATAGCTTGGAGAAGATTTTTTCTCCCCCTAATTGATCAAACAGATCATTTATATGGGGTAGGGGATACTTGTTCTTGATGGTTACTTTATTCAACTGTCTGTAATCTATGCATAGTCTTAGAGTCTCATCCCCTTTCTTAACAAATAAAACTAGTGCTCCCTAAGGAGACACACTGGGTCTGATGTAACCCTTGACTAGCATTTCTTGTAACTGAATTTTCAATTCGGTTAACTTAGGGATGCTCATACAACAAGGTATCTTAGATACCAATGTAGAACCAGGCACAATCTCAATGGAGAAATCTATTTCTCATTGAGGTGGTAGTCTTGGTATCTCTCATGGAAATGCATCCATAAACTTACTTAAGACTGGGTGGTCTTTTACCTATGTTTGACCTTCATTAAGGAGCAGGTTAATGAATCGCACTACATACATCTTGCACCCCTTTCTCATGCACCTTTTTAGTTTCATGGTAGATATTTGTCTTAAGGAAATAGATTTAGTGACACCCCTTACCTTCCTAACAATTTCATCATCAACCACACAAGTGAAGTTTTTATCAAAATAATTCAATGTTACTTTATTCCTTGCTAATCATTCCATGCCAATAATCATATCATATGACCCTAAAGGAAAAATATTCAGATTGATCTTAATCACATGATCCATTATTTTAACTTCAAAATCGGCAACAAACTCAGTTACCTTTCTCCTTACCCCAATGGCCAGTTGGACTGACTAGGGTTTTGCATGCCTTAGCTTGGAATGTTGGCAGTCCTCCATCACTTTGGGAGTAATGTAACTCAAGGTATCCCCTATATCAATCAGTATATAAATACTTCAGTTAGAGATAGTACCTTCAATCTCCACAATTTTAGATTGAAAATATGCTTGTCAATTCTCCACAGCTGCATTAATCTGGTGGTAACTTTTCCCAACCTCCCCAAAAATGGAAGCTTCTTGCAGGCTCTGAGAAACCTTATTTTATTGGTTGAGGCATGGGAAGTTCCTTTGCAGGTGAGGTTCCCCACATTCCCAACACTTCACGAGTTCTCTAGGGGCTCCAACAGTCCCCTTCGGTCCAAGGTTCACAAACTTATAGTTCTTCTGTGGAAGATGTTCATTTTTGCTGTAGGAATTTCCTTGTGGATTCCTTGGCATGTTCCTGAAGGGTGGCGAATGGAGGCCCTTCTTTCAGTTATTAAATATTTCATGTTCTTTACCCTTCAAGACCTTGGACAGGTCATTCCTCTATTTATACTGTTCAAAACACAACCTTTCCTTTCTTAAGGTTTCATCCAAGGTTTTGGGATTGTTGAACTCAATTTTGTCCTTAGAACACTGTGAGAAACAACTCAAGAACCTATGTACCTTCAATTTTTCCTCTTTAATATACGGAACGAACCGTAGCAGTTCTAGGAATTTGTTAATGAGGTCCTCTATATTCATTTGGTTGAGCTTTAACTCCTAGAATTACTTGGTCTTTATTTCATAGTAGCTTTTTGACAAGTATTGCTTTTTGAAGAACTCCTTGAACTCTGACCACTCCAGGTTATTTTCTTTTATCCCCTGGGAAATATTCAGATCCTGCCACCAAATGATGGCTCTTCCCTTCAGGTTGTAGACAACCATTCTCACCTTCATGTTGCTAGAGTAATTATAAACTTGAAAGTAATTCTTCATATTTAGCCTCTGCTTCTTCTCTGGCCTTGGATTCCCCGTCAAAGCTGGTTGGCTTGATCTTTTTAAATTACCCTTCTAGATGGTCGATCTTATTTTTCCCAACCGTCTTTGCTCAATTCTTATATTTTTGAGTTCCATTGGAGGAATTTTCCTCTCTTCTGGCACTTTCTTGAACTTCCAGGTCCCTAACAATCTCGGTTTGGGGATTTTCCCCACTATGCCTCTCTTGCAAACCATGAGATAATATCTCATTGATCCCTTGCTAATTCTCTTGAACCTTCTTCAGTTGCTCATTGTCAACCTTAAAGCTCTGAATCTCTACAATCATATTCCTCATTGTTTCTAGTACTTGTCTAAGTTTAGGGTATTCTTGTTTTGGATGCAATGTGTGTGATGTTGGTGAAACTTCTTCAGATTGATGTGCATTCTCACTTTGTGAGGTCATTGATGTATCCTGTTACAAAAAAAATTTGCTTGTGCACAAAACATTCCAACACAAATTGTTATGATTATAACAAAACCTTCCATAATTCAGTGGAACTAGATGTTCCCAAAAGGCAACAGGGTTGAAACCTATAGCTTTGATACCATATGTAACATACCCATACAACCTGCTAAAACACATATATAAAAAATTATTTCATACAAGTCATGGGCCATGTATCCTTATTTATCATTCATCCTTAAGTTTAATTGTTTTCTATACATTCATTTCCACAAATAAAAGGCCCTTTCCACAATTCTTCTTCTGCATGCGAATTTCGGATCTCGGAAGCCCATGTTATTTTCTATTTTCCTTTTCCACTTTTTTTCTTCTGCATTCCGCCTTCCACATTCCACAAGGAGGATTTTGGGTTGGGTTAAGCTCATATTACCCTATATTTCCTTTTTCACTTTCTGCCTTCTGTATTCTGCAAAGAGGATTTCGGGTTGCAGAAACCATGTTACTTTATACTTTCTTTTTCACTTTTCCGCCTTCTGTATTCCACCAGGTGCATTTCAGGTTGCGGAAATCCCATACTACTTTATTTTTTTCTTTTTCGGTTTCCTCCTTCCGCATTCCGCAGGGTAGATTTCGGGTTACGGAAATCCCACATTACTTTATATTTTCTTTTTCTCTTTCCACCTTCTTCATTATACAGGGCATATTTTGGGTTGCAGAAATCCCATATTACTTTATATTTTCTTTTTTGCTTTTCGCCTTCCGCATTCTGCAGGGCATATTTTGGGTTGCAGAAAGCCCATATTACTTAATAACTTTCTTTCCTTACAATTTTTACACTCCTCTACTATGTGTTTCCTTAAAGGGAAAAACTAGGGGTGGTTCACCTTTGGTGACCTTACAGACTTAGGATAGGTTTGTTATTTTGGTTGAATTCAAGATTAGGAATTCTGATGTGGGATTAGTGGCTCATTACCACCCTTTCCTTCACAGATTTACTTCCATTTAAGGACCACAAGTCTTGTATAAGGTATTCCCTAGGATTGGACGGGTTTAACCCGAAGAAACACTCAGAATTCCGCTCAGGGTCCCGTACCCTGGTTATTGTCAAAAAAATAATAATGCATCCAAGTAGCTAATCAGAGAGAAGCGTTTACAGTAGCCAGAAAGTTCATGTGACCAAGGGAAAAATATCAGACTTTTTGAACAAGGCATGGATTATATAACCTCAGAAGCCTTGTATCTAAATACAGTCACAACCTTCAACCAAGAAGGAGTAACCCTTTCCAGGAAACTAAATCATCATACAAGGTACCATGGATAAAAACAGAGTGGAGGCATTACATAGTGTAGTCATAACCATTCCTATTAGAACATGAGTAATTCTCTTTGAATAATGATAAGACCAAAACATCAAACAGATTAAGTGCATTACTCTACTAGGGAGTCATTGCATTCACAACTTAATTTAAAAGATTAGGGTAACATACCACTAATGCACCACATAACCAATGGATACATAGTCCTATGAGAATTCACCGTATCATGGGCAGTGATTTCATAAAAAAAAAAAAATCTTCCTTTATCATTTCTACAACATTGAAACATACATTCATACACACACAGACATGCCCTGAGTTCATCGATCACAGGA
Organism: Pseudotsuga menziesii; assembly: GCA_001517045.1. Classification (NCBI taxonomy): domain Eukaryota; kingdom Viridiplantae; phylum Streptophyta; class Pinopsida; order Pinales; family Pinaceae; genus Pseudotsuga; species Pseudotsuga menziesii. The sequence continues at coordinate 42,021 of LPNX010374902.1, forward strand.
ATTTCAAACAGCGTACATGTAACTCTATATAAATAATAATATACCACCTGAGTTACTATTTTACCAAATGCAAGGCACAACCATGCAAACAACGTATGAGTACACCTGTCCATACACATGATTCCCATCAATAAGTATAGAACTTCTATTTACCATTTTTTACATTGAAACACATATTTACGCATCTACAAACACACCCTAAGCTCAATAGATTTGTGGAAACAAAACCCTGTTATAGAACATGTTGTAAGGTGAACCACAATGAAAGGGGGATGACCATGTTGCACCCAACTATATATTGGCACATATATGCTCTATCCTCAATCACCCTCGAGCTATACTATGCGTGCCAAGAGCAAAGACAACTAAACCCTTAATTCAGTACTTCCAAGAAGAAATAACTTGCATCAAACTCACTCAGAGTGCTCATATAACAAGTATTTCTATCAACTATTTCCTAACACTTAATCAGAGTGCTCACATAGCAAGAGTTCATTCTTTCCCCATCATACTCCACTGCGTCCTGCCTCATAATATATGATGTTTTATAGTTTGGTTAGCTAGGTCTTACTTTGCGGATACGATCCATTCCCCAAGGAATCCCCATAAACCACTGCGTTCCCTAATTCTCCATGGTTGTTTGATCTTATTTTGCAGCTACGGTCCATTCACCATTAAATCCCAGTCAACCACCGCACCTTGGTTCCTACAACTACAGTACATTCACCATTGAATCCCCGCCAACCACTGTGTCCTTTTCTTGAGGGTTTGTCTGACGCCATTAAGGCATTTTGGTGCCTGGACTACTTCCCTGAGGTTTACTGCTCTATGTCTCCCATTCTTACATGCATAGTCTCCTCTTTAACGTGGCTTGTCCCTTTCATTCATATTTTCACTAAAGGAAAAATGTAGCAGTTAGAACTGTCCTTCAAGGACCGTTTGGGAAGACACTAGAGTCAGCCAAACTCATCCAAAACATACTGTCTATAATTTACTATCCTCCAGGGACCATTTGGGAATACACCACAGTTGTTCAAACCCATCAAAACATACAATCTAAAATTTATCATTACAAATAATGTTTCAAAACGTTTAGTCTAGAATTTAACCTTACAAATAATGTTTATGAATCAGGGGATATTACAAATGATTTGCAACCTTGTAGTTTATTTTCATTGCAAACTAAATCATAATTACTATAACATTGAAAAAATAATTAAGGGAGTTTCGAAGGGTTACTTTGGTCAAATTTTAGGAAGCTTTATTTCCTATTTGTACAGTGTAAATCTCTTGGAAAGGTGGCTTCTTTTAAAGTTCATCAAAATGGAGGCTGCAAGGTCTTGACCCTTTTCCTATTTGCTACCTTTTTCTGTAATTATGAAGAGGAATTCATGAAAAATATAATATGTAAGACTGGTGCATCAACATCCATTACCTAAAGAGCTGCGAGTGCTATTATAACAAATGCTTCTATGGCATTAGTTTTAATTTTTGAGAAACATGTTCAGGTTATCACTATTCTTGGGAGGGTTTTCAGGTAAAAGAGATAGTAGTATTAAATAAAGAGTCCTGACTATAGTAAAGATGATCTCATATCCTCTTTGTCTGATCAATTCACTAACATGACATATATCTACTGGGATTAGCCTACACCCAACATGCATTAACTCCACAGCCAAACCATTCTCATCGATGACATTATGAAATCAAATGGTTAAAATGGTTGAGGGAACTTCATGAAAATCCAACTGAGGGAAACAGACTCCCTTTAGCTAGAATAAAATTTAAATACTTGCAAATTTTAAGTATGCCCACAAAAATGATGACCCCTATAATTAATTAAACTTTACTGATGATGTTTTTATTCCCTATCAACCTATATTTAATTTTACGGTAAAAGAATACAGATGTCAAATTTAACCCATGATTGCGAATGGACTGCAACAGACAATTTACGGGACATGTTGGGGACATTGCCAATGGAATGCGATAGTCCTTTCATTATCTCTTTTTCCATTGTGAAACTAAGGACTCAACCTACCTATATGTTATGAACCAATTGATCCACCTGATACTACATGGAAAATACATAGACATCAACACAACGGTAAACCTACCAAGAAGGAGAACTGGCCAAAATACCTTAGAGGAAAGTGCTAGAAAGAAACCACAGAAGTCACAAAACCCTGTCTTCCGCAACAACAGTTGGAGAATAGAAGAAAAAATAATCACCACCAGACATCCAAACCCATTAATAAAACATCCTCCCCCTTCACTACATTCGAAATAGCAAAGAAAGCAAACCCTGCGTTCACTGCACCCACAACCAACAACATGAGAAAGGGAAAGCAACAACCAGCCAAAGTCAAAAGAGAAACATGCCAGGTTAAATAAGAAAACAACAAAAAGGTCAGATCCAGGCACTTACATGTGAAAGAACAATGCACCAATGTGAAGAAAACAACCTCCGACTTCACTGCACTCGAACTCGTAAAGCAAACATACCCCACCTTCACTACACTCAAACTTGCGAAGAAAAAATCCCCGGCATTCATTGCACCCCCAACCAATGACATGAGAAAGGGAAAGAAACAACCTACTAAAATAAAAAGAGAAAAAGGTTAGCTCTAGAACTTACATGTGAAAGAATAAGGCACTTAGGAAAACCAACTCAAAATCGTCAAATTTCAAACCAGCAGAGCACCTACAATGAGCAATTAACTAAAATTTTCCTGTCCCATTTAGAATGAGCCCGAGTTGAAGCCCAAACAGGAGCATTAAAAATAGCCTTGAACCCATATCATGAAAAAACTCTCGAAGCTCAAACAGGAGCATTAAAAATGGCCCTAAACCCGAATCATGAAAAACCTTGGAGAAACACAAAACCCGCATTTCAACACAGTTAAAATTTTGCTGAGCCAAACCAGCCCTCAAAACCTTGCCTCATGGATAAGTAAATGTTTTCATTTAGAACTAGAATGTGTACATATTGTATATTTGAAAGAACAAACAGAAGCAACACTTCTGTCGCAAGCAACAACAACAATGATAACACTTCTCTCGCAAGCAAAAAAAACAATGATAGCATAGATCCCTCAACGCATATGCTGGAGACACTTCACATACCGAGAAATGCAGGTGTTCATGCTGACACTTAGTTTAATATCTTGACACTTTTCCCAATTTGATATGCTTGGCCAGAATTTCTTAATATATTTTATTTATCTTATATCAAATTATTAATTTCCAGCACCATGGTTGTCTAATCCACTGGATCTCAAATATGGAATATTAATTGGCATTGTGGAAATATGAAATATTAAATGAGGTATTCACTTGTACAAGTGATCAATTTTGCCACGGCAAAACGTGGCAATATCCACGGAAAATCGTGGATATTGCCACGTCTAAGTGTTTTTTTTTTTTTCTGTGGAAACAATTCCATCGCAATAGAGACGACCCCTAATTTGCGTTGCAAGAGTGACAATGTTCTATATTTCGTTAGATGTCTAAGCCGTCGCTATATCCACGCCTGGCTGTCTTTGTATCCACGCCTGGCCGTCTCTGTATCCACGCTCTGTATAAGATTTAAAAAAAAAATGCAAACCCAGGAATAAGACGTCGCTATAGCCACGCCTTGCCATCTTTGTATCCACGCCTTGTCGTCTCTGTATCCACGCCTGGCCGTCGCTGTATCCACGCTTTCTATAAGTTAAAAAAAAAATGCAAACCCCAGGAATAGCGACGGGGATGCTATACCTGCGACGGGCATACTATACCTGCTCTCAATTCCCCTTACCCTTTAAATTATTTTGTTTACATAGAAAACATATAAAAAACTAAACATATAAACATTGAAACATCAAATCACATAAACATATAAACATCGAAACACAAGAAGGTAATCCATAAAAACAACGTTTCATGTTAACATCGATATACCTTTAAGCTTTCCTCCCTGAACATACAAAATTGCAACTCCAAATTCTAATCTGGAGTCCAAACAATATGCATTACCAGACCGAATTCCATGGGCTTGAAAATGCATTACATCATTACATTGCATCACCATCTAAACACAAATTAAGAGTAGTGTGGCAACCTACTCCACACCAACTCTAAGCCAGATTCAATTCATAATTAGTGCTGGTTTTGGCAGGCTGTTGTAAGCGCAAAATTGGGCCACGCCCAACACAAATTCCGAGCCAGACTGTGTATCCCACAGAGCGAAATTCTGCATATTGAATCCCTTCTATATGTTTTTTCATGTCCTGTAAACACAAAAAATTTACTTACCTGGTCAGCCACATGGGGTTTTAATCTTAGAATATAATGGATACTATTTACGATATAAACATTCATCATAACACTGGTTCAGGCATAAGGGAAGGAAGGAGATTTTATAATCTCAGAAACTATTCCAGAACCTGTAGGATAGGGGTATCACTCTGTTATTATTCATATGGGGTTTTAATCTTAGAATATAATAGATACTATTTACGATATAAACATTCATCATAACATTGGTTCAGGCATAAGGGAAGGACGGAGATTTTATAATCTCAGAAACTATTCTAGAACCTGTAGGATAGGGGTATCACTCTGTTATTATTCATATTAATAATTACATTCACATGCACAGCATATAGAGGATAGATGGGAAGGCCGAGACAACAAACATATCACCCCACAACCAAATATATTAATTAGTAGGGAGGCCACTACCTCCGTAGAAAAAAATGGGTTAGTAGTTTCTAATATCTAGGTTTAGTAGATTGTATCTTGATACCACATCCAAGATACATGTTTTGAACAACAAATTTTTCTGTCGTCATCTCACGTTGCAACACTGAGCCTTTCCTTTAGAAAGTTTGTCCCACATACATATCATCTGTCTTGGTGACTGGTAATGTGCAGTGTAATAATTGTCGATGCATCCAAACTGGCAAAATTTCCAATCATGTTAGTATTGAACGGGAGTTGACGCATTGAACTACTCTACCCATATCCCCATGCTAACATCTTCCATTTTGAACAACTGCAGGAAAGAAAAAGCTGGGTCACACAATAAAAAATACACGCCCAAATCACAATAAGAATAAATAACATGGGGGAAGTGGGTAAAGGAATTTTCAGCGAAAGATTTTTACCCTCAAAGTTTGATTCTTGTGCTGGGATACAACAAAGTTTGCAATGTCTTGAGATATGATATATCCTATCCCATTTGCATAGGGTGGGTAGTCATCCTCTGGCCATTCCTGAACAACAGAAATGAGAAACATTTACCAGGCAAATTTTGAGTCCCTTTTTCACCGTGAAAAATGAAGTTTCTCAGTCACAATAATTGAGATAGCTATTTTATAATATACCACAGAATTGCAACTTGAGAAACTGTCCACAAATAACTATTTGTTAGGGAAGACGATAGGCTACCACTAAGAAAAACTCTAATATATAAATTCTCTGAAGTGCAGACAAAGACCTACAATTTTATATAACTACTCAAGAAACACCTGAATCTTCAGAACATATTTGGTAACCAAACATAGGATCATTTAAAAACAACTTTATACCTCATACGTGACAGCCCATTTCCCTAACCTGAGGGGCTTGTGAAAATAATTTAGGTTGCCAATGTACAGAGGTTGTCCACGAGACAATCTATTGACTTCCTTCAGTACAACATCAATTCTTACAAAGTTATCATCATCACATTTCATAATATATTTGGCAACTAATCTCCGAACCTGCACGCAATTGGAAATCTCAACTAACAGACTTAAAAAGAAGGCAATTTACGACTTTGAATTAAATAGGAATGAATAACAACAACTCAATTTTTTATAGCATTAATTATGGCTATGCATTTGGGTAGAGAATGTAATTTGAAACAATACAGCAATAGAAAGGTCACCACAACTAGGAAAATCACTTACACCATAATCACATATTGCAAGAGTCTTCAAAACTACGAGCTCATAATTGTCCATTATAGCTGACTACGAAGTTTCCACAATTCGAGGCTCATGGTTTGAAGACGTCACCGTGTGAAATGGAAATGCAACATTAAATTGATTACCTTTCAATACAATATTTAAGGTTTAGATGAAGGTTGAGATCCCTATGGATGAAGAAGAAGATGGATGCAAAAAAGTTAGACATTTGACCATAACCACTGTATTAGCCTTACAACTCCATCCAAAATTATATTGATTGATAATAAATTGCCCTTTCAAAATAAAAAATGTGAGGCTAAGCTTTTCTTTGATGAGGCAACTTTTGTAAGTGTCATGTATGACAAGCCAGAAGACCCATGATTGTTTGGCAGGAGTGTAAAATAGTAAGGAAGAGGACATTATACACTATGTGGTATACACGGTGCAACATATTGCATGGATTTACCTATGAGAGAAGCAAACTGAATTTGTTGAAGTATACATTTAGGAGATCGACTGATTTAGAATTCAGTTAAAAGTTTTAGATGATCAACTAAAAATGGTGCCAAATTATTTTAATGGATTGTTTACACAATTCAAAAGAAGCTGGAATTGTTACATCCAAATGCTTGAAGAAGGTTATATAGTGTAGTGAAGATTGCATAATAGATTAGATACTGAACTTCATGATGAAATTCAAAGACAAATTTTAAGACAAATAATTAAGTTAATATTTGCATATTTATCGAGATACATTGATGATGTTGAATGTGATATATTCTCAACTGGGTTTGGCAAGGTCGTATTTGGCATTCCATTTTTTACAGGTTTTCCTAGGTATTTTCGTTGCAGTGTAAATCTGTGTAGATTGGTAAAAATTGGATAGCTATATAGAGCTTTTACTTGAGAGGAAGCCCAACCGTTAGAGCTTGATGTAGCTGTGCAAGCCAAACGGTTTCTATTTTGTTTTTACCCATTGGGAAAATCATTGTATTTTCTATTTCAAGGGTCAAATCAAAATATATATCATTGAGCTTCATAGCTCCTTGAGAAGTCTGAGAAAGTCCTCAAAACTGACTTTGTCCACTACTTATTTCAGTTTTCCATACATCGTTTATTTCAGTCTTCCATACATCGTTTATTTCAGTCTTCCATACATCGATGTAAGTCTATTCAAAAATTCCCCAGAATTATTATTCACATTGCTTATACATGTATAATTTTCAAGATTCCTAACAAACCTGTAGCTACTGGTAACCCTTCTCAATATTTACAGGAGAGGCAAAATAGTTTCAGGTGAAGTCATTTCTCCCGTGAATTCTTGAATGTTCAGAGTTCCTTTCTGCAAGGAAAGAGCATCCTTTGAGAGTGAATTTGATTTTGTGTTAAATTCTCTATAGATGTGTGAGAAGGAGATAATATTGAACTGGGATTTTACCAACATTACTCTGCATGATGGGGCCTGTTATCGCAAAACCTGTACATGAGTGAGAATAGTCTCTATATATGAATAGTATCATGTACAGGTTTTTGCGATAACATGCCCCATTATGCTCTTATATTCTATGAATCCTCTCTACCTATCATTCGTTCATTTAAAAAGGTTATTGTCAATAAGGTTCCCCATTTGTTAGTATTAGACTTAGATGAATATTCCATGTTCTCTTGGTCCTAGATCTTATACACCATATGAAGGTCATTATCTTCTCTGATGATATATGATATCCTATGCCCCTATGTCATAATATTTCCTCTTACTTACATTGATGTCCAGTGCAGTTCCAATGATACAATTAATTTCATCATTTCATTTCCCTATCAACTCTTTTAAAAAATAATCTAGCAGAAAGCAGTGTACAGTGCAACATACCAAGGCAACAAAGAAACGGGCCACAACTTTTGATGATCTAACAAGTTTAGACTGCATCCATGTCTTTCTGACAGCCATCCGATCTGCGAAGTGGTTTCCTGCAGAGAGTATCCCAATGAAAAGATCCACAGGACCTTCTGGCAAAAGTGGAGCTTTCCATTTGTCTGACATGTCTAGAAGTCTCTGAGGTGAAAAGCTTGGATGTGAGACAGGAAAAGAAGCAGCAACAACTATATGCACATCAATGTCACCATTTACAGAAAAGCTAGTTGCATCCTCAAGCACAAATCCCTGGTCCAACAACATGAATTTAGAGCTTACATTAATTTATAATTTTATACTGATGCCTTAATGCTTCTTGAATGTGAACAAATAACTGTGCAGCACTGGCTTAACATGGACAAGAACGTGGAGATGGTACAAATCCAAAAATTGTAGTACTCCAATGGGTTTTTCAACTTACTGTTCGATAAGGAAAAGAGGTCACATGCCTCCCATCCACATTCACATGATAACCTTCCAAACCTGCACTTAAAGTAAGAACAAACAATTTTCCCTCCACAAATGGATATGGCCAATCAATTGATGATTTCTTTGCATGCCCCATCAAACGATTCAGCCACCAAGTAGCCTTTTCTTCTTTTGGATCATCATTATCAGTTAGCCACTTGAAGTCCATCAACTGTCAAAATGAACAGAATTGATCAAATACAGCCTTCAAACCCCAAATCAAAATGCTATCCTAGGTGAAGGCAATACATAGCCAGTACAATGAAATTTATTTCAGTAAGAAAGCACAAAGCATATGTTACTCAAACTACCAATAAGACTATTATTCAATGCAAAAATCACAGGCTAAGGAGAGAGAATAAATTAACTGAAACACAATGAAAAATAACATTTTAAGTTACATATCAATGCTAAATACAAAAGTCCCAATTAGCATGATTTCCTCCAATATTAAGTCATGCATCTTTCCTTTGTTGACTGCGCAGAGTTATGAAAGACAGGTGAAACAAAAATTGATGTCAGAGTCATGAATAAATTGAAGTTTCTTGAAGACATTTATTGTGTCCCAATACTCTGGTGTCTTAACACTAAGTCTCTTTTAGAGGGAATTGGGGTTAGCCAGAGTTCCTGAGGTAATAAGATATCCAAATCCTTCCTGGATGAAATTCTACCTTCAGCATTATGTAGTACGGTAAATATGCTATAATATAAGAGAGAGAATATTGTGGGGGGGGAGGGAAGGACATGACTGTTACAGCGTCAAGAAATGTTGACATGACTATTACAGTGTCAGCAGATTATTGGACAGACTGTTACAGTGTCAGCAGATTATTGGACAGACTTCACTTGAGCATGCTTTCCAATTTGGGCAGAAGGTAGAGTCCAAATTCCAAGAGAGCACCTTCTAAACAGACTCAGTCCTCTCAACAACAGTCAGAGAAGGTCTTTGTTCCAAAGTTAAATTCTTCTTCGTCTTCTTTTTCACAACCTTCAAACAAAAAGAAAGGCAACAATGGACAGAACAAAGTTTCAACATCTTATTAACGTAATGTGCATCAGAAGTATTGTGTATATCACAAAGAGGTATGGTCACTCCAGTGATGGGTGCTACAAGTTCCAAGAAAAGAAGACCAAAGTTCCATTCTCTGAAGAGCAATAAGAATTAGGTGAAGCTGATGCTACCAACCCTAAATATTAAAATCCAAATCTGATTCTTATCATCAAGGATTATTCCACAAACAATCCAGAAGCTCACTTTATGCACAACTGGCAAATCAAGAACAAGATAGCTAAGATGATCATTAATAATGTAGGTCAGAAATTATGATTCTCAGTGGCCAGTTGATGAGCCTCAGATACAGGTATATTTATGGAAAACTTATGTATTTTTACTCATAAAAAAATTTATGTTATAAGAGAAAGGAAGCATTTCATTATGGCACTGAAGAAATTGGAAGACTTGGAGGAGATAGAAAACAAGAAATTGGAAAAGGGCAAGAGGATGCTAGGAAGCAATTTGATTATCAAGGAAACAAAAAAACTGATACAAGGACTTAGACATACTGAAAATAAGATGGGATCATCAGCACCTAGGACAAAGGGGACTTCAAGAGAATGTTATCATCAGTATCAAAGTCACCATTTGCAATTTTGCACTAGTAGAAAAAGTTGTTCTAGACATCAATATTCCTCCAAATAAAGTCCAATAGATGCAAATATTGCAGCAGCAAATGTTTCTAATCAAACTTGAGTAGGATAGTCAAAAATAGAGAGATGGTATCCTAGGTTTCAATTGATGTCATATTTAGCCTCATACTATAGTTTGTCATTTAGTGCTTTTGTTATTGGCATTAACAACAAAGCACGTGGTCAAAAATGTCATGAAGTGTTCTTTAAGGGGTCACAGCTAGTTGGCAAACAGTTGCCCACAACCATTGTGTACAAGTCACCTCAATGAGTATAAAAGACCCTCGTTTTTAAAATGAAGGTGTCATCAAGGACATTGGGCGGCAAACCTCTATTCTGTTGACCACCTTGTCTAAATGTGTAAACCATTGTTATTATTGATAAAGTTGTACCATTCTTGACAGTGCCTTAAATCTTACTTCATGTGCTCCTCCATTTATTTCACATGTATAGACTATGATGTTTACTCTTTTTCAATGTCATTACTCTAAATTTATAGCCACAAGGAAAATTATATGCTTAATAAAGATTGAGAAATTTTGAAAAGCTAGTCTAATGCTAACCCTAAGCCAAGTTACACTAACTATAAAATGTGTTGGCATTACAGTGATATTCATATCCATGGGCTTATCCAGCAAAACATAAATCCACTATGTTGAAGATTCTATACGGATATCTGGATGATTATACAACAAAAGGTTCTCCTCCTAATTGTTGCATATAGACGGACAAATTCTCAACACTGACTAATGAAACTCATTTGCTATGTTGAATATTCTATATGGATATCTGGATTATTATACAGCAAAAGGTTCTCCTCCTAATTGTTGCATATAGACAGACAAATTCTCAACACTGACTAATGAAACTCATTCGCATGCTATGGCCTCATGCTGTGTGACCTGTACAGCTTCAAGATGTAATTTTTAGATAGCAACTAGGAAAAGATGAAACTTACTAGCATAAGATGAAATTTTTAGATAGCAACATTGCGACCAAAGATGAAACTTACTAGCATAAGATGAAACTGCATGACATCTTTTATCAACAACCATATTTGAATGAACACTTAACTTTTACTATTTGAGTGTCTGGAAAGTGAAGTTGTTTCCATCCACTAAGCTTTTTATCTACTTCCAATCCAGCATATCTAGAAGCCATAAAACCCCGCTGTCGGAGTTCGCAGCATTGCAAAAGTCCACTTCAATGCCAAAGACGTCCATGTTGCCATCTTGAGCATCCACCAGCAGCAGTGCAAACCAGGCTCTGATCTCTGATACAAACGGATATGAGGGAGAAAATTGCAAATAATCATAAGCAAGGGCCCTGTATGTCGGTCCATCAACATAATCGAATCCATATTTATCAATAATGCAAGCAACTTTATCACTGTCTCTTCACCCTACGAGAAAAGAAACACGAATGCTCTCACTGAACACAACCCGGAACCTGGGACTCACGGGAATTGTCATCTTTCAAGTTAGGCTTCTCAAATGATCCCTCATCATATCGCAAATTTCGGGAGGATGGTTTATAATCCCTGACTGAAGGAGCATACTAGGGACTACATCTGAATAAACTAACTGATCATCCAGCCATATATCAACATAGAATTCTATATCATCAAAGGACAATCTGGGAACCAGGAGGGGGCTACGCCGCCGCTTGCAGAGACTCATGTAAAGTTTATGGTAACCCTGAGAAGCCCCAATTGGAGGATATCCCTTGGTTTTGCAAATAGATGGCCATTTCTTTGCACACAAATTCTTCCAAAAATAATCATCTTTGGCTAGATCTCTCCACCGCATGCATACACACATACAGAATGCTAGGTCTTTTCCGTTCATCAGGGGAAAAACGACCTTTAGCACCTCTTCATAGAACCAACCTTCTGCCATTTTTAGAAATGTCACTAATTGCCCCAAATCAATAAATACCCAAAATTGGACCTTACCGAGATTTTTGCGCTTTGCAGAATACCTAAACCCTAACGAGATTTGTGGATTTTACAGAATACACAAACCCTGGACCTTTGCCAAACTTAGGGATTTTTCAAAAAACCCATTTTGTTGTAGCCAATCTTCATGACGGTCATTTTGTTTCCAGAACAAAATTTGTTACTCTTTAAATCAAATAAAAGCAGCCCAAAACCCCAGAAGTCAAATTTGTAAATAGCAGAGGCTGATACAAGATATATTCAACAATCAATTTCTAAAATAGAATGTGTAAAATGGGCATTAATGTAAATCATACGATGACAGAAGTACTAACCATTGATTTCAGAAAGAGGGCATGCGATTTGATCTCTGGTCCTCCATCCCAATCCATCAGCTATGATTGATCCAGTCTTCCATTCGGAAAAGAGAAAAAGAGAAATAGAAGAATCCAATGTTAAAAGTAAAACAAAAAGAGAGGTTACAACAAAATAAATGTGGTTATTTCTTCAAGACTAATTGGTTTAGATGTTAAACCATACTCAAGATCAATGAGGACCAAATGAACATTATGGACCATACACACGAACGATTAGGACCAAATGAACATTATGGCCATTATATTGAGAAAGATGGCATCACGTCATTGATCAAATTGGAAATAGATAGTTTGATAGCCTTTATAATTACGTGTTCCAAAGGATTGAATTTTGATATACAAACTATGGAATACATTTTTTTTCCATTTTTTTAGAATAGACATTTAAAATCCACCTATATGGGCTCCCTAGGAAACAAGATTTATTTTTCATTAGATTCAAGACATTCAATAGGAGAGTTTGTTTTGGTAATCTCTTTGCTTGTTCAATGGACTCATCTTTTTCCTATTATTGTTAAGGCAAGTTGTATTCTCTTTTAAGGAATATCGTTGATGGTCACTTCAACTCATAGAGATTTTGTTAATTCATGGTAGTGTATTGACATTATGTATCAATACGAGGCTTATATATCCATGTCTATAGAAATATGTGACAATAAAACCTAAGCGTAAGATATGAGAGCTCAAATTTACATAAAGCTGAACAGAGAGCTCAAATTTACATAGTAGAATCATTTCTTCTCAATTAAACTTATAAATAGAAGAGAGAGGATGTTGCAGAGGAAATAATCCCTAGTTCATTGGATGGTTGAGCCATAGGTCTATTGAGTGCTCAAAATTTACTAAAGATAAGTTTTTGTCTATGTCGAAGAAAGTGGGAAAAAGGTTATTGGAAGACTCTACAAAGGATGGTAAATGGACCTTGTGACTACTCGATTGGTAGTTAAGGATGTAACAAAACTCCCATATGAAACTCATACCCCACCCAATGATTCAACTCTCAATTCATTCCTAAGGTCTAACAAATTTAAGCAACTATGGAGAAACTTATGGTTGGGATATGGATTTTTTCTTATTGCAAGATATATGCAAATGCATTCATCTGGGATTTCTCGAGCTCCTAGCCAAGGGGAGAAACTCTCTCCAGCTCCCAGAAACCGTGAAGCCAACGTGTTCGGGGCCTGCAAATTGGAGAGTTGGACGAAATTGTGAGGACCTGCAAATGCGTTCAGGGGTTGTGAGGGACGAAATTGGAGGGCGGAAAAACTTGGATGAAATCACACATGTAAAATCACACTTGAATCAAAAGTATGATATCATGTTAGCATGTCCAATAAACCAAAAATAAGGACCATAACTATGCTAAGTGATTCAATATAAATTGTTAGTGGAATAATCTAATACCACTAGATCACTTTGAAAGAAAACAAGTCACTCTCCTCATGAAGATATTTTTCTTTGCGATTAGGAGGTAAATTTTATTATGTCCATGAGGACACCAAGACTTCAATTATTCCAAGGTTTAAATCCCTCTCTTGATCCCACACCTAACTAAGTCACCATAATGTACGCAATGGTATGAGGTGAACAAAGTCATAAAAAAGTTAGAAAATCAAAAGAAAAATAATTATAAAATATGGGATGGACCAATAATATTCACCAAAAAACTCATAGTAACCATAGTTGGGAGAACATTCTTTGGAATTGAAACCAATTAGGAGGCATCCAAAATAGGTGAACCATAGAGATGAGAAGTGAATACATATCCCGATAACCATTAGGTCCAAAGGATGTCAAAATAACAACATAGAACCATGATTAAGCTTGGCCATCCAGACTGTCATCAAGTACCTTGGAAGTAAATGGAATTGATATAAAAACAAATGAAGATAAAATTCTTAAAGACAAAGTCCACCAAAATCAAAATCCCACAAAAATACAAAATTTCACTAAAGGACAACATTTTGGAAGACCAAAAGTTTGAGAAATTTATTTATTTAATTTTATGTAATTTAAATAAGCTCAAGTATCACTTGGAATGTGGAAGGAAAATGGCCATGGAACTTGAGCTATAAATTTTAAACTCTACCCATGTAAAATGGATTTTTCCTTTTCACTCTTCTCATGAAAAATTTCACGGAGATGAATAAAAGGGAAGTTGATTGTGATTGACAAAGTGCATTTGATGTTATGTGATTATATTCTTCTAAAAATCTCTCATTAAATTCTAATATTAACCTCGAATTCAATTCCTTTACAATTTAAATTTCTTTCTTGTTCATGGAACCTTGTAATGGTTCCCTCATCTTTGTAGATGTTGTGGAAATTGACTATGAATGAGGAATGCTCCACCCAAACTTAGGTGCAATATGTTCATAATCCTCTCAACATAGTTGCCACCTTAGTGCTGGGTCTATGAATCCATAGGGGAGATGGGTTAATTCTCAGACTCCATAGGCTCATACATGAATAATACATACCAAACAAAATCCCTTTCTTCCCCAGACCATACCAAACAATATCAATAAATTAATTAATTTAATGATGGAATCCTTCTCCATGAGGAATGGAATGCCTTCTCCCAATGACTATATAAACTCTTTAGATCTTTCCCTGAAAACCTTTTATAAAAAAAATCATTAATCATGATAAAACTAAAGAATTAATCCCCATAACCAAGGTCCTAGGAAAAAGTTAAGATTTAGAGAATATTTTTAGAGTCCAAGACATGGTTAAGCTACAATGTCATGACACCAACACTCTATTCTCCTCTCACACACCTTCCCCTCTCATGAATTTATAGTCCTCCATCTCTTCTCAATGTTCTCTCCCCGTTTGTAGCTAGCTTCATATTTTATTACTAATTGTTTAGTTGCAATTACATATATTTGGCCCTCATCCATATCAAATTTACAATTATATTACAATATGGGGGATTTAACATGAGTGTTACATTCTCCTACCCCTTAATTTCAATACCTTCCTTGATGTTAATTTATTTATGCATACATACCCCATGGCTTGTTGACTCTAGTTTCTTTTCCAAAGATTTTGATTTTCTTTAGTAGCCTATAGTGACACCCTAGGTCAACTTGACTGTTGTAAAAGTCAACAAAATATGGTGCCGTCGCTATAGAGGCGGTCAGGCGTGGATACAGCGATGTCCAAGAGTTTAGGCGTGGATACAGCGACGTCTAAGAGTCCAGGCGTGAATACAACGACGGCTAGGTGTGGATGCAACGACGCCTCGTTCCTGTTACATCGGATTTTACACCAAAAAGTAAGAAACGTGGAAAACCTCCGTGGAAAAATCCACGCTTTTGTACTAGTGATTTTTTACGAGTAGCATTATAGCATTGTTGATATCAGCCACGTCGTTGGGTCCTAGGGCACAGGAACCCAAGAAACCATCATCTCCACCAAACTAATAATAAGCTTAAAAATAGACATTTAAGAAACTAAAAAAATAAAATAATAATACACAACTTTAGTCTACTTCTATGTTTCTTTTTTAAATTACTATAAATTTCTCCAAATAATCACCTTGAGCGATACATATATATCCCCTTGTCGTGGACATAATAAGTGGAATAGGTGAAATAAAATAGGATTTTACATTTGGAAAGAAAATCCGTAAGGTTAAAGAAATCATTTTTAAGAATTTAGAAAAATAAAAGATATTAAAATGCAAATCTTAAAAACTTAAAAATATTGTTATTTATAATAATGTGTATCTTAATGATTTTTTTATTTTTATAGTGTTACACATTTCTCTTATATTAAATTTTAAATTGCATTCAACATTATAATCATTATTGACTTCATTTTCTAAAAGTTATAAACATTGAATGGAAGTTGGTAAACAACTTAAAAGTTTAAAAATGATGTGGACCTTGATGCAAAATAGGGAAGTCATTGAAATGTGCTACATTTTATAAAGAGATTGCAATGATAAGTTATGCAAGTGATCCTTTATAACAATTATTAACTACATGTCTCAGAACCATAAACATTGAATGGAAATAAGCAAACAAATTTAAAAATTTAAAATGATGTGGTAATTCATACAAAATAGGTAAGACATTGAAATGTGATACATTTTCCAAAGAGATTGCAGTGCTGAATTAAGTGTATTCAAATTACATATGTATAAGATGTTAATATCAATACTTGGAACACACATTTTCTTGTTCCTTTTAATTTTTTGTTGGACACATTTAACAAAAGAAAAACAACCATTGCATCGATCCAACCCTCTATCTTCTTTAAAATCAAATCCAATTAGAAATTATATTTTATCAATATGTTCCGAGTGTTTATAATTTCTTCTTCAACAAAGAAATCTAGAAAATAAAATCAATATTTAAGATATTCATTGAATTTTTTTGGACAGAGATTGGATGTTTTGTATTATTCTCATAAAAAGGTTAAATAGGAAGAGATTATTAGTTATTATTTGATCCTAAATTTACTTCATTAAAATGTATGGGACATAGTAAACAATTGCAACAAACTTTATAAAACCTAAAACAAATTTTGTAATAGAAAGGTATCTCATCGAAGACATAACAGTATATAACAATAAACTGTATATACAATTTATTTCAACACCAAAAAGAAGGTATGCTGAAAAGTTCCATATATATAATGTATAAATACAATAAATATGAACATGTAAGTTATGAGTACATATGTTTGTATTTAAGTTATGAGTAATCATCCTATCAAGGTAGGTCACAAATATTTTTTAGAACAAACTATACATGTTAGTTATACAAGAGGAATGCATGCATTGTAGATGGTATTGTATGTGTGCACTCATTGATGCATTGAAAATTTTCACTCATTGATGCATTTCAAATTTGCTAGGAATATAATGTTGCTTTCATTGAAAACTTGAGGCCTATTATTTTATAAATCCAAATTCAACGAAACCCATCATAGCAGGTACCTCCTAATTAGAGTCCTCAAGATTTTCCTCCACATCCTTTTCTTTATGTGCCAAAGAATGATTACAAATTCAATACATCAATGTATTTACACAATAAAATATATGTAAGCATGTTATTACTCATTGTTTAATTTTTCTTCTTCCTAGGTTGTCATTTTCTATCTTTCTCCTCTTGTTGTTGCTTCAACGTCCTATTATTGACCATTCTAGAGTCATTAAGTGAAGCAATACATAAATTGGAATGTCATATAGATGATAAAAATGATGTTGAAAGTTCTTGAATAAAGGATCATGCAAAACAAGCTCATACAAATATACTAATAGTCTACAAGAAGGGTGGTTATTTTGTTTTAATGGAATTTTCAATCTTGAGATTTCTATTAATTTGATTATCTCAACATTCTCAACATTTTGGATTTATAAAATTTTGACAAACCCTTTTTTGTGGATAAATCAATAGTCAAATTAAATGTGTCTTGTGTATTAGTATTTTCCTTCTATCTTAGCTAAATATTAAAATCCTCACAACATTAAATC